>OZ026523.1:33861032-34349052 GCA_964019695.1 Loripinus fragilis
TGAATGAGCTTGCCACACCGAAGTTTGATTTTAATCATTAATTATGTATGCCTGTAATCATTAATCTTTTGATCCAATGGTTCTCTCAGAATACCCTTGTAATGGGATCCGTTGATGTCCGTACATACAAATAATTTTGGAGGTTTTTCATGTCATGGTCATCTTAATTAGCGCCGGAATATTTGGGATTTGAATACTAAGTCTAGTCGCATATGTGATCAGCAAATGCTCAGATCATTTCGTCAATGCTTCAACGAGTACAGCAGGCCTTTAGTTAAAAGTGCGAAACGAAAAAAATGATTTTCGTAGTTCTCAACCAAAACATTTGTTGAGGGTACTCAAAATAACAGTCTCAACGAGAAGGTTCTTTTGAGCATTCAACACATATGTTAAAACTGAAGGGTTAAAAATATTTACAATTTTAAGTTGAAACATTTTGTTTACCTAAACCTGCGCGTCCTTTTTAAATGACCCTCTATGTAATGCGTTAGGACGAAAGGCTAGTGGCAACTATGTGCCGCGAATTCTTTTTGTATGATCCATCGTCTACTGTATTGGCCATTCTATGTCACGCTCTGGCAAAATACACGCACCGCAAATTGCGCATTGTACTCTCTGTTTGTCCATTGCTGGTCACCCATTTGAGAAGGTACATTTACATGAACGGCTGGCTCATGTTTTCCATTATGTATGGTTGACCACTTCGGGGTATGACCGGTAAATGTTCTATCATTTCGAACATTTTCTCTTTCTGTTCTCAAATAAAATGTGGGATTGAATGGCTGGAGCTCACACAACTCGTCAGAGAAGCAAACAGGGGAGACCCTGATCAGACTGCTTTTTCAGAATTTCAGAAGCAGTCTGATCTGGGTCTGCCGTGTTTGACACTGCTTTTGTTTCGGGTTACTAATGATCAAAATAACATTGTGCCTTCGAGGTACTAACTATCGATTTGATTTTAGCCACAAATTTACACAATGCAGGAGATAGTTAATTATTTAATATATGATAAGTCACCAATTCAATAGACAATCCATGCAATTAAGGGCGCAGCCAGAATGCTGAAATAGATACGCACATCAAAGGGAGATTACCGAAGCGAGCAGTGATTCTCATCAATTACGTCCCTTTTCAAAATTGGGACATCTCCTTAAAGAAAGAATTCGCTCCCGGAGAGAGCGATTTTTTTCCTTTAAGAGCAGTCCCTGTTGCATGGGTCAACATTAGGTGATGTTATTTGATGTGTTCGATTTTCATTACGCATGTGCGTAACCGCATAATGAGAGCTACGCTTGTGACTATGTGTTTGCTTTGATTATTTGGTTGACCAGACTGTGTGGTTTTGGACTGTATAATGGTCTTTTTTTCAAAAACGCTGATTACAAGGTTTGGATAATTAAGGTAGAACAATAACAACCAAAAACAACTGACAGCAATATGCACGACCTACGTTGAATGTTTACTAATTAGAATGAGAGAGCTATGAGCATTTTCACTAAAAGACCTCACCGGCCAAAATGACATTGCCCCTGACTATATTAAAGAATTAATCAACATCAAAAAGTCAAATTACAATTTCAGGAGAGAAAATCAGGCAAGTCTTCCAGCTGTGAAGAGCACAAGGTATGATCTAAGGTCATTCGGCTATGAAGCTGCCCGAATCTGGAACTGTCTCCCAAATGACCTGAGGCTGGCTGAGTCCTTCCCTCACTTCGAGAGACTGCTCCATGCATTGGATGGTGACATTTGTGGATGTCCTTCATGTTAAATTTAGGCTTTGCTTTGCTTCTGGAGTTAAGTTTTAACTATCTTTGCTTACAAGCTTTCGCTTTTCGACCCCTGCTTTTCGTTTTCTTTCACTTTGTTGCAAAAGCTGTGTTTCTTTGGGTGTCTGCTCAAAAAATCTGAATCTCATCAAACAATTAGTGAAGTGTCCAAAAGTTCTCGTCAGCAGTAGGTTCCATTGTTCATCAATCCCCCTGCTGATGTTCGCTATTGGTTAATACATTTTACCTTCTTATATCTTAATTGCTTTCTGCATGCTGTGATATATTTTGTATATTGTGCTTTGTCTCTGATAATATTGGTTTATATATGTCTATGCTGTGATACTCGTTTTTTTTTAATTTTTGTTTATTCTTGTTTGTCGAAGTAAAAGCCCTACTGGGCTTATGTTACATGTTGTATAACATTCGACAAAAAAAGAAAACTTCTATGTTTATGTCTATATAGATGTATCGCACCCATATCAATATGATCAATTCATTTCGGTTTTAAGGATTGTTGTAGTATTGTTCAATGTATTTAAATTGTAATAGAACATTCCGTAAGCAGACAGTGGAGACCCTGTTAAGGTGATCTTAGTCTACTCTGTTTGCATATGTCCGACAAAAGGACCCTAGGTTTAAATGGATTAACCCTTAAAACGCCAGCAAAAAAATCATCTAAAAATTCCGTCTGCTTTTGTCGTCTGCTGCAAATTTTTGCTAACATTATTTAACAAAGTTAAGTATAGAGGCAAACAGTGTGGACCCAGATCAGGCTACTCCTATAGGAGCAGTCTGATTTGGGTCTACACTGTTTGTTGGAAAGGCTTCTAAAAGATTTCAGCAGACGACAAAAGCAGACGACCTTTGTTGTGATTGGCGTTTTAAGGGTTCAGCAGAAAAAACCAAAAGTCTTTATTTTCAGAAAATGGCTAGACTTTTTTTTTATTATTGGCTGCACCTTAGATAATTATAGCTTATTTAAGTACTGCATTTCAACTGTTTCTTCTTCTTTTAGTAAACCTAATTACATGTAATTTCCTGTGTCTGTACAATTTATCAGAAAATTCCAGGAGGTGACACGAATATCAAAAACAGTTTAGTATGCACATAAAACACGTCACTAGTAGGCCTTTTTAGAACAAGTCTTATACCACCCTTACCAACTTTAGCACGAAATATCTCGTGATGTGCAAGGTCTACACTGATGTAGGTGGTATAAATTAGTTATACCATGTTTGTCCACCTGTACGTAAGATAATCCACTCGCTAAAGCTCGTGGATTATCTACACGTACAGGTGGACAACCCATGGTATAACTATTACTTATTTCATTGTTGGTGAAACTCTGACTTAATCTCTGTATGGAAGAAAGTACATGTCATAAAGTAGTGATTCATCTATCGCAGAGATTTACTAGTATGTTATGTTATGTTTTGTTTTGTTTTTAATGCACTTTTTCGTTAGTTTTAAAACATGATTTTCACATTAACGCTGAAAGAATGATAGTTAAAACGCGATAAATGTAAAGAAATATATGCCTCGATGGTTAAAAAATTATGTATGGCACGATACCTCTTCCGTAGGTCAGAAATGCCGATATTTGTAAGTTACGGTCAACTAAACTAATATGTTCTGACTCGAGTTTTCGTGCGCTTCCAGCAATCATGTACCCTAGAAGCATCACTACAGATATTTTGGAATAGCATAGATTCCTTAAGTCAAACACTTTACTGAGCTCAACTAACAGAAGACATAACATTTAGTATAAACATCCCCCTTTTTTCCCTCTCAATTTTTTTAAAAATTCTCACGCTGCTCATGTCAAATAATTCTTCTGTCACTTCGTCGTATGTATTTTTTTAATGTTATTTCTTGCTAAAACTCTGCTGTCGCGTACACTAACAGTGTGGTACTTCTATAGGGACTATGCCAGAAGTAGCAGTAGGCATACACTGAAGGGCTTTAAAACGCAAAAAAATAAAAAATTATTATTTTTTTGCATTCATTACATTTTTAGCCTTCATTAACAGATAAAAACGGATGGTAACACACTCTGCTTCTATCTGTACCCAATACCGGTGTTTTAAAGACACTGGCCACCACCAGCTAAGCATCACTGATTTACTATGTTTTGCAAGTGGCGTCCCCACGAATTAATGAAGCAAAATATTTTTCATTTCGCATGTTGCTTGTTTGTATCCATGTATAAAACGCAGCAGCTTGATTTTATAGCTTTATTATTCATGCCAAGTTTGTCTGAAAATGAATGAACTGGCGCCATTGGAATGTTAAAAGCTTGGATGCGTGTTTCTTGCGTTGCTAGATATAATAATTGCCATCCGTCAACTATATAGCGCCTCGGAGAACGTTATTAGGCTACTGGGAAAAATCGACGCAGGTCTGGTCAACCAATAATGGCGACCGGCGTTTAACGGCAACTTACGTTGATTGTGTATCGATGATATTTACATCGACGATATCCGCCCTGGCTGGCTACAGTCAGTGTCAGACTAATAGTAGGGCTCCAAGGATAATTTGTTTCTGATTTTTAATAAAAATGATGTCATCACTGTAACTTAAAATCGTGTCCAATTTTTTGACAAATTTCAAATTGCAAAGTTCAGAATCTGAGGGTATTGCTATTTTTGATAGACTGTTGCTCTAACATCATTTATTATTTTGGCATAGAATTTAAAACATGTTTTGCTGATATATTGATGCTCATTTTTGCCAAGTCTCAAAAAATTGATTCATCAAAAGTTAATAAATATTACGAATTTCGATTTTGCGTTTGTAAAGTCCGTCAGTGTATTCACTGGTTGTAACATGCGACTAGTAAATTCAATGTTTCGGATTCCACTTGAAGTGCTATAATACATAAGTAAATATTACATTATGCAGATCTTAGCTCTGAAAGCGTAATATCATTTTAAGTACTGAAATTGTCACCCGTTTATTGCTTATATGCAACCTGAAATTTCTGTTGCACAAATCAAAATACGCTCAGAACAACTTTTATCATGGAAGCAAACACGACAGACTACAAATCAGGGAGTGTCTGATCTGGGTCTACGTTGTTTGCAATTATAGGCTACCAAAATACCTCGTTAGATGAGCAATCGTTGATGGCGAGAGAAGGGTTGATGGAAAGGGTAAACTCAACAAGAAAGCTCTAGGGTCCTGGATCGCCCACCTGAGTCCTGAAATATGAGTAGATGATGTATTGGCATGTGGATAAGGAGATATGATATGATTTAAAGATAATTCCATTTTTAGCTCTGGTAGTCATGTTTTTCAGCCAAGCTAAACAGTCTTATCATTTTTGGTAGTGGGCAACATGAGGACAATTTCTGTGAAAGTAATTTGGTTTTGGACCAGTGATCTCATTTCAAGATATTTCAAGATATTTCTTATCTAGAACTCTGCCAACCACTTTTTCAGAGGAGCAACGTCATTTGTGCAATTTGGGTAGAGGGCATCATGAGGAACATTTCTGTGAAATTATTTTGAATTTGGACCAGTGTTTCAGAAGAATATGTCAATTTACAGTCATTTCTCATCTGGAGCTCTGGCGACCCCTGTATTTAGCAGAGCAAAACTGTTTGTGCAATTTTGTTAGAAGCCATCATTAGGAACAATTCTGTGAAAACTATTTTGAATATGAACCGGTGGTTCAGGAGGAAATGCCATTTCTTATCTAGAGGTCTGACAGACCCTATGGAACAGACTCATTTGTGCAAATTTGGTAGACAGCATCATGAGGAACAATTCTGTGAAAATATTTTGAATATGGAACAGTGGTTCAGAAGGATATGTCGTTTAAAGGTTTTTATTATCTGGAGCTCTGTAGCACTTTTGTTCAGCGGAGCAGAACTATTTGTGCAATTTTTGTAAAAGGCATTATGAGGAACAATTTTTGGAAATTATTTTGAATTTGGACCAGTGGTTCATGAGGAAATGTCATTATTTGTTTGATTTGATTCTGTACGTCCCATCAACAATCTTTCAGTTATGTATGGACCGGTGTTCCTGGGTTGAACCAGTACTTAGCTACGATTAATGTGTCTTGCTCAAGGAAACCACGCAGTGACGCCGGCGAGGCTCGAGTCTGGGGTCTCTCGGTATCATGTCAAGCACTCTACCACTAAGCCATTGTGCTCCCAAAAGACATTTCTTACCTAGAGTTCTGGCAGCCCTTTTTTCGTTGAAGCAAAACCATTTATGCAATTTTGGTAGAGGGTATCAAGAGGAACAATTATGTGGAATTATTTTAAATTTGAACCAGTAGCTCAAGAGGAGATGTTATTTAAAAGATTTTTTTCTGGAGCTCTGACGGTCCTTGTGTTCAGTGGAGTGGAACCAGTAATCCCATTGTGGTAGAAGGCATTATGGAAAACCTTCATATGAAGTTATTTTAAATTTAAACTAGTGGTTCAGGAGGATATGTTGTTTAAAGAAAAAAATTACAGACAGACCTCAGAGGAAGACCAATCACAATAGCTCACCTTGAGCCTTTGGCTCAGGTGATTTACAAATGAGCCATGACATGTGATTTCCAACAATGTGGCATTTCGATATGGATAGACTCAGAAAAGCCTGCGCAGCCCCCTTTTAAGCTTAGAAACTCCAAATTATCTTCAGCCAGAAGCGTTATGGTCAGTAAGTGGCGTTATCAGCAGATTAAATGAAGTCTATGTATTTTTTAATAAAAGATCGATGTAGGATATTTTATTGAAAAACATAAACCTCATTTAAAACCTTTTGTTTAGCTGCAATCACACTTGTGATTGTGTTGGCTTAGTGTCTGTGACGTCAGCGTCACGTTATATGACGTCAGGTTACGTTATCAAAGTATATCGAGGTCTGATTCCATGGAATCGGTAGAGGTAGTTCCGATGTTTTACTCCACTTCACATTTGTTTTATGATCTTCACATTTTATTACTTGACTTTTCGCTTACTGTGAAGGCGGCACCTCATGAATGCGAAATTAGGACTAGTCAACCTTAGGCATATAGGTAAAAGCTGAAAATGAGGCGTGGTTTTATTCAAAAGTAACTGTATCATCTTGTGTCACTTCCTCAGTCATTATTTAGTCCTTAAACGCCAGCAAAATAACTGCATCTGAAAATGTCTATTTAACATAAGCAGGGAGGCAAACATTGTGGACCCAGATCAGACTGCTCCTACAGGAGCAGTCTGATCTGGGTTCACACTGTTTATCTATGAGGCTTCAAATAGTTTAGTGGACGACAAAAACATACATTTTGTGATTATGCGCTTTAAGGCTTAATAAATGTGAGTTCAGTGTGTATACGGTTAGGATTTCCATGAAATGCACGCACGTTTGCGCGGCTCAAAAAGCGTATTAACTCTTTACCAAAGTATAAATCAAACCTGATTTCGCTTCCTTAGCAGATGAAATAGCCGAACCACGCCCAGATATGAATATTAAAGTTGCCGCCTTTACAGTAAGCGAAAAGTCAAGTAGTACCACAGTCAGGACATCTAGCAACTACACATTGTTAGCCATTGTTATCCACTGCCTATAGATATTCAAAACGGAGTTAAAATTTGACCTAACCGTCTGACCCCTTAGCTAGGCGGGATCAAAGGTCAAAATTTTCAAATAACTAAGTCAGATGTCAATATATTAACAATATTTTTGCAATCAGGCAGAGAGAGAAAGATACAAAACATAGCAAACAGGATTTGAACTTGAAGGTCTGTGTCCGATCACCTGACAGGAGGGAATGGGATGATGTCTAGTCTTTTTTGTCAGTGAGGTTGCATATCAAGTTAAAGGAAATAAAGTGTGCAACAACAGGCACACAAATATTTTGCGTTTTGATCAAACCCTCAAGACCTTTGGGTGGGGTAAAAACTTTTCCCTTTTTACGTTGTACTTTGTCGTGTCGAAGCACTTTTATTTCTGCAGCTTTCTCGGAAATAATGGCATAAGTCTAGGAATGAAGACATGGCCTGATTAGACACTTGTGTTAAAGATGATAAGAAAAGCAACAAGGTAATTGCCTTAATAATAAAATGTGTGCCATTTTTTTATATTTTTTATCATTGCAAACTGTGTTAAAGCGTCTCAAAAGACGGGGCAACGGCTGAAAGTCTCATCCGACAGACTGGGAGAAGCCAGGAATCGAACCTGAAACCCCTGGTCTGACCAATGACAAAACTATGGTCTGAAAAACTTTCTACTAAGCTCTGTATAAAGAGGACACACATAAGTACTTTCTAATTGTAACATATTACAACATAATATTACTTTACTTTTCGCTTACTGTAAAGGCGGCAACTTTAATATTCATATCTGGGTGTGGTTTGGCTATTTCATCTGCTAAGGAAGGAAAATCAGGTTTTATTTATAATTTGGTAAAGAGTTAATAAGCGTTTTGAGCCGCGCAAACGTGCGTGCATTTCATGAAAATCATAACCGTATACACAATGAACTCACATTTATTAACCCTTAAAGCGCATGATCACAGAATGTATGTTTTTGTCGTCCTCTAAACTATTTGAAGCCCCATTGATAAACAGTGTGGACCCAGATCAGACTGCTCCTGTAGGAGCAGTCTGATCTGGGTCCACAATGTTTTCCTCCCTGCTCATGTTAAATAGACATTTTCAGATGCAGTTATGTTGCTGGCGTTTTAAGGACTAAATAATGACTGAGTGATACAGTTACATTTGGATAAAACCACGCCTCCTTTTCAGCTTTTACCTATGCCTAAGGTTGACTAGTCCTAATTTCGCATTCATGAGGCGCCGCCTTTACAGTAAGCGAAAAGTCAAGTAATACAAAAAACTTTCGTCTCGGGGTTCAGTTTCATATCTTCCACGTTCAATTTGAAGCTCGTATGAAGATAACCTAAAACTTGCTAAACCTGTTTGTTTTTGTTATTCGTAAAGTCCAAATATTTATCAAATGCAAATTCATGTTTGTATCTCGCAAAGGTGATCGATCTCTGTAAACTACCTCCTCACCACCACCACCGAGCTCATCGTAATGAACAAGGGGCTAAAATGTTCAAAGGCTTTCTATACATCAGGCGCAACGCTTTCTCATTTACATGTACCCCCTTGTACAGGTATACTAATGGGGTTTTCCTTCTCGTTCCAAATAGATTTGGGACAGTTCATTTTACATATCTAGGGGTGTGAAGGGAAGATAGTTTTACCTTTATAAACAGTGTAGACCCTGATGAAATGCAGCATTATGCTGCATTTCATCTGGTTCTTCACTGTTTGCAAAAGTACCCATCTAGGGGTTTCAAGAATAATGAGGCAGACCACAGTCGTGCGGAACCACAGTTTCACTGATTACATAGAGCGCCAAATATGCTTGTGTTCCACAAATAAAAATTTATAAATAATAAGTCTACAAATAATGAACATCAAGCGTTGATTTCGTATTGATAAAATTGTGGTCGGTCGATCTGCACTGTTCACCGATTTCTTATTTCTGGGACATTAGGCATAAATAATATTATGCTAATCAAAATGACTGACTTCGTTCATTGCATTAACCAGTGGCCGAGACAGTGTACGTGGTGGGCGTAGAAAAAAATAGCTTTAGGAAGCTAACACAACCCATGCCGAATTCAGCTGAAAACGGTGTATACATGTACCAAAATGAACTAGTTTTCAGACACAATTTGACCAGGATCCGTTTTAATCTCTCTAAATCCAATTCTGACAGAATTTGTGATGATATTGGTATCACCTCCTCATAGGCACCCTTTGATGATGTATCACTAATTAACGCAAATTGAATGAGGGCCTTTTATAATCTACCATTACTAAAAGTGTGTCTATCTTGGCAAACAGCGCAGTCCCTAATGAGACGCCAAGTTTTGCAGCGTCTCATTTGGATCAACGCTGTTTGCACATGTTCCCTTTTTGAATACATTCAGCCTGATCCACTAATGCGTGCTACGCCCCTGTTAAAGTACATAAAATATCTAGTATGATACCGGTTACGAGTTTGGTCTTCTCGATCAAACTTCTGTCTGATGAGGAAGCCATAAACAGGCCAATAAAGTGCAATGTTTGCGTGATTTCACGTAAAAAAGCAATTCTATTGAAAATGAATGGAGTTTGACAAATTTAGCTGCATGAGTGCTAAAAGATCAAGGCTAAATGTCATCTATGCCGGCCATGTAACGCTTATCCGAATATGAGTTATATTTCAGAATGAGTACGTGATGCCAAAAGGATCCCGTGATACCTCCCTCATTCCAGACACGTCAGAGGCACATTTCCATGACACAAATTAGATGAAAATTATACCCCTCGACAACCCTTAAATTCGTCCAATGGATAAGGGCGGGAAATTCCATTAGGCATGAATGGGTTAACTGTCTAAGTACGAAATAGCTTTCGAAAAGACAGCAGCTTTTTTAGTTTTCTTTCCCACGCAAAACTCGAGATATTAAATTGGACTTTGTCATAAAGCAAGTCTAGGTCAAATTAGGATCATTTTGTGGGCACACTATGGATATCCAGAAATTCCCAATGATATATATTGTTAAGTTTAAGGTCATCGGCAGTTTGCTTCAGGTAAATATTTGATTCTACATGTACAAGGTATCTCATTAGTGTATAGCAGCGACGTTAATTTAGTTAATAACTTTAAAATATCCTTGGGAAGTCTCAATGTCCTGATCACTCATGATGTGTAACCGTATGTATAAAATGGTAGGCTTTAGTTTACATGAATATAACATGACAGTCTGTATGTGTGGTGATAAAACCAATTAGGATTTGTAGTTATATTTTATCATGTAAGTGCTTGACGATGGGTCTGATATCGGAGCCAATGACGTCCCTGACATAAAACCTTTTAACGGTAGGCTGGTGCTTGATGCTTCTGGATTGGCTAATCGTGTTTCAACAATTTGTTAACTTAAGTTCCGGTTGTCTATGGATTATTAGTGTAGGCCGCTGTGTAATCCCGTGGGAATTTTTGGGTAAAAGTGTCAAACATACATTTTCTTGTAGAAAAATGTATCCTGTTTAGGAAAAAAGATGTTTCCAATTTTTTCTTGCCGTTTTAACGTCATGGTGACGCCGCAAAGTGACGTACCCACTTGGCTTATTTAGGGCTTGAAAGCTGGCGCAAACATGTACTGTTTGATCAGCTATAGTAATATTACTGGCGATGTATTGAATTTGGAGCATAGACTCTGACTCAGAATTTTAAAGAGGTTGCTTTAACTTCAAAATGATGTTAAGAGAGGAAAAAAATGACGTCAGTATCAAAATGAAAAGTATGTTATAGTGAAAGCTCAAGTTACATTAGATCACAATATGCAAATAGACCCTACTCTCCCACAGCTAGAATATTGTACACTATGCTTTACTGAAACTACATGATATAAGATACAAAATGGCACATGTTAGCTCTCTGACCTGTAACAGCCATGTTAATTACGTTACTCTATTGTAATTTCAAATCATATTGTGCAAATACCAAGTTATATCTAATTATTATTTATCGACATGCTAATTGCCTTAAAAACATTTATCAAATAGCAGCAAACAGTAAGTATGCGTTTAAACAATACACCTCTATGAAATGACAGTTATATATGTTACTTGCTTCAAATTTATTACTACTGAACGTAATACTATCACTAGACGATAGGCTGCCAAACTACCCCTGAGGGAGAGTTTTGTACACTACATCTTTCTAAAACCAAAAATATATCAGTCACAGAATAATGTATATTAACTCTATAGCGGTTACAGAGTTACTTCGTTACCCTGAAGTAATAGGGATTCCTATCAAATTGTTCCTTATTCCTATGTGACAATATAAGCTTAGACTTTTAATTGTATTCAAATGACTAGCAACATGATTCCATCAAATAAAAAGACCTGTTATTACTGTTATGTACTTAACGTTCTTTTAAATGCATTATGTTAAAGCAAAAACAGCAATTTATGAGTTTACACTGCTAGTGGTTTATTTACTGTCATTTAACTGCCAATAGTTGCCATAAACTTGGAATATTAACAAAGCATTGATAAAAAGGGAAGAAATTTTAGCCTAAATCACAAAAAACGTCATTTCAAGTCCGTTTTTTTTTGTCAAATTTATAAACAGCATTGTAGATGCTGCTTATTTTATGATCCATTAATGTTTCTTTAATGCTAAAATGATCTCTTTTATCTCACTGGTACTCGTGTATTTGCTCCAAATTACACATGAAATGATATAAAAAAGATGCTTTTCTTCACTGACTACACCTCATTTTAAATGACACAATAATATTAAGCATGAAGTAGCTTTAAGTTAGTAGGATCTATCACACATTGTGTAGCCCTACTCTTGATTACACCAACTGTATTGATAAAGACAAAAACTTACTCATAATTCGTTCAAAAAGTAAGTTATTTTAGGCTTAGGTCTAAATCGCGACCTTTATCCATGTCTTTTGAAACAATAAACTGAAGTGTTTTGGAAACTTAACGGCTATTTACCAACATACGAGTATGACACACACCAAGCATATTCCTATGGTTATAATCGCTTTATATCTGAAGAAGGATGTCTAGTTTGTGAAGTAAGAACACGATTTATGTTGGTAAAATGCATAACAAGAGAAATATTTAAGAATCATATTACACATATCTTTCATTATGTCTGGTTCTAAAATTTTGTGAAGCTTTGAACAGACAGCATTTGTTCTAATGATTCATGATAGTCACACATTTGAACGAAATGGTTTATCACCTAGAAAAGCTCCCTGGCATTGTTAGTATAGCATATATACTGTAGCCATTGCTAAATAATGGACCCAAATAAAGTATTGGTTAATTTGTTTTGCATAATTTTATCAATTAGATTTAGTCTTGAACGTGAATTTTGTTTCAGATAATATAATTTTGATATTTAGCCAATCAAATGTGAACATTACGATAGATACAAAAATACATCCAAATACTTCTTTGCATATTTCAAATCAAAGAAAATAGATTAACAGTAGTAATGGAAAGAATAATCAAAATGATTTAGCCCATTTGATTTTGGTACTTTGCAAGTGAGTATATCATTGGTGACTGAGTAGAGTGTCCTCTTAATGCTGATATTAGCTAGAACAGTTAACATTTTTGCGCGATTCTTTTGAATCTATATCCTGGTGAGTTTGCAACTTTTTCAAATGTTTAATACACATATAAGTCATTGTTATTCCATTTACCATGTTTACAATGTTCCTGTAATATTTAGTCAAAGTCACAGTCGGTTCAGGTATGTAAGCATGCATTGTTAAAACTAAGTGAGAGCTCATACTTGCACTTTCTTATTAAATATTTCACTTTTCTATCCAGTTTTCTAAAAGAACATTGTAAAATCTATTTTACAATAACTTTAATGTCACCCGATTAAATTTAGCCGGACATAATTTGGGCTGATAAAATTTGTATTTATATTGGTATTGAAGTAACAATTGACCTTTAGCTAGTTTCCTTGAATATGGTCATATCTAATGTGATCATTGCCTTAGAGTAAAATCATCACTTTTTCCCATTATTGGTTGAGCAAGTGACTAAGTTGGTGTGATTGACAGTTTCGTTAATTAAACAACGAAAGCTATGTTGAATACAAACTTGAATTAATTTAAAAGCTTCAGTAATGCCTCACCATCTGCATACGCAACTAGATGCCAGGATACAAATTGATTTGGTGACAGTCTCTTTAAACAATAACTCATTACAGGCAGTTATAATGCATACCTCCCTCAAAACATTTAGTAATTAGAAAGGTTACTAGTTTATGGTAATTGAACCTAAATAAACATGGTAACATGGAATCTAGCCTGTTTCATGCAACTTAACTGCATACGTGTACCCATAACAGTTACATAAAGTGATTGATTTTACTGATTATAATTATTTCAATTTAACTTTGATTTCTCCAGATAAATACTACAAAACAAATCTCTAAACTCACCATGATATAATAGCTAATCAGGCTCAATTGTATATCTGCTTTGACAACATTTTTGATAAAAATGGGGCCATTTGATATACTTTATACGGCTTTATATGTTATTTTAACAAATTGGACAGAAAATGGGAATGTATCCTTCTAAGTACTGGTCTTGAGAGCTATCATTTTATTTGCTTATGAGTTTTAAAATCTATAATTTTGGACAAATCATTTTTCGAAGATATAAAGAGTTAAAGGATATAATATTTTGCAAATGTTGCATGGGTTAATTGAATTTTTTTTCAGACAAGCAGGAACCTGGATATCTATACCAAAAACAATTCATTTTTCATGCGAACCAAACAATTGTTGTGCTTTTACAACAACATAATCCAGGACTAAGATTTGGTAAAAGTAAAATGCATTAAGCCCCCCCCCCCCTTCCCGCTGCAGTGGCTTAAGCAGCTGTCCGTTCTAGGCCGGTGGTTTTGTTGTTGTTGATCCATTGCTTATTGTTGCTCCTATTGTTTGTGGGGGTTTGTGTTTAGTCCTTATTTTGTTATTCAGTACTTTGGGTCCTTCTAGTGTTGCAATCACTTTTATGAGGAAAAGAGAGTTGGTTGCTTTACTTTAATTGTTTTGTGTCCCTGATGTCTTGTGGCTGTTAGTGTTCTGTCGCTCTTCCTCAAGGTACCATGTGCTGGTCTGCAGTGTGTGATTGTGGTATTTCCTATTCATACTTACTTGCTTTTTTGAAATGATATCAAATACCATATAACGTAAATTATAAGAAATTAAGCAAGTCATATACAGTCTTGAAAGCTGTAATATACGTTACATATTGCCACACAAATAACAAAAATATAATTAACACCAGAAACGATGTTTTTCTATTGAATTCCAATATAATGCTCATACATGGTGCTTAAAGGTTTTCATATAGCATTACATACAATTTTAGAAATGAAAATATTCTTATCTTATTTAACGTGCTTTTCGGTGGTATCATATTAAACAGCATATTACTCTTAAAGTTTTTTTTTATTAAAACGAGCTGCTTGCAGATATGAAATGGCCCTTTAATTGTCGTTTGGAACATATAGTTAAAACATGAATGTTAAATGAGAAGCTTATTAAATGAAAATATTTAACAACATTTCAATGGTTTTACAGGGGGAGGGGTAGTTTAAATGTAACATAAATGACATTACAATGGGCCCTAATGACTTAAACATAAATTTTTGTAGGACATTTAATGTTCTTGTACAATAAATGAGTGTTTGGACAATTTGATTATACTGGTACTACCTTAACAACCTTATTTACATTATTTGTGTTTTAAACAATTGAGGGGTAACGTAGTTAACAGGCTGTAACAGCCAAAAGCCCCGCCCTTCAGAGAGCTAAGTAAAATGTTTCAAAAAGCTTAACTAGAAACATAAATTTATGCTAACATTTGATTTTAATCGCAAGGCACACACAATCTTTCCAGAATTATATTTCAGTACACAATGTTTTTGCTGCATACTGACATCAAATCGACGTGAATTTGACGTAAAATTGAAGTCCACGTTGAATCGATTTTCATTTTAGTCCTCCTATCGACGTTTTCAACCACTTCAATGCAATAAACAACATTACAATGCGGTAAATTTTGGTGTATACAGCACTAGCAGATATAAACTGTTTGATTAATGTATAAATACGGTACGTCATTTTGTGACGTCACTGTGACGTTAATACTGCAAGAAAAAATTGGAAACATCGTTTTCCTTAAACTGAATATATTTCTTTAGTTGAAAATTGACATGAATCACTTTTACCCAAAAATTCCCACGGGAGCACAAATTTCGACACAGAGGCCTTCACTATATGGGCCCTTTTCTTAGTTACATCAAAGTGAGTTAATTAATTCAGTTGTTTCTCTATGATGATACATTGAATATGTTAGGAAGCATCTATGAGAGCTAAACAATTGACACGTTGAACCCATATACGACTGCTGTCTTCTTATGGGCGTCTGATCAGGATTTCTACTGTTTACTTACAGAATGTTCTATCAACATATGAGCCGCGACATGAAATTTCCAACAATGTGATATGTGCGACCAGCAAAGGCTCAGATCAGCCTGCGCATATGCGCAGTCTGATCAGGGCCTTTGCTTGTCGCTTGCATATTTTATGACTTTAATGCTACTGACCGAACATCATTTGGAGTTTCTAAGCTTAAAAGGAGGCTGAAGTAGCTCGTGTGAGTCTACACTTGTCAAAATGCCACATTGTTGGAAATCACATGTCGCGGCTCAATTATATTCTTATAGTCTGACACTAGTAACATTCAAGATTGTTTGGTATATGTGATTGTGACATTTCCAGGGTATATTTTATAAGAATCCATCATGAGTGTGATGGTGGGTGGAAAAAATCAATCACAAGGACCACCATTTGGCATCAAGAGGCCGAGTGATGGCAAACGGTGATCCCCAGCGACAGATTTTTCTATTCCACCCTAGCACGAATGATGCTCACTATTTAATACCGCATTTCATGTTTAAAAGGCTTCCAGAAGTACCTGAATACGCTGAGATGCGACATGATATGATGACGTCACTTTAACATCCCTCGAAAATAGGAACTTATTTTTAGAATAAATTATAAATGAAAAAATCTGATGTTGAAAATCTCAAGTTTCTTTTTTTATTTCATAATATTTGTATTATAATACCTTTTAGAAAAAAAATAAAAATCTGGTGTCACTGTACTAAATAATTATCTTTCTGGAGGGACAAATTTAACCCCACCCCATAGATTTTATGTAGAATGCTATATAAAAAACAGATCTGAAGTGACCGGTTTGGTAAGTTTCATGATGCCATTTCGCTAGTATGAAGTAATTTAGTGTTAAAATGCACAAACAAGGAAGAACGCTAAAAATAGGTGCCAACCACTAGGCCACCAGGTCACTTAAGGTAACCATAACCGAAGTTATAAATGGCCACCTTACATTTTTGCGCCTGTTCAGAAAGTAAAACTCGGTCTTACAAAGTTTTACAGCGAATCCAGGGAGAGACCCATATAAACCATTATGAAAGTTTCTTCCAAATCTCCTAATTATCATCCAATATTCTTTTCAAATTCGATGGTGGATAGGAAAGTTGACTCTTAACCTTTGAAAGAACCTTAGAGCTGATTTCATTTAGCTTCATTTCAATCTTCATCAGTAGTTGGTTTACAAACCAAGTGTTATAAGTACTTCACATGTGACCATTCAAGGAACCTGCTGGCAATGAAATTATTTGTCCAGGTTCTATTGTGAAGAGATTATGAACACAGATTTTGATGGAGATAAGAGGAAACTACCAGCAAAATCATTTTTCAAATATTCAAGGGAGTTATCAACCTACCCCTAGCCTAACCAAACTCCATTGACATATCAACACCTTATGTTAAGTTAAAGATCTTTAACACATATTAAAATATGTTATGCTTGCCAGTTAACTTTATAATCCTTCATCTAGATTTTCATAGAAAATAAGAATAAATTATCCTAAATTATGCTACAAACGTCTGTCTAACTGTATGCAGTGTTTAAACGCATACAATCTAAAATTTATTAATTTATGTACAAAAATATGCAATGCAGACCTCTTCGGTGGGAGGATGAAATGGAATATGTAAGCACGCAAATTTTTATGAAATGTTATTCTAAGCAATGTACATGTATAAATAATTATCAAACACATTCCTGGTCAAAAAATGGAGGGTTAATGACATTTGAGGCAAAGAAATCTATAAGTTTAATTTCCAAATCGGGTTGTCTTATTCAACATGCTTTAAAAATCAATAAGCAATGTTCTTAAATGACAGCCACTGCTTCTGGGCTCTACACGGACGTCGGAGTATTTAAAACCTAATATACTTCGGTCTCGGTCTTTTTTGATAAAAATATATGACATTTTGAAAAATAGTATTTTCACATGTTCTTGCTGGGCTTCCGTAAAAAATGGACTGCTCTGTTGTTTGCAAGTCGATCGAGTCTGCTATACAGTGGTTTCAGATGCACCATAGAATTACTTTTGCAACCAAACAAAATCCAGCTGTATACCTTTCGGGTGCAAGGGTAAGCATTTTTCTAAATTTGGTTCCCCGACTATTTGGTTCGATGGTTCTGACAGTATAGCTGTGCGTTTTCTTGTTTATGTAACTTTCCATAGGGTCACATGACAAGTTTAAGCTACAGAACAAACCAAAGTTGACAATTAAGCTAAGGCACACCATCTTTGAAATGTTTGCATCTTATTATATAATAATTGGAATTGAATGTCACATTAAAAAACAATAAAACATTAATTTTACTAATTTACTGGTTAACAAACGTTCCCTAAGAAAGCCGGAAAGTCTAGTTACTCTAAATGTATCTGTCGCATGGCACGATTCTGTTTCTACTGACGTCATTCCATATTTTAATTGTCCCAGAAAATGAGCACATTGCGTGTCATCATTATGTTATCAATCAAGTGATTTCGTATTGGCCGAGTTACAGTTCCAAGGCCAATGCATTGGATTCGATGCCAAAGAATGAGTACCACTACAGCTGATCGAGTACAACTGGGACAATACAAACTATCTTGATTTATGACATTTTCCTTTATTAATTATCTTTTTAATTATAGCACTTTTAAATTTGATTTGACCTCAACTTAATACAGCTGACCTCAGACTAATACTGTTGACATCAGTTCAATATTGATTGACCTTAGATCAATACAGCATAGTTAATTTATAATAGCATATTAACCCGTATGCATAGCCACCTACATTGGACATTTGCAAATAGTGCAGGACATGCACACGTACAGGAACCTCACCAAGATGTTCATTATCAGCATGCATACAAGTCATGCTCAAAATATAGGGATGCTTCCCTGGTATGACTAAAAAGACACAACGGTACATGACAAGGACGCCAAATTTAGACACCCATCTAGAGTCTCGACAAAGCCTTATATAGTTATAATCAAGACAGATGCATACAAACCATTATGAAAGTTTCTTCTAAACCTCTTGTCAAACTATGAACTTACCATTCATATACATTGAAGGATTTTAAAGTTAACTGGCAAGCATAACATATTTTAATATGTGTTAAAGATCTTTAACTTAACACAAGATGTTGATATGTCAATGGAGTTTGGTTAGGCTAGGGGTAGGTTGATAACTCCCTTGAATATCCAAAGTAATCCAGAATGAATAAGTTAAACAATAAGTATTCCAATATAGAATTCCAGCACAAAAGGTTTAGACTTTTAAAAGGTGAAATTATTTCAAAGATGCCCTTATCAAAAATTTACTCTTATATATACTGTTTAAGAAAGTTCTAGAACGGTCAAGAAAGAATTATTATATCATATGCTATATTTATTTATACTGGAAAATTCCACAAACTTCTACTGAATTCCAGAACCTACTCAAAGTTTCTATTTGCATGGAAAAGAAAATTCTAGTAAGTTCTGGTCTTTTCTCCAAGGTTCCAGTACCTTCTATGACAATGCATTTTTAGGTTCTAGATGATTAGTCATCATTCTAGAAAATTCTTATAGCCAAATAAATACCTTGTTTACAATAAGTTATTTACCATCAATATCTCCAATATCTGGGTCAATCAGAAACTAAGTAAACAAAATATGAACAGATAAACACCATACATGTTACACTTCCCCTCCTCAAAGAAAAGAAAGTTTTATGGAGTAAAGCTTTCTTTTGCATTAATGAACAATTGTATAACAACTAATAATGTAAAATCACATCAGATCAATAAAGAGCAATAGCACAAAACTTAATATCAATAATGCTGAGGCATCTAAGCCCTAGAGAGTGCATCCAGAATGATATTATCTTTTCCCTTAATATGTCTGATATCTAGATTGTGCTCTTGCAACATAAGACTCCATCTGAGTAAACGCTGGTTCTTGTTTTTCATTTTATGAATGAAAGTCACTGGATTGTGATCAGTGAAAATGACAATAGGTGCAACTGAAGAGGCTAGGTAAACTTCGAAGAGCTTAAGAGCAAGAATGAGAGATAAGCATTCTTTCTCTATAGTTGAGTAATTTCTCTGATGTTTGTTAAAATTTTTAGAATAGTAACAAACAGGGTGATCAACATCATTGTCATCTTCCTGTAACAATACACTGCCCGCACCAACATCACTTGCATCTACGGCCAACTTAAATTCTTTGTCAAATCTTGGTGCTAAGAGAACTGGAGCACTTTTAAGTATGGCTTAAAGTTTTTCAAAAGACTTCTGACAATTATCAGTCCAAATAAACTTGACCATTTTGCCAAGTTAGTTTGTCAAAGGCTCTGCAATGACAGAGAAATTATTACAGAATTTCCTGTAATATCCAGCCATTCCGAGAAAGCGCATCAGTTGTCTTTTGCCAGAAGGTACGGGAAAATCTGAGATAGCCTCAACTTTGGCTTCTACAGGTTTTACCAGACCTTGTCCCACCAGATGACCTAAAAATGTCAAATTTGCACGGCAAAATTCACTCTTTGTTAAGTTAACTGTTAATTTAGCTTCACTAAGTCTGTCAACGAAATTTCTAATAGTTTGTAAGTGTCGTTTCCATTCTTTGCTGAAGATGATAGCATCGTCGATATAGGCTTTACAGCCAGCCAGATTAAATATCAAGTTGTTAACTAAGCGTTGAAATGTCGCTGGAGAGTTCTTCATTCCAAACGGCATAACTTTGTACTGATACAATCCGTCTGGAGTAACAAATGCTGAGATCTCCTTTGCTCTGTTTGTCAGAGGTATTTTCCAAAATCCTTTAAGCAGATCGAATTTTGTAACGTATTTGGCTTGTCCAATGTTATCTATGCAGTCATAGATTCGAGGAATTGGAAATGTGTCCATTTTGGTGAAAGAATTTACTTTACGATAGTCAGTACACATGCGAAATGTCCCATCAGGTTTTGGAACAAGAATACAAGGAGAACTCCATTCGCTTTGACTACGTTCTATAAAGTCATTATCTAGCAAATATTGAACTTCTTCTCTGAGAATTTGTTGTTTTACAGGGTTCATTCTGTATGGATGTTGTTTCACAGGTTTTGAACCATCAAAAAGTTCAACATCATGATAAATTTTGTCAGTTTTGGATGGAATGTCTGGAAATAAGTGCTCATATTCAAGAATAAACTGCTTCAGTTCAAGTCTCTTGTCTGAAATAAGATAAGACAATTTCTGGTTAAGATTCTTTAGAATATCAGAGTTCTTGAGTTTTGACGAGGCGGGGCCAGATTGCACAAAGTTCATATCTTCAGAGTCCATTTGATTTTGTTCAAGAGGGACAGTATGAACTAGATTTACTGATGAAATAACAAAACTATCCCTATCAATGTACTTTTTAAGCATGTTGATATGACATAACTGTTTTTGCTTACGCCTCCCAGGAGTGTTGACAATGTGATTAACATCACTTAGCTTTTTGTCAACAGTATAAGGACCATAATATCTAGCTTGCAATGGCTTACCAGGAATGGGCAAAAGAGCAAGTACCTTGTCTACAGGTTCAAAATTTCTATCCTGAGCATTTTCATCGTAACGTAGTTTCATTTTGCTTTGGGCTGAATTGAGATTGGACCGAGCAGCTTCACAGGCTTATGATAGTCTATTTTTGAAATCAGACACATACTGAAGTATGTTCAAAGAACTGTCATTATCTGAGAGAATTTTTTCTTTCAGAAGTTTCAAGGGTCCGCGCACAGTATGCCCAAATACCAGTTCAAATGGGCTGAACCCAAGAGACTCCTGTACAGATTCCCTTACAGCAAATAAAAGCAAATGTATACCTTCATCCCAATCCTTTTCCGTGTCAAAGCAGTAAGATCTGATCATGTTTTTCAAAGTTTGATGAAATCTTTCTAAGGTACCCTGGCTTTCAGGATGATAAGCCGATGACTTGTACTGTTTAATGCCAAGTTCATGCATGACTTGTTGAAAAATTCCAGACATAAAATTTGAACCTTGATCAGATTGTACAGACCTTGGAAGTCCCACAAAGGTGAAAAACTTCACAAGTGCCTTAACAATTGTCTTAGTCTTGATATTACTGAGTGGAATGGCTTCAGGGAAGCGTGTTGAAGCACACATAATAGTCAAAGGATATTGACAACCTGATTTTGTTTTGGGTAGGGGACCTACACAGTCAATAATGATTCTGCTAAAAGGTTCATCAAAGGCAGGAATGGGCTGTAAAGAGGCTTTTGGAATGGTCTGATTGGGTTTTCCTACATTTTGACAAGTGTGACAGGATTTGCAGTGCTGAGAAACATCAGATTTTAATCCTGGCCAAAAGAAATGATTAAGAATCTTGTGATAGGTCTTATTTACACCTAAAGGGCCTGACATGGGAGTTTCATGAGCCAAATTTAAAATTTCAGGACGATAAGCCCTAGGAACCACAATGTGGTGGTTAACAGTCCACTCATCATCTGCTGAGACATCAGGAGGACGCCATTTTCTCATCAAAATGTCATTTTTGACATAATAGCAAACAGGGACTTGTGACATTTCATTTTCATCTAAAGCTCTATCAAATAAAGGTGATATCTCAGGATCACTGTGTTGTTCCTTATAAAGCTGTGATCTTGACAGCTGGTCATGACCTTGGTCAGTTGAAATTGAAGGTGAAAGGTCAAGGTTTGACCTTGAAGTGTCAAAGTCAGTCTGAATGTCAGACTGGCTGGGAGAAAGAGAATTTGAAATCTCATCATTAAAGGAATGACCTATTAAAGTGTCAGCTAAACTAATATCTTGCATCCCATTATTCTGTTTGGCTTTCTTTGCCATTGCCCTAGTGACAGCACAAGAAGGGTAAAGGTCAGGAATTTCCTGCTCAATAGGATCAGGCTGTTGATCAACACAAGGTGTGTTGGTCAAAAGTGGGTCTACCACAACCTTATCTCCAGCCAAATCATTGCCTAAAAGCAAGTGAACACCTTTAAAAGGTAAAGAAGGTCTAATGACTACAGCCACGAGACCAGTAACTAAGTCTGAGGACAAATAAATGTTATGGAGCGGTACATTAATAAATCCACATTCTACACCCTGGATAAGGACCCTTGTCCCAGAAGAAGTCTTCTCAGAACAAGGCAGGGTATCTGCTAAGATAAGGGTTTGAGAAGCACCAGTATCTCGTAAGATTTTAATAGGGGTAGACTGGGCAAAGTCACTATTTAGTGACACGGAACCATCTGATAGGAATGGTTCATAAATCTCCATAACGTCATTAGTCTCAGATATTTTGGCCAAAATAGAATTCTCATCCTGAATAGAAGACTGTGGTTTTAACCTTAAAGAGGTGAGACCTGTGGGTTAAGAACTCTCCTGTCTTTCTTTTTCTCTCTTTCTTTTCAAAGCTATACATTCAGATATGATATGACCAGATTGTTTACAATAATTGCAAATTGCCTGGGATAATGGACTTTGACCTTTGTTTTCACCAGAGAATCTAGGTTTTGGAGTTAATAAGTGACTGGAATTATCAGATGGATTACTGAGGTTGGATTTTGGACCTGACTGAGGGGAATATGGTTTTGACTGAGGGATAAATGGTCTTGATTTAGGTGTAAATTTTAATTGAGGGTTGAATGGTTTCCTAGGAAATGGCTTGTTAACAAAAGAAGTTTTATGAGTCAAAGAATAATCATCAGCTAGTCTAGCAGCTACATCCAAATTTTCAACTTCTTTTTCATTTAAAAAAAGCCCTGACGTCAGAATTTATACACCATTTGAATTCTTCAACAAGCATGAGCTGTCTTAATTTTTCATGATCAGAACCTACTTTCATTGAAGAGCACCACCTATCAAATAATTGTTCTTTTGTTCTAGCAAATTCCACATGAGTCTGGTTAGGTTATTTCCTACAATCTCTAAATTTCTGCCTGTAAGCTTCAGGGACCAACTCATAAGCCTTAAGAATAAGTTATTTTACTTTGTCATAATCTGAGCTTTGTTCTAGTGAAAGCTGAGTGTAAATTTCTTGAGCTTTGCCTATTACAACGCTCTGCAAAAGTAAGGTCCAGTGCTCTCTTGGCCATTTCAGGTTTTCTGCCACCTTCTCAAAATGTAAAAAATATTTGTCAACTTCTTTTTCTTGAAATGGAGGAACGAGTCGAATGTGTTTTGTCACATTAAAAGATTTGCCAGAGTCTAAAGGCAAAGGTTTTGATTTAGATTTTCCTTCTAACTCAAGTTCTTTCATTTTTAACGCAAATTGTAATTTTTCTTTTTCAATTTCAATGCGTTCTTCAGCTTCAAGCTTTAATTTCTCATGTTCTAATCTTTCTCTTTCCATTTCTCTTTGTTTTTCCTTCTCCCGTTCTTCCATTTCTAACCTTATTTTCTCTTGTTCTATTTTTTCTCTTAACAACCTATCTTCTCCTTCTAGTGTTTCAAGCCTTATTCTGTCCTCTCGCTTTTCTTTCTCACGTCTCAATCTTTCTTCACGCTCTTCTTTCTTATGTTCACGATCTAACCTTAATTTTTCCATTTCAACTTGCCTTTTAATTTCTAATTCTCTCAACTGCAAATCAGTCTGGGTAACCAGAATCTGAGATGTGGCTGAGGAATCAAATATTTCTTCTTCTACAAAGAACTGAATGAGAATATTCTTAATTTCATGTTTTAACATAGTCTTTTTCACATTGGGTAGGCCATAATGGTCAGCAATGTCCAAAAGATCAGACTTTTGCCAGGTCTAACAGCTTCCGAGAAGGTGACGCAGTAAAATCACTAAGTTTGAATGACATATTTGCTTTCTACTGGCTTCAACTAGCTAAACAGCAAACAATAAAGATTCTTTTAAATTTCAAACTAATTTGGTGTAGAATAAATTTCAATCCCGGACTCTGAGCCCCCAATTTCTGTTACATGCCAGGCAAAACTAGAAACAAATTCAGGAAACCAAAATTTGCTATTTGGAAAGTCAGCAAAAAGCACTTTTAAAATTTAACAAAATTTATTAAAAACAAAAATTATCATTTACAATAAGCAATGGAAATTAGTTATACAATCAAAGAAAGTCTAATTTACAATACCTTGTATGTCCTAACTGTCCCTCAGAATATTTATCAACACAAGTCTTTCAGCAGTTTCTGATCCCAGATTTTGAAGATAAATCCAAATGAACACGAGGTCTAAATCCAAAACTGAATAATCCAAAGTAATCCAGAATGAATAAGTTAAACAATAAGTATTCCAATATAGAATTCCAGCACAAAAGGTTTAGACTTTTAAAAGGTGAAATTATTTCAAAGATGCCCTTATCAAAAATTTACTCTTATATATATACTGTTTAAGAAAGTTCTAGAACGGTCAAGAAAGAATTAATATATCATATGCTATATTTATTTATTCTGGAAAATTCCACAAACATCTACTAAATATCAGAGCCTACTCAAAGTTTCTATTTGCATGGAAAAGAAAATTCTAGTAAGTTCTGGTCTTTTCTCCAAGGTTCCAGTACCTTCTATGACAATGCATTTTTAGGTTCTAGATGATTAGTCATCATTCTAGCAAATTCTTATAACCAAATAAATACCTTGTTTACAATAACTTATTTACCATCAATATCTCCAATATCTGGGTCAATCAGAAACTAAGTAAACAAAATATGAACAGATAAACACCATACATGTTACACTTTCATCATAGGGACAGTGCCAGTCAATGTTTGTATTCGGCTGGGCCTACTGTGGCTCAAAGGGGGATTTTCTTTAGCCCTAACAGTTTGTGAGTTGAGAGACATTTTCTTTGTTTTATCACAGTACGAATGTTTATAAATTTGATTGTTTCCCAGTGATTATACATTGGATACATGTGAGTAAGGAAGTTTCCACGGAAGCTTAATCGTTTTTTTTTCTGGTTTTGCATGTTACAGCATATTCTAGGACAATTATTTGGCAGTAAAATCAATTTACCCCCCCCCTATCCCAGTGAGCTTTCTAAGTCGGTGGTGCTGTTGTTGTTGTTGATGCATTGTTAAATGTTGTCCCTATTTTCGGTGGTCCTAGTTTTGTTGTGCATTACTAAGTGTCGTTTCTAGTTTTACAATCATCCCGCTGGG
Source organism: Loripinus fragilis (assembly GCA_964019695.1). Lineage (NCBI taxonomy): Eukaryota > Metazoa > Mollusca > Bivalvia > Lucinida > Lucinidae > Loripinus > Loripinus fragilis. The sequence continues at coordinate 33,886,885 of OZ026523.1, forward strand.
GAAGAGAAAGTTGGTTGTGTTACTTTAATTGCATTTTAACTTCATTTTACTGTTAGTGTTCTGTGTCTCTTCCTCACGGTGTCATGGGTTGGTCTGCAGTGTGTGATTGTGGCATTTCCTGGTCACACTCATTTTTTCATATGATTCTGCTCAGTTCAAATTTTTAAAAACCAAACTGTGAGTACCGTCAGCAGGCCTCTCTTGTAAGCAAGCAGAATTAATGTTTTAACATGGCTATCCTGCTATCCTAATCGAAACCCTATCGAACACATGCTATGTGATTGTTAGGAATTATTAAATTACTTGCGTGGGCGTTTTGTCCGTACACTTTTATAGATGTAGAAGATAGAAATCGGTTGTTTTTTTCGTATTTTATTAATTATACGAGGGCTGAGCAAAAAGTTCGTAGAATTTGTTAATAAAAATAAAAGTACTAGTGTTGTTGCACTCAAACTTTTACATGTTTAAGATCCATTCAATCCTGACAAAATTTGAAAGTTTCAGACAAATTGCTAGAAAACTTTCGTCGCTATGACTCCTTCTACAACGTATGCAAAGTGAACCTGGAGCACGCCATGACGCTAACGTCATTTGACAATATTTTAACGCTATGACGCCGCTTTATCAGCGTATAATTATGGTCTTTGCTGCATGTATGCAAATAAGATGGACCTCATAATCAGCGGTAATTAATAAATCTGAATGTAAAATAATTTATATCTCTAGTCGATCAGAAATTTATAGAATAAATTAAAGACTTTTACATAATACTGTGAGTTGACCGTAACCCTCATGGTTACGGCTTGGCATAGCAAGATTCCCTGTTTATTCACACTTTTTTTTAACTTAAATCTCTCTCAACTCTTAGCAACTTGGACCTCCAGCTCTTTTTGTTCTAATGTTAAGATTGCTGCTTTATTTTGGAGTCGAACTGCCAAAGCCGATTTTCATCACACATGATAATCATGTTAAGGAACCTATCATCTTCATGCGTATTTGGTCGCCAAAAACTGCTTTCAGACAATAACCGTTCTTTCCTGCTCCTCAAATGTCAATAATTTTTGCACATATCGTGCGAATAGATGATTCATGTGCAAGAGATCATGCAAATCAGTTCTTACATTTTAATCCCAGGGTTATACGGCTCTCTACACGTTTGAGTGCGGTCGTTTTCACGACGTCACAGTTACACGTCACAAGTTTATCACTTATTATCTTTACACGCCCATTCCTTGGGCTTATGCAAAGGTCTTTCTTCATTGCTAAAACCTTCACGCCACTTGAACACTGACTTTTTTTACATTTCTGATGATTTCTCAGCTAGTTGATATAAATTATAGGTTTCAGTTGGCAAATATCATAATTTTAAAAATAATTTTATCGCTATGCGAGTTTCTTTCACATCTCGTAAAACCACATTTTTCTGTATTTTTCCTCCAATAGGGCTCACAAAATCTATCGTCATTCCTTTAATTTTCGAGAGAGACATCGGAAATTTAGTATGGAACATTAAATGACACCATTCTTGACGTTGATGTAGTTTCAGTAGATTTGAATAAGACAATTTTGAAATTTGATGATTTCTTAAAGCATGACATCAGTGAATTAACGGCGTGCTCCGGGGTAGTGGACCCTGCACTTTTTAACGTTTAAATAAAAATGATTAAAGTGAATTTAGACTTATGATACTTTACTTGGAAATTGATAATAGACCATACTTACGCATGTGAAAATCTAAAGACAATGGAACTTCAAATAAAAAAGTTATGGAGAAATTCTACGAACTTTTTGCTCAGCCCTCGTAGAATACATATGGAATTACCTTAGAAAATAATTCATATCTCATATAAATCGAACACATTGACAACTTGCGTTGCTTTATGTTCAACTGATAGTCAGTGATCCGTTTCAGCTTAGGTTATAGAATGGAATGGCACTAGGCATTACACAATAAGGAACCTTAGGCTATAGAAGGTAATGTTACTAGGCATAAAACAATAAGAAAGCTTAGGTTATAGGAGGTAATGTTACTAGGCATTAAACAACAAGAAGCCTTAGGTTATAGAAAGGAAGTTACTAGGCATTAAATAATAAGAATTTTAAATTTCTATCCTATCATTGCATTTGTGGAAACGTACACACACTTTATGTTTTCTTTTAATTATGTTTTTTCGATTTAAATATAGTATTCAATCAAATTTAAATCCGCTTATTAGATAAAATGATATTGCAAAAAACAACGACACAGTGTCTCACTTGAAGGGCTACGCTACCGTAGTTGGAAGGATACACTACCGGAGGTGTTGACCTAGAAGAGCACTTAATTCCTCAAATGTGTTGTGTGAATGACCTATGCAGAGTTTAACAGCCCTGACAACAGCAATCACATTAAAAACATCACTAAGATAATGATTATAAACCACAGTAAAGGTTCCTTGACACAATCCATAGGCAGTCGTGATGCAATCGTTTATTACCTATTTGCCACAATTAACGACAATCGATTTTATTTTTCTATTGGCATGTCTAAGGCAATTAGACTTAACTCTTTCGAGGCTGGGTGAATCATGTTTGCTTTTTTGTTCTTTTCTTTTCAAAATCAAGTTTTTCGAAAGGTTAACTTAGGAATACCATCAGCGTGTAGAACAGTTTGGATCCAGATCAGGCCCGACAAAAAGTCGGGCCTGATATGGGTGCAAACTGATTACAAAAGGTATTTGCAGACGACACTAGTAGGCAAAGAGTCAATTGAAAAGACGTTTGACTTAATTACATGTAGCAAAAGCAATGTAAGCTGGACACGCTCAAATATGTGCGCCTGAAACACGCAATGTCTTCCAAAAGAATAATGAATGCTGTATTGACATCTATGCGAATTAAAAGAAGAAACAAATTTGTCTTACAATCAAAATATGTTTTACAACAATGCGGACAAACAAATACTTAACTAAATACTTTTATGCACAAGATGTAACAATTACAACATACAACACACATAAACGTCTTTGATTTTGCTTTGCTGGTTGTATATCACTACGAAATAAGAAGTCACACCTCATGTTAGGTTCTGAATAGAAACATACATAAGGTGTGTCGTCTGATTTGTACGCCAGCCTAGCAAATACCATCAACAAAAACAACGACATTTTTTTCTTATTTTTCAGAAAATTTGTGTAAATCTTTTGACTTCAAACAATGGCCATATATTTTGTTAAAATTGCAATGTACACAGGCGGCTGTCTCCTTCAGAAAGGACACCTTCAGCAAGGTCATTTTGTGTTTTCTGCTAACGATTGCGCTTAATTATTTTAAAAAGGTACGTCTAGCTGGAGAAACAACTCCTGGTAGAATTTAGTTTTTACACCATAAAATTAACTAAGCACCCTGCACTCAAATAGCCAAATAATAAGACTACCCTATGATAAATAAATCTAATTACCGAATGGAATTAGATTTTATTATTATAGATGAACGAACCAAGCGGAAGCAATAGAGGTTCCCTTCAGAGAACCTTAACTGAACAAAAACAAAACATATTAAGTTTTACTGATATAATTCAATGTTGGCTTTATATTGGCCATGACGGCCAGTTTGTTATATTGTTATTATTGTTATTTAAACGATTCGATGTATTATTTATGACTATTTCAACTCAACGTTTCAACATCACACATTGCACAACTCTAGTCAACTGTTCTTTATTCAATGTTTGAAACACAATTTTTCAACTAAAAGTTCAAACATCGTATTATAAACGTTTCACAAAAAAAAAAAAAGCATTTAAACACAACTTTCAACTAAATGTTCAAACACGTATTTTCAACGTTTCACAAAAAACATGTAACATAAACGTTATAACTCAATTTCAGAATTATTGTACCTGCATGGTTCGGTGGGGTACACAACCAAATCATGAGAGAGCACCGTAGGTTTGAAATTGGTTTAAAAGGAAACGGGCCAGCCATTCGACCAAGCGCTACTTCTTGGTCAAGCTTTTCCTTAGCCAAAACTTCATTTTGCAAAACTGATTTTAAATTTTTAACTTTACCCGAGTAAAAAGGAACTTTGTAGTTCAATTTGAAATCAAATTCGAAACCCTCCGCCAAAAAGGCTACATCTGATTTGTTTGGATAACTGTCTAAAAGCTTTTTTTAGTGTTGGAACATTAATTGGCGTTTCCCCTAGGGCCCATATATCTTTGTTGGAATAGAAATCTACCAGGTCAAGACTGTCGACCTGGCTGCTGTCTTGGTTGAAACTGATATGGTTGCCGTGAGTAGTGCTGAAAGGAATGCTGCACCGGGGGAGCTACTGGTGCTGCAAATTGAAAATTCGGATGTGCATACAGCCTAGAACCTGAAAAATCAGGCGTTTTATTTCTGAGACCTGATTCGAATTTGGTTTCGTTGAAAAGATTGCAGATGGAAGAAGGATGCTCAACCTTACATTTAATGCAAGTATGAAAATACCCACAATTCATCATACCACAAATCTTCTTAAAATTATATTCATAACATGGGGCAGTAGATACGACAATGGCAGCCGAATCGCCTGAAAGCCCACAAGAGAGCCAAAGATGCCAATCAATGATAGCCAAGGTCTTTAGCCATGCGTAACTTAAACTGTGTATCGTAAGTAGCCCATTTTTGTATTGGAGTATTTTCTGCAGCACTCCTTATAATTGTCATATATTTCAACAGCTCTGTATTTTTCCCTTATGTCTGATGCCGAAACCATTGTAAAATTTATGAGAGCATCGGTCCATAGCTCTATGCTATTAATGGGTACTCTGATTTTTGGAGACCCAGTTTTGACAGACAAATTATTATCAACTATTGTTAAAGTTCCCATAGATTCCGTATTGGGACAATAATTCTGACGCAGCAAATGAGCCAAATCTATGTACTCTAAATTACATTTTTTTTTCTTTGATGCTTCTGATATAAGAATATCTAAATCATTGAACGTGCATAATGGTAAAGGATCATGATCACACTCACCGTTTAATGTTACAGAAGATATGGTTGACTGCAAACCAGAGGACAGGGGGAGCGTCACTGGCCTCTGGCCTGATTCATATGAGAGTGACTGTAATGCAGGAGGTTCTGACAGCCCATTGTCAAAGTTGCTGTATCAGCATTGAAATTCTTGGCTTGATAGGTTGTTTTGGCTGTTGACTCTGTAGACGTAGTAGTCGCATGTACATGTCCCCTTTTTCTTCATCTTCTTAACCTTAACTGAGATATTCTCAACCGTCTGATGCAACTTCCTTTTTCTTGGTGGCATCACCCTTAATACAACGCAAGACGACTTGAAATTCTCTTTCCGTTGAAATTGTAATGCACACTGGCGGCTGTCCCCTTCAGAAAGGACACCATTAGCAAGGTCATTTTGTGTTTTCTGCTAAACGCATGCGCTTAATTATTTTAAAAAGGTACGTCTAGCTGGAGAAACAACTCCTGATAGAATTTAGTTTTTACACCATGAAATTAATTACGCACCCTGCACTCAAATAGCCAAATAATAAGACTACCCTATAATAAATAAATTTAATTAACGAATGGAATTAAATTTTATTAATATTGAAAGCATGTTCTCTACTTATAGATGATATTCATTTACTCATCATTTGCCATGATCTTTTTATCTATTTCGTGACGGTCAGTATTGTGCACTTTCCACTCCTAACGCGAAAGTTTTATTTTTGTGCACTATGTACTTTAGTCAGGGCCCTTAGGGACAAAAAAATCGGTAATTACGTTTCTCGAAGGTGTCAAACGTGTGCAATATTAATTCATCATTTGGAAATCTGCACCTGACATTAATCCTGACAAACTAATGCCTGACAATTATGGTTGGTAGCGGGACTGTGATAAATATATTCTTGCACCCGAAGCCCTTCAGCAGCTGATAAAATGTGGTTGCAGCTGCAAAACATCTCGGCTAACCATTTATATTGTACCGATTTGTGTTGAGGACCCATGTAAAAATATTACCAGTGAGTAATGACTTTTGAACTACTAATTTCATGTAGATTCAGGCATTTCTGTAACCATATCGACAAGCAGGCGTTACAGTCCGATTTCGACCTCTGACGGATCAAAGATTGGACGATTCTACTATAGTAGCTCAAATTGTAAGTTTTCTACTGCCCGTGCTATCGAGTACACTGAGTAACTTGTAGCGGTCCATATCATGTGCTACTAAGTAGACTCAACTTATGATCCTTCAGAGGTCCATATCGGTCTGAAGTTTGAAAAATACCCCATCTTTTTGTGGTTTTTCGATGGGTAGTAACCAGTACTGGGCCGGGAGGGTTTATGGTTTGTATTTGTATTTTATGACGGGAGCACACAAAGGCTCACCCGCAAGTGGTATTATGGGGAAGCCGGGAATCGAACCTGCGACCCCTGGTTTACAAGGCAGTGTGTTATCCATGTCAATGATTTAGTACTACTGACTTTTCTTTGGGTTTAGGATAAGGAGCTACATATAAGTATTAACCCGTTTGTTATCACATACACTGATTGCTTAACTTCACTCCAATGTTATTTTACGTAAATCGTTGCTGCATTTACGTCCCACCCTCGAACTGACTTCGCCCTATCTGAATATATTTTGAATATTATAATTTAAAAGTGTTTGCATTTAGTCATGATGCGTTAAAGTAACGTTTCCATGCGTTTGCAATGGACATAATGCATAAATATGGTACTTACATATCGAACGTCATTTTTGTGACGTCATCATTTTGTTCTGACGAGAAATCAGTATGGGCGACATGTTTATTTTTATTATTTACCCCCTCAGATTAAATTTGGTATATTTCGACTGAAATTGGCAAACAAATTGCAAGAAAGTCACGATCGTCATAGACTACAATGGTCATAACGTTTAAATGGCACTGAAACAATATACGCTATTTTGATGACGTCATAATGGCGTCCAGACGTGAAATCCAGATGGGTGACCAGGTGATTTTCATTAGTTATCCCCTTAAGTTTGATTTAGTATAGGTCACTGTAAATCGGCATCAAATTTGCACGGGAGTCCCGATGGCCCCTGACTACTTTATTATAAATGGATTATAGCATATTTCTTATTATTTTTGCGCGTTTCTCGGTGTTACTGGATTTCGTCACTGGAATTTTTGTCCTGCTGACACTCTTTCAGTGTCCATGGTGATTGATCTGGTACCGACCCCTCGCCTGAGCTTTGGAACATTCAGCTGACATATAGTGCCGGATTTTTACCTGTGATAGAGGGGACACACAGAGACTTCTCTCCTTAGAATCAAAACACCCTTAGCCTAACCAAACTTCATTGTCATATCAACACCTTGTGATAAGTAATAGAAACAAATATTAAAATCTTTTCTTTGCTTGCCAATTAACTTTAATCCATCGATGAATATGAATGGTAGGTTCATAGTTTGACAAGAGGTTTAGAAGAAACTTTCATAATTTTGTGCATGCATCTCTGTCTGGATTAGCTGTAATGTAACCGAAGCATTACTGTGAAGAAATAAAGACTATACTATACAGGTTTACTTCCACAAAACGCCTTGAGGCGTGACTGTAACAGTAAATGCATTGATTGAATCGAGAGCCATTACTTAAAGGTCGTGGTAGAAATTTAAGTTGGCCTAAATGTGTACATACAAAGTTGAAGACACAGGTATCTGTATTTCTAAAAGTGGAGTATGGAATTGGACAAAACCGAAGCATTCATCGCCATCGACTTCACATGCACTTTTGAATAAGGACGAAACGGATCATTATCTCATCTAATGGCTAATTTGTTTTCTGTTATAGCTTGCCTCTTCAATGTAACCCTTAATCCAGGGTTTGCAAACCAGCCTGTTATGCTACACTGACTTTGTAGATTATTGAAACTTCACAAGTGGCAGTCATAGCTCTCATACGTTCCGCAAAATGTTGGCAAGATTGCGTAGTTGTGCAGGACTGTCTGTGACTTTGTAATTCGCATGCAGCACAATTTTCTAGAAGATTTTTCTCGTGATGAGTCAGAGGACGATGGATAATGTCATTAGTTTCATACCACTTTCCATCGTATAAATTGAGAAAAAAAAACATGAGCCGACGAGAAGTAAATAATACCTGGTGCATACATGTAGATGCGCTAGTCAACGATTCAGACGAGCCTGTGCCTCCGCAATATCTTGCCAGAGCATTCATTGCCCCGTACACACAACGTAAAAAAACAGAAGAGAGTATTAGACGTAGCATATACCATTTACTAAGATTGGCAGTACATTATTGATAGGAACATTTTCTTTTCTGCTAGCACATTTATAAATGGTGTTTACAACTAAATTTCCTGTTTGTTAATTTGCATCAGGCAACATTAACCGATGTACTGCAGAACCCGCATTTTTTCCTGCTTTTAAAAACACCGAATAACCATATCAGCGGGCTTCTGACGAAGCCATCTGATCATGATCTACGATGTTTTCCATTCTGATAGCAAATGGAGAAGAGTGTAGTTCATATAGAGGATCTTACATTAGTGCTAATGTTTTATTAAATTTATAAAACGAGTTTGGGAAAAGCGATAAAATGCGAGGTTTGTCGAGCATTTTATCGCTTTTTCGCATTCAATAATACAAGGAACACGAATGTTAGATTCTATTTATCACATTAAAGTAAGTAAGAGTGCAAAGATCAGGAATCGATACAATCAAGTACCACACCTGACCAATGATACCAATGGGAAAGCGACAAACTCCCAGTTAGACACTACAAACGAGAGCCAAAAGATCAACCCTTTCCCAGCAGGTGACCACAAGGCACAAATAAACAGACGTGCACAAAGGCATAACAAACAGAAGTTAGAAAAGATTCAGAAAAGAAGTATCGCCTTTGAACGCTCACTAAAATATTTTACTGGAGGGCTTCAACTGGTTTCACGGCGAGCCAACCATACCCTGAATTCAGTTATGAATCAAGACACATAGAAATTTGGTTTGCATGAAAGACCCTTAACTTATCAATGCATCATTTCCTAGAACATATAAAACAAGATATTACAAGGAGATAAAGCAAAAATAAGGACTCAACAGTAAATAAAACTGAATACGGGAGCAAAAGAAATCCAACAGGTAAACCCAAGTGAGCCCGACAAACAGCCAAAACATCAGGCCCCTACCATCTCATCAATAGAACAGTCTTTAATTCGGAACCGTCATAGATTCTGAAGTCCGACAGACCGGCGTGCAATTAAAGAGGAGAGCAAAGTTGCCAACCGTGATTGGGTTGACCACCAAACATGTAGTCTGATGCAATACATTAATGTTATAGCCAATCTTTTTATAATGGGAAATTATTTTAATGAACTGCGCTGAAAAGTTATTAGGACTAACATTCTTCTTCAATTTATACACCAAGTCACCATAGAATACAGGTCCCGAAAGTCCATGCTGCAAGAAGGTTTAAGTCCAAATTGGAATTTAGATATAAAATCATAGTATCGTTTATAAAATTTAGAAAAGGTTTTGCGAAGTTATGATACTGATACCTTTGTTTAAGAAGTTTCTGAGTTTAACAATTTATTGCGAGTGTTGAAGTCAGTAACATAGCTAGATGCTCTAGCAAAACGAATGTGTTGAGAGATATAGACTCCATGGGATGTAGAGCGAGGAACATCACCATCTAAGAATGGGAAATTGACAGCTTAAAAATCAATGTCGTCACATTTATCATAAATTTTATTCGAAACAATATCAGTAGAAATTGACAAATGCAAGTCTAAAAATGCGGCTTCGGTATCAGCTTTATTAAGTTGGAGCTCTGAAGGGTATATTTGACTTACCATATTGTCAAAATAAACGTTATTAATGTTTAAAATATCGTACAAATATCTGGATGAAGTGTTGAACGCACCAATAACATCAGACTGCTTATCATCAGAAAGATACATCATAAAGTCCCTCTCATTGCAAAACAGGAATAAATCGGCAAGCAGGTTAGCACAATTAGTGCACATAAGAATTCCAACTACTTGTCTATACAGTTTGGTGCCAAATCGCGCCCGGATCGAATAAAAATGTTGTCCAACAAAAAGGTCAGCGCATCACATACATTTTGACATGACCATGCATGATATTGTTTAGGTTTTGCCGAAGTAAAAAAAAATGCATTTCTGTCATTACATGCAAAGTAAGGAGAGTCTTCTCTCTGGAAGATTCTTTCAATAAGATAAATAAGTTTATCATTAATTACATTATGAGGTAAAGTAGTGTAAAAAGTAGAAAAATCATAAGTAGACACACTGGTCGCATTAAAGTCTCTATTAGTTGTTATACCACCTTTACCAACTTTAGCATGAAATATCTCGTGATATGCAAGGTCTACACTGATGTGGGTGGTATAAAATAGTTATACCATGTTTGTCCACCTGTACGTAAGATAATCCACTCGCTAAAGCTCGTGGATTATCTCCACGTACAGGCGGACAACCCATGGTATAACTATTACTTGTACATGATCTATAACCTAAACAAACACTTATTTTACAATTTCATTTTAAACAACGATGTATTTGCCGTATATTTTTGTAAAAATATACATGTATATTGGTGCACAGTTTTGAGTTCACTAAACCCATGGCTATTAGAATAGAATCGAATTTAATACCTTTTATTTACTTTGCGGGCATTAGACAAAATGCATTTACTATTAGATGTGCCAATAAGAAGATAGTTTGGTGTTTTGATATTTCTGTGCCCAAAAGTGACTTGTAACGAAACGATTTACAGAGGAAATCCAGTTTGATTATTGAAAATGACGTAATGTGACATTAGAACGAGCACAGCTTCAAAAAGTATTGGTGTCCCGAATTAAACCACAGAAGAAGAGGTTTGACGTCAATAGAGTAATTGTTTTTGGTGCTTGTTTAATCACAACGAACACCAGGCATTGGCGTAGCTCCTATTACGCAGTTATGCACGTGCGTAATAAAAATAGTAACACTCAAGAGAGGTCACCTTATGTGCCAAAGTGATTTTCCATGCCATAAGCAACTATTCTTAAAGGAAAGAATTCGCTTCCTCTGGGAGAAATATTTTTCCTTTAAGAGAAGTTCCCATTAAGAAAAGGGACGCAATTGAATTGAATCACTGCTTAACTCAGTAGTCTGCCTTTGATGTGGGTAACTTTTTCAGTATTCTGGCTACGCCATGACCAGGGATAATGCCTAGAGCACAATGTAAAAAAAATAAATGAAACGAATCACTCAGATTTTCCCGTTAAGTTCTCCTTTAATGCAAAGTGTCATAAAATACTTATTTCTGATAGAATCTTAATAAAATTAGTGTGTCGTAGATGAATATCTATGCGTTACACGTGCATTAACGAAAAACATCAATGCCATCGGTAAACAGGTTTTGGAGGCGTTTATTCAATGAGGTATTCTAATGGGCACTTAATGTGCTCCTCTTAATGCAGATTTGTTTTTGTTTTTTTAATGAGAGAGACTTCATGTTGGCTCTGCCAGACAATAATCAAAAGAATATTATTGAAGTTTTTAACTCCACCTCCAGATATTCAGATGTCTTACTTAAAGGGGATGGCAACCCTGATGATTACATAGAGGATCTTACATGAGTACTCATGTTTTATTTAATTTATTAAACGAGTTGGGGAAAAGAGATAAAATGCGAGGCTTGCCGAGCATTTTATCTCTTTTTCGCAACGAGTTTAATAAATTCAATAATACAAGAGCACGAATGTTAAATTCTATTTATCATATGACATTAAGCTTACTTTGAAATCACATTTCTGGCGTAAAAACCGTTATAATGTTGTCAATATGTACGCGATGTTGTTATGAACGTCATTACGTTTCCCGAAAATCGATAAACCACTAGTGGTGTACAGATTTTATTGCATGGGGTTATTTCACTCCCAGACACGACGTCATATGAGTTTTATATGAAGGATCATAAACCATGCATTTTGATATCAGGTTTATTTAAATCGTTTGTACAACATTGGAGTTGTGAGCGTTTGAATATTTGCAAATGGACTGTAATAGAAGCGGCCATATTGTAGGCTTAGTGACTTCACACAGCCTAATTATATGTGCGTAATCAAAATAAAAGACCAACCAATGGATTGCTTGCAATTATCTTTAATAAAATATTTTCATTGTGTAAAAAGCTGCATATCTGCTGAAACACAGATGCGGGGATAGCATTGATGACTGAAAAATTAGCAGTTGAAACAAATCTGAAAACTAATTAAATATTAAAGATGACGGCTTAATGTTGGCCATATTGAATTCTTTAACTGCTCATAACTTCCCCATTTTTTTCAACCGAATATGATGATTCGTGTATCAAAATTCATGGTTTATAGAGCTCTGTCTGATAAAACATACTTATCATTAGTGTTGCTGTCCCCTTTAATATTGATAATCCTTATTTTGAACATTTGGTAGGTCAGATATATCCCACCGAACTTCAGTTTAAAAAAGCGAATTCTTCTGATACTGAAGCTCCGTTTTTTGACTTGGACCTGTCCATAACCAATGGCATAGTTTCAACTAAGATTTATGATAAATGGGATGATTTTAATTTTGAAATAGTAAATTTCCCATTTCTTGATGTCGATGTTTTTTGCCCTCCTTCCTATGGTACTTATATTTCGCAGCTTATTCGTTTTGAGAAAGTGTGTTCTAATGTTGATGACACCAGCAACAGAAACCTATTTTTGACCGCTAAGTTATTAAAACAAGGTCATAGATATCATAAAACTCGAAAAGCATTTTCTAAATTCTACCACAGACACTCAGGGTGAATTGTAAAATACAATATTGGTTTAAAACCTCTTTTGCAATAGGGCATATCAGAACCGATATATTATGGTGATTTAGTTTATTAATACAAAACAATTGTTGGAAAACCTAATTTTAGTGATCATTTTGAAAAGATTATCAAACGTTATAAAAAGTTGGATATAACTTGGATGTCATGCGACAGTCTGCATGCCTGGTTGTAAACCCAATCATGTTTTATAGCTATGGTTTCCTCTTTAATTGCACAACGATGGGTCAGGCGTCAGACTCAATGAAAGCTCTGGCGTTAAGCTTTAAACAGTGGGTTGGTCCCTGATGCTTGGCTGTAGCTTAGCCTACTGTGGCTCAACTTGAGGTTTTCATTAGCTCTGACTATCTGTGAGTCATGAGCCCTTTTCTTTTTTTTCACCATTATACTAATTTGATTATATTGTTACTCTATGGTGATACATTGCAACAGTTAGGAATCCTCCATGCGAGCTTAACATGTGTTGTGCTTCAACAAAAACAGAATCTAGGGCAAAGATTTGGTACCAGTAAAATGCATTTAGGCCCACTCGTGGCTTTTGCTGTTGTCTGTCCTACGGTGATGGTTCTGATGCTGTTCAATCGTTGCTGATTGTTACTCCCCTTGTGGGACTTTGTAATTGTTCTAAGTTTTATTGTGCTTTACTAAGTGTCCATTCTAGTTTGCAATCATCTTGGTCTGGATGAGAGAGCTGGTTGCTTTGCTTTGTTTGTCTTCCTGGTGTCTCATGATTGTTGTGTGGCTCTTCCTCACCATGCCATTGGTTTGTCTGCAGTTTGTGATTGTGGCATTTCCCGATCATACTCACTATATTTCACAATTTGACCCCCACTTGGTTTATGGCCAATTTATATTGACACATTTTTGACCTCTGGTTGCGATTGACGTGTAATGATGCAGTAACTGAAATGCATTTGCACCGATATCAACGAAACTGCTCCATCACTTGTGATCTTTCTGAGAGTTTATTAGTTCGACATCGTGCGTTTCTTTTTTGTCAGGTATATAAACGCAGAGGTTACACGTGTGATCTTGTCAAATATGCTTTTTAAAGCAACAGAAAGATTTGCATGAATGATTCTAAATTGTGTTTGGTATCATTAAACATATAAAACGTCAATAAGTTAAATAGTATAAAGAATGTTTGATTCCAACATGTTTGCATACCAGTGCAAGCCCTTGAAAAGTGGTGCGTAACTAAAGTGGCACTACACTTCCCATTGAACAAACTTATCTGCATGACACAACTTTTGCTTATACAGTTTGACCGTATGAGACTTTTTCCATGGCAGGAGTGCAATGTCCTATAAAGGACAGTCTGAAAAGCATGTCTCAGAATGATGCCTGTCAGTTCAGAGAGTTAATATCGTTTATCCTAAGGTGACATTGAAGAATAATTTCATGCTAATTTTGCCAATACATCAGATAAAGTTTCCAAGTTTATGTCATGGTTATTATATATTGTAATGTGACTTGAAAACTCGGTTAAATCTTTGCCTATTTTCGTACCAACCAAGAGTGACAGTGACGTAATAATTGTTTACACTTGCTAAGTAAATCACTAATGTGTACACTTCACTTGAGCTACCGCGAATCGAGAGATCACTTGTGTATTAATCCTATCCTGTGGATAGGATTAAAACTCAAGTGATTTATCGATTATAAGTCCATGGCAACTTTGTAAACAAAACATGACGTCACTGTCACTCTTGGCTGGCAGGACAGTAGTAGTATCGTCTGCTGACAACCTTTGCAAACAGTTTCGACCCAGACCAGGCCCGATGAAACGTCGAACCTGATATGGGTCCAATCTGTTCGACACTCTTAGAGTATGTTTTTTTTTAAAAAAAAAGGTTTTCTTTGAAAAATCAATCAGCAGACGACAAAACACATGCAACATTACTCAGTATCTCTAGATGGTTTACAAAAACAGTTTGGGCTTTATAAAATGTATATCCCTGCCTTGCTCTCACATTTGTATTAATAAAAATGATACACAATAGTACAAACAAAATATAACCCTAAACATGACATTATGGTTTTATATGATTGAAATAAACCTAAGGAGGCAGATTATCTTTTAAATAGAGTTTCGCTTTAAATAAGAACTTTAATGTACATATTCCATTCGTTTAGCCTTTTTACAGTGGGGTTGCTACATGCATGTACTCAAACTACAGATAATAATCAATACTCTGACAGCCCATGTTTGGCTTGAAACATTTGCTGGAAATATGTTAGTACTGATGCAAAAATGTCTTGTTTACGTTATCAATGTATGTACCCAGCAAGTTTAGGTGCGGTCCACTAATCAGTTGATAAAGTTGACATCTTCTTATTTATTTTGCTCCATTAAATGGCCTCCACTGGATTCAAGTCAGAAATAATCCTGTGCCATGACATAAATCATTATTTACATCGCAGATATACACTACAGTGTTCTCGCTGATGAGCTAGGAGACATATGTTTCACAAATATGAACGAAGTTGTATGTGTTTGCATACCCATTCATGTCCAAAAAGACAAAATAGAAGTATCAATGAAATCACGAAACTTTAGAAATCTGCTAAAAGCCAAGGTCACAGTCACACCTTGGAAATAATCTTACACCTGGATTCATGAACACTGAAGAAAATGGGAGACTATAGAGAAATGAAAGAGAAAAGCAAAGCACATGGAATAAAACGAAAGAGAAATAAATATTAAATGGGATGAATAAAGATGAAAGTGTCACGATTCAAACTAAGGCACTGTACAATACAGAAATGTCATTCAGCTGGAACGGAAAAAAATCTGAAGACCCATGATGATGATGATGATGATGATCTGGAACCAGTTTCTAAATTTGCATCGTAGCTGTCTTACAAAACCAGTTAGTAGCATTTCTTAATGTTTAATAGACATGTATGTATTTTGCCTGTTAGGAATGTCGCGGATTTCCGCGATTTAAATGTTTCTGTCTATTGGCGTGTATAGGACAATATAATACAGCGGGTAATAACGTCACGTTATTAAACGTAGCACCGCGAGCTTAGAAGAGGCGGTTACTATCAGCAAAAACGCAGTGGAAACATACACATATAACAGAGCTAAAAGAACGCAGCTGTAATATACAGGGTGTTGGTACAGTCTAGAAAACAGTGAACAGATTTAAGGAAATGTTATTAGGAACAATGGGACGCTATATTTGTTATTATTCAAGGTATGAACCTACCATAGAATATATTTATTTGTGGTGAATTAAATCATCCTATATTATCATGATGAAGTTTTCTTTTTCGTTCAGCTGAATGGCATGTCTATATTGTCCAGTGCATTAGCGTATGTGAGTACAGCAGATTGTTAGATTTGGAATATTTTAAAGCTACTAATTGCATTGTATTTATATCCAAAACAAAATTAGCAATACCAATTTGTTTCTTGATAAGATTGATAACCCTTTGATCTTCTTCCAACGTTTTTATTCTCGATTTTTCAAAGAAAATTTCACAATTGTGTTGCTTTTGTCCGATTTTCATGAAATGTTCACCAAAAGGTTAGTTTTACATGCTAGCATATTCCGATACGGTCAGGTAAAATTACAATTCGTCCTTATTTCATCAACTCGATTGGGAAACAGGATGTAAGAATCTTTAAACTTCTTTATAACTTCAATAAAATAAAAAAAATGATATTTTATGCAAAAGCAGTAGTCTAAGATGAATACACAATTCAGCATTCTGAGTATCTGAAAATATTGTGCTCGTCTCATCGAATAGAGCAGACTATTTGTCTAGTTGGTACTAGTATTAACAAATGTTGTGCAGTATATCATTACTCAGTGGTCATGCACAAACTGAGAATAAGTAGATATTAGCAAACAAAGTGTCGTGTAAAAGGCGTTTTAAGGCGAGTTTGAATGAATTGAAGATCAATATTTTTAAAATTATTGATACTCGTAATTTATTTTACTATCGTAATAAACATCTTTTACCCCCTAAGCCTAAATCTTCTTTTCGTCATCTTAAACAAGGTATCTAGGATTTTGATATAAACAATGTTTTGGTTCCAGCAGGTAAAGAGGCTAGCAATGTTGTAGCTGCTTGACGATTGTATTATATTGATACTCTTAAACGTGAGCTTATGACACCAATGCCTATAAACTGCAGCCTTCTTTGAGGTAGAGGGTAGTTGCCAATGGGCATGGCTGTCATACAGCCCTACATTTTGGTATCAAAGCTGAAGAAAACCAAGACAGAGTTCCTACGTAGTACTGGTCACATAAAATCCATAAAACCGATATAAAGCAAGATTTATTGTTAATTCTAGTTCTTGTTTTACAACAACACATTCTATTTTAGCATATCCTTTAAAATCATGGGTTTCCACTGCATCATAAGGCACATATAAACAGACGCACACAAAGGCATAGCAAACACAAGACAGAAAAAACATAAAAGATCAACAAATCAAGTAGTGTCTTGGAACGATCAGTACAATATTTTACTTGAGGGCTTAAACCGGTTTAACGGCGCACCAACTTCACCCTTAGTTCAGATGTGGATCAAGACACACAGATGTTTGGTTTGAATGAAAGACCCCTAACTTATCAATGCATCATCTCCTAGAACATATACATGAAGATGTAAAAAGGAGAAAAAGCAAAGATAAGGACACAACAGTAAATAAAACTGAATACCCAAGCAAAAGAAATCAAACAGGTAAACCCCGGTGGGCCTGACAAACAACCAAAGCATCAAGCCCTACCATCTGATCAATAGATAAGTCTTTAAGTCAGAACCGTCATAGAGTCTGTTGTGCTACAAGGCTAAACATTAACTTCCACGAAATTAGGATGAACACACACACACACACACACACACACACACACACACACACACACACACACACACACACACACACACACACACACACGTGAATGAAAATACACTTACATGTGCAAACAGAGACACACCCAGACACACGCGGACATGAATTCAAACAGACATGAAAGTACACACATGTACAGACAGACCGATACATATACCAGTATGTATACAAACACGTGTGTAAACAAGACTCTAATACACAAACAACAACTCACATACAAACGTTTAACACACACACACACACACACACACACACACACACACACACACACACACACACACACACACACACACACACACACACACACACACACACACACACACACACACACACAGAGGCGTTCACATAAGCACATACAATAAGACAGGCAGACACAAACAGATACAAGACACATACATACAATTATGCATTCAATCATGCATGTTAAGACACTCAAGTACACAAACATGCGCATGTATTGACAAAACACATGTAATGCAAATACACTCACAAGTACAGACTTATAAATTCGCTCAAGACTAAGAGTAATGGAATCAATCAAACTGTAATTGCACAGCGACTGACCAACACTTCGTTTAAATATTTCGTCGTATGGCCCTATGGTAGAATTTTCAGAAAAGCAAAACAACGCCATTATTCGTTAACATTCTCACTAACAGTTGCAGGAGCCGCTGTGATATGGAGAGGAAAGATATATTGAAGGAATACCATGACGATACAACTTATAAATAGAGAAAACACAATATATTTTCTCTGTATATCAAACTTATGAACCCGGAAACCCATTGTAAAATAGTTTGCTCACAAATTAGGCAAAATTGTCTCACGCTCAGTCAAAATGTGCTGAAAGACATCAATTAATCCTAATAGTCGTCACTTAATGTTTTTGAATACTTCTTATAGTTCGAACTAATTGGAATCAATAACAATTTCATTAAATGTCACAAATTGGTTAGAAGTTCAATTACCTTCACTAGATGATTATCATGATAATAGAGTTACCAACACCTTGGTGTAAGTTGACTTAGTTCTTCTTAATTTTGAAATACTCTTTGCCTGCCAAAAAGGCTTCCGCAAACAGCGCTGATCCATATCAAGAATCAGTCTGACCAAGGTCTTCCCTGTTTGCTATTCTGACTAGCATTTTTATGAATTCCAGTCCTTCTAACGGGTATTAACAAAAGGTAATACCGCGATACCAGATATCACAATATCAGATATGATATATGACCTCTAATTTGGCCTGACACACTACAGAGACGTATTTAAACTCTTGCACCTTGCAAATCTGACGGTAGATCTGAACTTTTTAACACACTTGGAATATGCTAAGAATTAAAAAAATCTCATGAGGATTCAGTAGTCTGTAATACTGGGGTGGACTGGTAATTGTAGATTAGTTTTACCTGATTAAAACGAAAATCATCTTCCTTTCCATCGATGCAAATCAGGATGCTACAGTAGAAGCAGTCTGACCTTGATATACACTAAACTTCAATTAGTAATTTGAAAGCAATCTACGCTAAACTTCAGTTAGTCATGTTTGTATATGCTAAAACCTTAAGTGGGGCGGAGTCATGGAGTTTAGTGCTCTCTAGTGGAGTGGATTTTTGGAGTGGCTTTTTGAAGTCAAATTTGTAATGAACTTAGCAGACTTCAGTTTCGATAATCAGACAGAGAGAGAGACAAACAGTCAAACACACACGCAGACACGCACACAGATGGACACATACACAGGCAGGCAAACATACACCGACTGAGACAGACACACAGACAAACAAACACACACACACACATGCAGACACACATGGAGACATACAGATACAGACTGTAACTGTAAATTAAAAGTTTGATCAGCACTGCGGGTACCATTTTGCTGGCAATATTATAGAACCCTTGAGGTTACCTGTTATGATCATCACAAACTTACGTGTTGGATCAGCTAAAAAAATACACAAGCTGATGTTGATTGCGCATGAAAATTGGCGAGTAAATACTTTGATTTTATAAGGACTTGGTGGCATTTCATCAAGGTTTGCCAAGACAAAAACGATCATCAGAGAAAGAAGGCAATTTTATTTACGAAGCTCCAACCCAAGTTCATTGTACAAAACAAGTACATTTGTACATAAAACATTATATCACCTACTACCTTCCTTCACCCACTAACACACCAGACACAGTCATGCTTTCAATACCTCCCTGTCTACCGTGACTCAGCATCAGTCTAACAGACAGCACAAAGCTTATCCAGCTAAATTAACCCCAAATGTTCACTCCGAACCCTACTCCAGAAACACTCTACTCCTTGACTTCATTCCACTACATGTTTTGGTATATGCCTTTTTTGGGGTGGAGGGGGGTAGAATTATGCTGATTTTATCTTGAGTGAACATCAGGTTAAGCACGTGTTAGTCTGGGTCATTTGGTCAGAAGGTCATATCTGATATCTGATATTGTGATATCTGGTATGGCCATATTGTCTTTGATAACCGACAGTTTATTTAATGACAAAACGAGAAATGTGTTCGGAACTTTATTGAAATGCCACCAAAAAGCACACACATAAATGCACATTGATGGTCTTGATTGTTCGGTATGTTAGGCTTACTTAACCTTCTACATCCTTGGTACTGTCGTGTCAACCAAGAGTGACAGTGACGTAATATTTTGTTTACATTTGTTTAGTAAAACAATAACTTGTACACTCCACTTGAGCCAACGCGAATGGACAGATATACATCCTATCCGCAAGATAGGACTAATACGCAAGTGATCTATAATTTATAGATCTCTGATAACTTTGTAAACAAAACATGACGTCACTGTTGTTCTTGGCTGGCAGGACAGTAACATTCAATGCTTTTGTTGGGATCTGCTGACTTTTTTCAAAGAAATAACTTTTTCGAAAAATTGTTTCAGGAACATTATTAGAGCGTCCAACGGTTTGGATCCAGATCAGGACCGACGTTCAGTTGGTCCTGATCTGAGTCCACATTGTTTGAAAAGGTTATCAGACAAAATTCGCCTCTAGCAAAGAAAGGGTTAAGTCTATTTTCTGAGATATTGGTTCGATACTGGGGGCTCAGTGACACTAAGACGGATGTCACCTTAAAAGTTATACATATTTCTTACATAATAAACCCATGCTAAGGAAAATTAACATGCATTTGCATTGATATGAATTCTTAAATTGTTGAAAGGAATGTTTGGTTCAGGTGACAGTACAGTGCAATTCCAAATGTTATTACCCTCTACAACGATTTATTTTCAAACCATTTTCTCACATGTAAACACCACAATGTGACAGAGGTATCGGAGTGTACAACGTACCTTTTCTCACGAGCAGACTCCTTCAACTTCTTCGAAGCCATCACTTATAGGACATTGCACCTATTAGCAATATAGCATGTATCTGGCTTCAAGCTAAACTATTTGCCACTATTCCAAATAAGGACAATCTGAATATACAAAATGTGTCGATTTCAAATTCAATCGTCAATGCCACGTGGAATAATCTGGTAAGTATAGTGGCTGGCGTTGTTTCGGGGCAAAAAGACGGGAAAAACAAAATGAATCAAACCAGCCATAAGAGGTAAACGCGTTTAATTAACGCTTTATGTACATAGAGGATCTTACAATTAATGAATTTATTAAAGGAGTTGGGGAAAAGTGATAAATGCGAGGCTTGTCGAGCATTTTATCGCAGTTTCGTACTAAGGAGTTTGATAAATTCAATACTACAGAAGCACGAATGTTATAGTTTATTTATATTCTATGTATCATATGGTATTAAAATAACTTTAATATGTATATGTATTAGCAGTTTTATTAATATGAAAAATTGCTGTTCCACGTTTGAACCTGCCTCTAGACCATATAGGGTCTCCCTCTCGCATCCTCCTATTCTATATTTTACCATATATTCATGCATTCAAGTATCTAACACAGACAACAAAACTGTCCCAATTCAGGTAGCTTGATTGAATGTGATCAATTGCATTACATTTGCGTTGCTTGTTGCTTCCAGTAATTCATTTTTCTTTTTTTCTCATGATATTGCACATTTATCTTGTTTCTTCTCTTGATAATGTATATTTTACCATCTATACGGCTCTGCCATTTTTTTGCAATTAACTGGTAATATTACTTTGTGTGTACAGCACCTCATGTAAAGTCTGTGATCACTTACCTGCATACTTCCACTTATAATGGGAGTTAGCTGGCTTCTTGTGAATTTACCAACAAACCTTGACTATAATTGGCAGAGCTGACCTACTTGCTTTCCAGAAATTTAAAAAGGCTTTAAATCTGCCTACGTTTCCTAGGAGAAGAACTATATAAGTAGTATTACTTTCGCTCCTATTTTTTGTATTAACAAATGATTAATAATTGTACAATTATCTTTCTGAAATAAAATATGTTTAAACTAGCGCTGCAAGTTTACACAAATGCGAAAATCAGATAACCACAGTGCATGTTGCGACTATAAAATGACAGGATTGGGTCCTCCCAACTTCCCCTACTAAAAAGCTGAATCGGGCCATGAGATCCATAATTTCTGTTAGGTGCAGCAAGTTTGCGTTTGTTATTGAAATATAATAAAGGCCAAGTCGACCTTTCAGCACCGACAGCGCCAGAAATATGCTTAATGGCGCGACATCGGTAAACACATCTTAGGGGATTTTCATGTCGATAACTATTATAAACAATAGGCACTTAAGGAAAAAAACTAGGACTGATTTGTCTATTCTTGTTTCAGTAGTTTCAAGAAATAAAATAGAATCACAGAAAATCAGAATTCGGTATTGACAATCAGAAAACCTATTAAAAGTCAATGTCGCCCCTAAGCCTGCTTATCTACTCAGTCTTATCAGAACATTTATTTTCCCTCCGCTGAAATTTAACATACATGTTATAGTTTTAAATTGATAAATCGTTATAATCAAGATTCTAGTGAACCTTTGTTGCTGAATGGCAAATCAGATTTTGTCATACATGCGTCCAATTGCATGTTATACGATTCAGAAATCATTGATATATTATCTTTTGTGGATTGCAAAAGTTTACAAAATGTGCAATTTGTGTTATTTTTTATTATTTGTTTTGCTCTGAATAGCATAAGATGCTCATTTTTTAGAAAGGAGTTTTGTTTGCTATTGATTTAACCCATATATTAAGCCTGGTGTCCTGTTTGTGGAAAATACTCAAATTGTTCAGACATGTTGTTTTCCCGTTTACCATTGAGTCCTAGACTTCCACAGCCTTGCCTTGGACCCACAAAGAACACACCTAAGCAGACTTGTGTTGTCGGTTGGTGCCTGATGTTTGTCGTTGGCTGGTCCCACCGTAGCTCAACTTGTTTTCTTTAGCTCTGACTATCTGAGTCATGAGCCTTTTCTTTGTATCATAATGTGTTAATTTGATTCGATTATTTCTCTGTGATGATACATTGCATTAGTTAGGAAGCCTCCATGCGAGCTAAACAATTTTGTGTTGGAGCAACAACATAATCTAGGGGCGAATATTTATCGCTTGTAAAATGCATTTAAGGCCCTCGGTGGCTTAGGCTGATGTCCGTTCTTATGCTGTGGTTCTGTTGTTGCTGATCTATTGTTTAATGTGCTTCCCATTGTTTGTGGGAGTTCTGTGTTTGTATTTGTTTCGTTATTCATTACTTTGCATCCATTCTAGTTTTGCAATCATCTATAGGAGGAAGAGAAGGCTGGTTACTTTGCTATTATTGTCTTACAGATGTATTGTTGCTGTGGGTGTTCTGTGGCTCTTCCTCACGGTTCCGTGTGTTGGTCTGCAGTGTGTGATTGTGGTTTTTCCTGATCATACTAATTTACTTTAAAATCGCAAATTAAAAAATACTCGTGCCGAAGTCAACTTTATTTGTGTTTGCATCCAAAGGATTATAGCGTAGATTTCTTGTCCTTTAGGATTATGGATTCCATTGTGTCATATTGAAAAAAATAAGAAGGTCACTGATGAGGCTTCGAATACCGAAACTAGCATGTCTGATCCGGAAAACACTCTAGACTAAGCAAATAAAGGCCGCTATTTTGAAAATTTATTTCTTTTCTTGTAAATTAAAATAAACAACAATAAAAATCCACACCTTTGTGACGCAGAAGAATCAACAAAAATGCAAACACAGAGTAACTTGCTATCCATTTTTTACAACTTGTTTAAGCTGTGGTTCTGTTGTTGTTGATTCATTGTTTATTGTTGCTTAAGGGGATATATCTTTCAAAAGCTCTTACTTGCATGAAATTTTCCTGTATAAACAAGAATTGCTTTCTTGTCAAGGAGAAGGATACTTTTGGCCACATTGTTGTATGAACAACTTATACATCTCACATGGGTCAAAATACTTCTAAATATCGTAGTTGAATAATTGTAGGCTATGTTCATGCAAATGGTTTTCTCTAAAGTTCATCCAACGTGTCACAGCATTGTTAACGGTATCAAACCAAAAAGTAACTCTAAAAAGACTGATAAGCATGCTGCCGATTGCTCAAAAGCTGTATGTTGGGGCGTAAAGTGATCTATGTGAGATGTCTAAGATGTTCATACATAAATGTGGCCAAAGGTATCCGTCTCCTTGACAAAAAAGCAATTCTTGTTTATACAGGAAAATTTTCATGCAAGTAAGAGCTTTCGAAAGATATATCCCCTTAAGATAAAAATAAAGATAAAAAAAGCCTTATTCAACGTCGCTTATGGTGTAACAGGCAACATTAGCTAATGAGCTATTTTGATAGGTGCAGTCGAACCATAGCGGACATAGCGGACATTTCGGACTGCCACAATTCACTTAACGGCTATCCAACAAATTTGGGCTTTGTCACGAGAAAAACAGGCACGGGTTTGGCGTCAGGTATACTCAAACAATCATTTTCAGTTACAGTGACTAGCTGGGATGTTGAAACTACATAAATACAATTCATTTATTAATATCCAGCAACGGGCGAATATCAAAGGCGCTGAGCAGCCTGCAAGGATGTGCAGGATGGTATGCGCGTTAATAATTCGCATGCACGGAAAGAAGTTTTTCTCGCGACACAGTTTCAAGATAGAAGAATCGGGGGATTTTTGTCTAGACTTAATTAATTGTGTTACCTTTTTACTATCATTGTTATTGACCTATTGCTTGATCGTGCGGATAAGACACACATTCCGTGTATTATCTTTAGGTTCGTTGTACGTACCATGATGTTCGAATATGTCGGTTCTTTAGACATTATCGTAATACTGAGACTAAGCTTACATTTTTATGCTAGGTCAGAAAGTAAAAAATAGCGCAAACAAAATGTATTCTTTTATAAATATAGAAATACTTTGCCAAGACTCTGCAAGTTATTTCATTTAAAAATGATTGCAAAGACTGTAAGTTATTTCATTTAAAAAACGAAGTGTATTTATTACACAGCCGAAGTTAGAGAAAAGGTAACCTCATTTAAAAGTCACACTTTTTCTACGATATTAAATATTCCACAGACACGTTATCAATTTACGTTTTTTGTTTGTTTGAAGATGTTACTGACTACCGTGATTTAAGAAGGTTAAAACTCAAAAGTTTTTCTTTGATAGGATTCTTCGTCTTTTCTACGCTCTTATTAATAGACTTTTCGCTTACTGTAAAGGAGGCAACTTTAATATTCATATCTGGGCGTGGTTCGGCAATTTCATCTGCTAAGGAAGGGAAATCAGGTTTTATTTATAATTTGGTAAAGAATTAATAAGTACAAACGTGCGTGCATTTCATGAAAATCCTAACCGTATACACACTGAACTCACATTTATTAACCCTTAAAGCGCATAATCACAAAATGTATGTTTTTTATTGTCCACTAAAATAATTGAAGCCTCATAGACAAGCAGTGTGGACCCAGATCAGACTGCTCCTATAGGAGCAGTCTGATCTGGGTCCACAATATTTGCCTCTATGCTTATGTTAAATAGACATTTTCAGATGCAGTTATTTTGCTGGCGTTTGGAGGACTAACTAATGTGTTTTACTGAGATAATGACGCAAGATGATACAGTTACTTTTGAATAAAACCACGCCTCATTTTCAGCTTTTACCTATGTCTATGGTTGACTAAACTCCAGCTGTTAAGTTTTTAGACTTAATTTTTCGCAATAACTTTTTGTCTTCAATTTTAGAAAAATGTGTTCGCGATAAAAAGTATTCAGGGTTATCTCCGCCAACTTCTCCAAATGGTTCCAACATCCTAGATGCTGCAGGTTCCTCTGTGCTTAGATGCACTCTTTGATTATTTTAAGCAAAGCGCAAATAAACAACGTCCAAGATGTCAGTCAAAAATGTACATTGCACCGCCCTAATTCAATTACTAAAGCGATGGATGGCTTGTTCAAATATAATATACTCAGAAAAACAATTGAAGGATATTTGGGTTCAGTCCCATCTCTAACATTCAATACAATAAAAACTTTACTAATTATGCATGCATTTCATAGTTCCAGACATCTGCAATTAAAATGGATGCTTTATTTTAGTCACGTTTCAATGGTTCAAGTACAGTACTAATCCAAATGGTTGAACCCTCTATACTGAAAAGTCACAAACGTTCAAAAATGATTGAAACCCATTTTTATGGTTTGTATTCCATAATGACTGGCTCCAAAATCATCGCTGGTTCTCCCTCCGAAAAATTGCACCTAATTTTGAAGCCGTTTTTAGTGTTTTACTGCAAATTTGTAGTCAAATTTACCGGGGTATGCCATATTCGTGTATTTTTGTTGAAGAATTTGTCCCATTATTAGGACCGATGACTGATGAACTGGTGTTAACTTTTGTCTGTGGTCGGAATTAGAACATAAGCAATGATCTGGTAAAGGTTGCAGCAAAAATTGAGAGCGCTAAATTTTTTGCTTGTGAACTTTGGGTTGAGAGGGTCGGTACATTTGGTATTGTACTGTACCATAACCAATGGCCCGTGAATTTCAATTTTTCATTTTAATGAATTGCATAGTGATAATTCTATCAATGAAAAAAATAATTTGTTTGAAAATTATATTCCCAAATGTTATAAAGTCAAAAGAATTTTAATATCCTTCAATTGTTTTTCTGAGTATAGAAATCGCGCCTGATTCGCTCGCGCGTTAAACTAGTAGGGTCATCTCAAAACCGTTCATTTCATAGCACGTGCATAAAGAAAAATTGTACGTCATGTGATAACCCAGCCTTTGTTCCTACAAATGGGCCTGCTTTTAGTTGATTCTGCATATGCAAGGTAAATTCTGAGTATGTTAACGGCAGTTTTATGTTATGCACAGCCTTTGAAGAACGTGATATGGACCGCTTCCGAATATTTTTTGAAACTACCCCTTTCGGTCACGCCTATACGAATTATACCTGTCATTAAAAGACTTAGAATTTTTGGGGAGGTCTCACCCTATAGGAAATTTACATAGGGTTCTGCCCACGCATGGATTTTTATAATAGTATGCATAATGATTGCCTCACATATAACTATTCTATTTGTGATATAGTTTCCCACTTACCTATTTAAAGCTGCATACTCTGGAACTTTCATTAAAACAGATTAACAAAAATCTAGGACAAATCGATGGATATTTATTTTTCTGGCCGTTTTGCAGCGAAAAAAAAAATATGTGAAAAACCCAGACGTCCGTATAGGCTATAGAAAAATGCTGTTGTCTGCTAATTGCAACATTCAGCGGTGCCTATCAATCTTCGTATTTTTTCGGAGAAGAGATCAGCTGATAAATATATTTCCAAATAAGATGCTTACATGAGGACGTCAAACTTTGATAACTTTCGCAATTTCATTAGTCCGGCACACAGACGTAGAAGTTTGTGAGGAAACCACAATGACCTTTCTGATTTATCGTCACTCTCTGGAGAAAACCGCAAATTACACAGTTTATCTGACTCAGAGCTGAAACAAATTCGCCAAAAAATCATTCAGTTGCGACAGTGACGTCACTGGTCATGGCAATAGGCAAAGAGGTACTCAACGGGAAGAAATTTACAGCCTCTATAAAATATTCTCGACCCTTTTATTGTGTTGATGCATATATGTAGCGTACGAGTCAACATTTTTTCAGTCATGTCACATTTTCCTATCTACATGGGTTGAACCAGTGGGGCTCTAAATATCAAAATGGATAGCGATATGCCTATAGGCTCCCGGGACCCGTACCCTTCCACACACGGTCGGGAGCGCAGTGGCTCAGTGGTAGAGTGCTTGACTTCACTTGAGACTGAAGGGCCTAGGGTTCGAGCCTCATCGGTGGCATTGTGTTGTGTCTTTGAGCAAGGCACATTTATCCTAGCTTAGTACTTGTTCAACACAGGAAGAACCGTCCCGACGTGACTCAAATATCATTGACTGGTACGTAAAGAATAAAAAAACAAACAAACAAATCCAGACACTGTCGAGACTCGGGACAAGGACGGATCCTGATGGAGCAGGGAGTCCGGGCCCCCACTGGAAAATCACATGTGGTAAAGGGTTCCATAGGAATTGGCACAAGGACATCCAGCCCCTGAAAACTGGATCTCCCATGGAGAAAGTTTGTGTACCTGGACCCCCCTTCCCTGTTAAAATGCTGAGTGCTAAAATGATGTTGCCCTCTCCCACCCCCTTTGCTGAAAATGAATAACATGTAATAGTTTATTCTTGAGACGAGATGCTTTTTTCTTTTTTTTTTTCATACTTGTACCGAAGGCTCAGACGAGTCGGTGCGCGCGAAGTCTCGAACTATAAATAAGTTCATAGCAGGGACGTCAATAGGCCTAGGGTCCAGGTTCCTATCCCACTAGATAGCTGCGCAAGCATGTATAAAGGATGCCTTTTCGAATATGCGACAAATGCGAAACAGCGTCAGTGCTCTTCGACATTGACAAACCTATTTGTAAGCTAAATGTGCTCGTGAACATGCTGTGCACCAGGGACGTATATGCAATTTAGAATCCGTGTGAGCACCCAAATTTAGACGTTTTCGCTGAAGAATCACGGTACGACTTCGTATGTTTCCTCAAAAAATGATTGGAAGAGTTATTTTGCGAGACTTATCACGCGTGTTTATGCAAACAACAAAGACTCAGACTAATCTGCGCGTCTTTGCTGGTCACACACATAGAAAATTTTAGATGTAACAACAATAGTTCAGTCATGTCGGGATTGTTCCAAGACGGACCCAAAGAGAGGAGATATATATCTATCTATCTATCTATCTATCTATCTATCTATCTATCTATCTATCTATCTATCTATCTATCTATCTATCTATCTATCTATCTATCTATCTATCTATCTATCTATCTATCTATCTATCTATCTATCTATCTATCTATCTATCTATCTATCTATCTATCTATCTATCTATCTATCTATCTATCTATCTATCTATCTATCTATCTATCTATCTATCTATCTATCTATCTATCTATCTATCTATCTATCTATCTATCTATCTATCTATCTATCTATCTATCTATCTATCTATCTATCTATCTATCTATCTATCTATCTATCTATCTATCTATCTATCTATCTATCTATCTATCTATCTATCTATCTATCTATCTATCTATCTATCTATCTATCTATCTATCTATCTATCTATCTATCTATCTATCTATCTATCTATCTATCTATCTATCTATCTATCTATCTATCTATCTATCTACGAGCCTCCTATCAACTCAATGAGTTTGCAAAATGTCAGCCTATATGAGGAGATGGTATGTCTGTGGGATAGAAAAAGAAACGGTAGTACCATAACTGGGAAATATAGCTGTCGGAAAATGTTTGAAGATGACCTTCAATGTTATCACGACATTTTCGTGCACATAATTTAAATGTCTCGGAGATGCGATAACTATTTCTTTGCGATGCGCGGATCCAGGAATCTTTGTCAGAGGGGGTGAGGGGGGGGGGGGAGGCCCGACTGCCGAAAAACAACCGCAACAACGTTTTTTAAACCCTCAACTGATTTTACAGTTATACATGGGGGGTCCAACATTTATCAAGGGGGTCCATCATTTCCAAGGGGGGGGGGCTTATTTCCATAAAAACGCATATAACTTGTGATTTTCCAGAGGGGATCCGGACCCCTTGTTCCCCCTCTGGATCCGCGCATGTTTGAGCAGTCATTGCCACTAGAAGTCAGCAAAAGTATCCCCGAGTCCCTGTCATTGCCACTAGATGTCCGTAAAAGTATCCAGAGTCCCAGACATTGTAATGCGAGGTTAGTTAAAGTATCCAGAGTCTCAGTCATTCCCACTAGAGGTCAGTAGAAGTATCCAGAGTTCCAGTCATTGCCACAAGAGTTCAGTATGAGTATCAAGAGACATTGTCATTGCCAATAGATGTCAGTAAGTGTATCCAGAGTCCCTATCGTTGTCACTAGATGTCAGTACTATTATCCAGAGTCCCCTTCATCACCACTAGGGGTCAGTACTAGTATCTGTATTCCTAGTCACTGCTACAAGAGGTCAGTACTAGTATGATTAGTATCTGTCGTTACTCCTAAAGGGCAGTACTAGCAGCCAAAACGAGTTAAGTTCACCAATTGCAGCAAATTAGTGTCCCACAATTGTTTGGCTTAGACTTTCACTTTTATGTTATTTTGTTACTTATTGGTATATGTCAAATAGATAATGTTGTCTAAAAAGTGTGCATCCAAAAAGTTCGATTCATTCAGCCTCAAAAAGAGCACCACTGAATTTGAATGTGAACTACGTTGCTGTGATGAAGTATACTTGTACACATCTAATTTCTTACAAGACTGAAATATTTAAGAGCTTTTATAGTATGCACTTCTACTTGGATCTCTTGTGGATCAAATAAGCCTATAATGTTATGAATTGACAGTGGAATTAAAACAGTAATTCTAAGAGTACAATTATTGTTTTAATTGTATCCATCAAATTTGAAAAGTTGACCAGAAAAAAATATTGGTTTTGAACCAGTAGATGAAAAATATTAAAAATTACATTCTTCTTAGGTATTGAAAATAATAAATTGTATTCTTGTATAAAGAACAGTGTGCAATAGGTCGGTAACATAAATCACATACCTCACACTCTGGTCTTATTTCCTGCATAGAAACATATATTGTTCTGCAAAACATCAGGTTCTAGTGTTTTGCTTAACACTTTTTGCATCAACTTTGCACATTGGAAGTATGCTGTTGCATCTGGCTTTATTAATGTTGTTGGAATAACACTTCAAAATATGATTATAGAAAAATGATTTTAAATATTCCATATATTTGAAAACTTGTTGTGGCTCACTACAAACTAAGACAATGCAGATAAAAAATCTATCTTCAATAAATGCCTTTTTATGTACATTTATTACAAAAGCAACGTTTACATCATTCACAAGGATACACCCTTCTCAGAAAAATGGCAAAACATTCATGGTAACGTAATTCACATAGCCAATTTGCTCACTTCAATTGAAGATAAGAAGTTATAAATTCAAGTTTACTATTTGATCTTTCATATAAACCATAGAAGTTGTCAACATATTAAGTCATGATAATATTTGAGGTCACTGTGATCAATTGGAATGGACCAGGATGCAAAAGCAGGAGTGCCAATTTCAAAGTATACACATAAACTCACCAATAAACCTCCAGTGGTAGCAGCAACGAGATAAAAATGGTATGCAAAAGAGAAACTTACAATTGAACAACAAGACAGAAACTTATAATCACCGTCGATTTGTTGCATTTGGCCCTTTGATTGGACAAATCTGTGTTTTTCTGTAGAATGTGAATTATGGTACGTACTTGTGAGTTACGTTACCTTTGTTTAATCCAGCTCATTTCAAAAAAAACCATACGACCAGTCTCTTAGAGATTTAAACTATTCAATTTTGTTTTTCAAACAGATTACTTTGCATATGTTGTGTTGATAAAATGAGTAGCTTTGTAAGTTACATGAATAGGGGAGTCGATGTACCCAGAGTATATAGGTAAATGCTTGTTAAAATAAAATGACAACTGTAACACGGTTTAAATCGATCTTTATTAACTAGGACAGATTTGCTCTGATTAAAAACAAACATTTTTCAGTTAGTGTATGCATTTAGAGAGGTATTTAGATTTTAGTAAAATTGTTGTAACATAATTCACAGTAACGTTATTCACAAATTTATTTTTCCACTTGTTTTTTTTTCTATGCAAAAAACTTCTTGTAAAGTTCTTGTATGGTTTGTTACTTAGGTTATAGTTCTTACATTGGCTTCATTTGCAATATTTGTACCCCTTCTTATACAAATAATACACATAGGGTAACGTAATTCCCAAAACTGCACATTTTTAGACAGCCTCAAATATCTTTCATCTGCGAAAAATAAACAAATGTTTCCCAATTTTTTTTTCGTTTGTCCATGCATATATTAATCCTCTTGACAATTTGACATAGGCCAGTACTAGTATCCACTGTTCTATTCTCTGATACTAGATATCTACTCTACTGTCTATATACTATTATATCTATGATGACGCATTGGTGGTTAACATTCGTAAGCGCCATATTTGTTGACATATGACCAAGTAAATGAACACGATTCGTACTAATTTATATTTTCTTTTCACTTGCTTCTCTTTACGGAGGGTACTCTTATCTCATAAACATCGAACACTTTTTTTTCAATGTGGATGAAAGACTGTCTCACAAGGCACGAACACACAGAACTTGAATTTAATGTTTGCGTTATACATTTAAAACAAAATGGCCATGTGCATTAGATAGGGCGCGGGACTAACCAAATCCTGCACCCCAATCCCCCCCACACACACATGCGCGAACGCATGCACACAAATGGCTTATGTCCTATTTATATGACTGTTTTTGTGGTGGTAGCTGTTTATGTTGAAAAATTATTAGGTTTGCAATTATTTACATTTTGATTTAGCACTAGGCCTACTTAGACCAGGCATCATAAAAGATAAAGCCATGCTGGGGAAATAACAAGAATGTCAAAAAGGGGTTCTGACAGTTAACTTTTCAGATTACGCCCCATTGCTGGATGATCAAAGCTTGATTTTTAATTGATAACTGAAGCATGCATATCTTAATATTTCGCCTGTCTCGAGGTGTGATATGCTGGCGGTCGTTACAAAAACAAGAGTAAGAAGCTGACACCTGTGTTAACAACAGTAATTCATTTTTTCTTTGCAAAAGGAAATGCACATTTTTGGCCTAACTTGAGCGTCTCTATTAGGGGATTGACAAATGGATGGACAGATGGATGGGAGAGTGTGAGGATAGATAGATAGATAGATAGATAGATAGATAGATAGATAGAAAGATAGATAGATAGATAGATAGATAGATAGATAGATAGATAGATAGTAAAGCGACACTGGAGCGACACTATTTCCAAAAGCTACTACTTGTTACGAATGAAATACTTATTTAATAAACGAAATCAAGAAAACAAACTGGCCTAAATTTGATCCCATTTTACCAGACATTTTGAATGTTATGACTTGTATTGTTTTTCTGACCAAGCAAGAAGCCATGTAGCAACAGAAAGGCTGGCGCATTTTTTTCGTAAACGAAAAGTAAAAATCCCCCTTTGGAGCCCCGTCCAATAATAGCATATAAACAGCTTGCAAGAAGTATTTCTTTGCAAGTGTTTCAATACGAAACAAGGGCTTTTGTTGAACGACAACATTTAGAAACACAATAATGACAGTCTCACCGGCTGTTGAACAGTAGATAAGCATGTCCGGGCTAAATATGACTTTTTCGTAATAAGCCTACCTGTCAAGTAAAATCGTTCCCACCTCTGCGCGTGTTTTCAGTCCAAAACGGTTTTTCAGGTCAGTCCAGCGACCGAATTCTTCACCGATATTTATTCTTCTTCTATTACAATTTAGCATCGTTCTCTGATTTCTCTCTTTTTGTGGCAGATGATGTTTGGCGCTTAGGTCTTCCAACTCTTGCCCTTTTGACATTTTCAGTTTCCGCCATTTTGTTTTTGCTGCGCTTCACTCGATCGCATCGGCGCATGGGTCATAAGAGGTCACGTTAGAGTTCATATGAATAGCGACTACTGTCGGAAAATACCGTAAAACTTGCCCAAGAATTATTGGAGGGACGCAAATAATTAACAAAGTATAGAAATCGCTCTGAAAGCGGGTTTTTGGCCCACTCTTGGGCCGTTTCCTTCTTGTAATCGTTAGAACACATGTTAAGCTAAAGAGTAGAGTAATAAAATATTGTGGTAAAAAATTAACAGCGAGATGCTGAAAATGCACCTTTAAATGGTCAAAAAATGACATATTATGTAACCGGGCATCTGCTTATGGGGGTACCTTCAGTTTAAGCCGCCCATAGCTCTTATAGTTTCATATATTGTGTTCTAATTACTTTTAAAACTATCTAAGACCATCACTGATTAGATATGCATAAAACAAAAATCAGTTTCTGTAAAGTTAAATTTAGAAAAAAATGATTTTGTTTGGAATTGTGCCCAAATTTCAGCTTCATAATATATTTTTAACAATTATGTTTTAAAATTTAGGCATGTTCCAGTTCTTGTCAACCTATGAATTTACTCTCAAATTAGGCTATACATATATGGATGTAATGCTAAAATTTTCAAGAAAATCGAAGACCGGTAACATGTTGTCCTAGAACTTTGAATGTTACAAATCCAAGTTCTCAGAAATGTAAAAAAAACTGATTGTAGTTAATGAACTTGTGTTCGGTAAGTTTAAAAGCAAGTTTTTTGTGTTTGCTTTCTTCTGTAAGAAAGATGGAACATCCAATTTTCTTAAAACTATTATAATAACATAAATACTGATCACTTAGGGAGAACTTCACCTTGTCCAACTCCTCATAGAACAGTAAACTTTGATAATCTTCATAATACGGTTTCAATACCAGATTCACTCTAATAGAAAGGCTTTCTCCATAATTCTTCATTTCATTTTTGTCAGGGAATAGTTTGTTTTATCATTTCTTGATCACCAACATGATAAAATAAATATTTAATAAATATTACAACCTTACATAATCATATACCACATTCTGCAGTTTTTCATACTTTAAAACATGTTGCATACTTTCCTGCGAGAGCAATACAGAATCTTTAATGTTTCAAAGCTGTCATCCTTAATCCAATACTGACCGCATAGAGAGAATTTCACCCTGTCGAACTCCTCTTGAAGTAGTTAATTTCAATAATCTTCACAATATGGTTTTATTTTGTTATTTACTTTAATATAATGCCAAAATACAGTATTCACCCATTTTATGTAGTTGCAGGATCTATTGCTTTACTATTTTCTACCACAAAATGCTGAAATATTTAAAGAATACATGTACCAAGCTCTACAATCATAGGTGCCTACAATCATATTCTAAATCCTGTAGAAAATCAAAGAATCAAATGGGATAGAAAATTAATGTCCACACTATATTCTTAAAGTTTCATCTAGTACAATTAGATCGGTCAAAGGATAACTAATTCCCTGATTAAATTGCCATTTACTTGACTGAGGAGCCAGTTTTGAAAATACATCATGGAAACTCCAGATAGTGTTAAGCATAAAACTACAAATACAGAACTTATTGAATATTTAAACAAGTGAAATTGCAAAAAGGGTCTGACGGTATAAGAAGAAGTTACAATGATCGG
The DNA here is from genome assembly GCA_964019695.1 of Loripinus fragilis. Classification (NCBI taxonomy): domain Eukaryota; kingdom Metazoa; phylum Mollusca; class Bivalvia; order Lucinida; family Lucinidae; genus Loripinus; species Loripinus fragilis. Next base: position 33,922,268 of record OZ026523.1, read on the forward strand.
GAACTGAGGTAATCTGACCAAAGTCTTGCCCTTGCAACGGAATTGGCAATCAATCAAAGCTTGAAGCCAATATTCAACCAGAGACTAAAACTACAAATATATATAATACTAGGAAAACACTTGGAAAGTAGAACCTATGTGCAACTCTTTCCAAAAAGTAGTAAAATTGCAAACAGAGTTTAAAATAAAGTCAGTGCTTTCAGTTAATAAGTTTGCATGTGCATCTTGGTATTCAATGAATTGACAAAATGATGAATTCAAAACAGTCATAACGTTTGCCAGATATTAAGTGCCTGTGCACCAGTCAGCCAATGGTACATAAAGAATCCCAACAAGTACCTGGTATTAAAATAAAAAGCTACACCCTAGGCTATTCCAAACACATTGACATTTTAGGGGAAAATCATGCATAACAACTTAATATCATATAAAACAAGGATAATACATGAATAATTAAAAAGGTTAGAGACACATGCCATTGTAGGTAAAATGAATGTCAGTTACATATATGACATCACATAAAAGCTTACAAAGGGACAAAATAAATGAAATCAGCGATCAAATATCTTGCCTTGTCTAGCACTATTTGAGACTGAACCGTCAATTAAAACATTGGTATGCAAATACAAATCAAAATACATTTTAACACATTCGGTGAAGAGATCATAGCACTGAATCCATTAATTGATGTTTTCAACTTGATTTTGAGAAGTTTGAATGTTGCAGACTTTTTGTGTGTTACTCTAACTGATTGTTAAAGCTACATAAGTCTCAGATTTGTTTCAATGTCAAATTAAATATGCATTTGTACACGCATAGCTTTTTATTATCGATGTTTATAATATTTTAATAATAAAAATGCGAAATTACATGGTTCCAGAACAAAACTAGCCTCAAACATTAAATTATGATAAATGTCAAAAATGACCTACATGTATATAATGTGTTTTCCTGCACTGTTACCGGTTTCAAAAAATCTCGAAACTTTCTCAGTATACAGAAGACATGTGAGGCAAATTTTATAGGCAGTATCATAGGTTGACAAGGACAGGAACATATAGAAATTGTAGACGCAATTTGGGCATACACATGAATTTCAATTATATTTTTTGGAATATTTTTACTTTAAGATTTTGTTAAAAAAGTGTGTGCATGTTGTATAGGCCAAAATTGTATCAAAACAATCCATATTGAGTCATTTCACTATTCTAGCTCAAACTGGGTGAGATCCGATAAAACTGATGTTTAAAAATTGACAAAATATTAGACAGGTGTCATTGAAAAAATGGAGTAAAACAAGGTGCTCTCCTGAGACCTAAAATGCACTATTTAAATAAATAAATGCATTTTTATAGTTGATAGGTCATAGGTATTCACCATGTAAAACTAGATGAAAATCCATGCGTGGGCGCATATGAGACCTTCCCTTTAGGACGAATTCAAATTATTGCAAAATCTTCATCTATATACACAAAAATCTGTTTGCGCCACAAGCACAAGACCTTTTGGAGAATTTGGCGGAAATTCTGCTCTACAACTTTCATCGCGAACACATTTTGCTAAAATTGATGACAAAAACGTTATTGCGAAAAATTAAGTCTAAAAACTTAACAGCTGGAGTTTAATCCTAATTTATGCATTCATGAGGTGCCGCCTTCACAGTAAACGAAAATTCAAAGAATACATAAGACAAACACTATAGCCAGCTTATTCATAGAAATTCAGCTTTACGTTTGCAATTTGGATACAAAATTTGCACTGCTCTACACGCTTTATCATCAGCGACACGGCTTTGAAATCTTCAGCGATTATTAATTATTACTAGATGTCACCCGTTTTTCTTCTTCGTCAAATTGATTTTTAAACTTTCACATTGAAACCGGAAGTGTGCAGCAGTCGTGAAGCTTATCGTCAAAAATGGACAAATCGAGTTCTATTGCGTTTGGCCTACACTGTTCAGATGAAGTAAAGTGCATTTAGCCATTTTAGCATGAGTTACTGATGAATTTCAAAAACCTTGAAAACTCTAAAGAAAAACTCCAATATTTATTAAAGGTATTGCTCGAAAAGCGTATAGTTAAGTAATTGGTCAGGTTATGAGGCTGTATTCACCTGATCGGATAAAAACAGGGTTTTCTTTCATACATGTACTTCTAAGTGGGAATCCGTTTCGTCACCCTACGCTTTTATCCAGCAATGCCAAACATGAACTCACTGTCATCTTGGCTAGTAGGTTATGAGCACCACCACAAATGTGTATATGGATGTTCAGACGCAATGCCGTCATCGTTGTGTGAATGCAAAACAATTAACTATAAAGCGAGTTGGTTCTATTGTCACTATGACTTTTTAAGGCCAGAATTATTTTATTAGTTGATTTACGGGAAAAAAAAATTCAGATTTAGGGTCGTGGGGACGAAAAAATAAATAAAAAAGCTCTGAAAATGACCAGTTAACTGGTCATTTTCAGAGCTTTTTTATTTCTTCAGAGCTTTTTTTTTTCAGAGCTTTTCTTTTCTTTTTTTTCTTTAACATCTCCAGAAAAACAGTAAAACTAGTAAGGTATTTTTTAAATATTTCATCATTTTCCTAAAAATCTGGACAGGACAATCACTTTTAACAGTGTCATTCTCAAAAATGCACAAACAGAACCTCAAAAAAATATTTTTTTTTCAACCAAACAAATAATATTTTAGAGTCGGCGGATAAAATAAAAAACAAATTTTAGAAATTAAATTTTATTTTTTTCCTACTTTCCGGAAAATTACAGTAGGAGGGTTCGTAAATCAACTAATAAAAAAATTCTGCCCTAAATAGGAAAAGTACACCAGTGCGCCAAAGTAAGCCGATTACGAGAAAAACTTGGTAAATCTGCTTTAACTCTGTAAGCATAATTTACAAATATCGATGAGACATACACGTGTCCTCTCATTAGACGTTGGTACTTCGCATCCGCGCAAGGAATTCTTAAAAAGTCAATGCTGACGATTACAGCTTAGCTAGAGGTCTGAGAGACTTAAATCAATAAACTTCTTCCTTTGTTGGTATTTTAGTTTTTATGAGCAGTTGACATTTCGTGCTCAGCTGAGTTCAGCATGAAAAAAGTTTTATAATCTCGGGCCTGGATATTTTTGTACATGTGCCTTTGTCTGTGTTTTGGCCTCATCCTCACGACGCCATGGGTTGTTTTGACCAGGAACACATCAGAATTAAGGGCGAGGTTGGCGCCATGAAATTGGTTTAAGTCCTACATTAAAATATTTTTACTGGCCGTTCCAAGGACGTACTTCTTATGGGATAATTTGTGTTATTTTTGTCTTGTGGTTGTCATGCTTTCGCGTCTGTTCATTGCTGCCTTGTGGTCACCTGCTGGGAAAGGGCTGACCTCTTCGCTCTTGTTTATTATGTCTAATTGTGATTTTGTCACTTTCCCATGTGGTATCCTGGGTCAGGTGTGGCATTTGATTGAAATGATTCCTGATCTTTTCCGTCTTTCTTACTGTGAAAGTAGCCTTTCCGGGGCATACTCATTTGTTTTATTACTACTAAGCATCAAGTGAATATACACTATCAGGTGTGTCTTACCCGAGAAATGCAAATATAGAATAGTGGCTTACTAGGAAATACATAACACATTCAATGAGAATACTGACTTAAATAGAAGGCACTGCCTCCCCAAATTTTGTAATTATAGTTCTATCGCATGAACAGAAGTTATACCACCCTTACCAACTTTAGCACGAAATATCTCATGATGTGCAAGGTCTACACTAATGTAGGTGGTATAAAATAGTTATACCATGGGTTGTCCACCTGTACGTAAGATAATCCACTCGCTAAAGCTCGTGGATTATCTCCACGTACAGGCGGACAACCCATGGTATAACTATTACTTAATGGAAATCACGTGTTTAATCGCGTTCCTCTTCTCTATGGACTATAAGAGTACAGGCTCAAACTTTTAACAGATTTGAATCTCATATTATTCATCCAGTCTGCATTATTAATATTTCAGTTTTTGCTTATTGTCGCATTGTTGTCATTCGCAATAATTTTATTTGACATTACTTGAAGTATGGCAGCATACTTTTTCACTGAAACCGTATATTCTGCTGAATGAAAACCCCATGCATGTCCTGCTGAACATAATCTTATAGGTTTAGACCAGCTGACTTCTGGCGCTGTCACCCGGCTTCAAAATACCTGCTTATTGGTTAACCAGATGAACAAATTTAGAAGGAGTGTAGCACTCACAATAACAATGTTTAACACATTGAAATGATACACCCAGCGATAAGTTGCCATTACAGTTTTGTATAGCACAGTGTATTTACATTAGCAAAGAAAATGTATACTCAAAGCTGACTTAACATTTGTCTCTGTCCAAGTGTAAACTATCCACCATAACTTATTTGACTTCCTTTTGTAGACTTATATTCTACACTAGATTTATGCTCAAGCATATGACCTTGCCTGTTTTATATCCTAAATCAGCCATAGTTGATCGTTTTTCCCCTTTTGAAACAAGAGTGTATCAATCCACCTTAATTGATGACATCAAAAGAAAGAGACACAAGAACCAAGCAACAATGCACTTGTATCAATGTCTATGCTTAATGGTTGAACATATTATAGAAGTGTTATGTGCAAGCAGTCTCTATGGAGACAGAACCACAGCATTACAGACAAATATTAATCAGGCAAGAGACTTGACTTGTGTTTTATCTCATAGATGTAATTTCTGCATATGTTCTTTCCTTTTGTAAATCTTAGACTATTACTGAGATACAATACTATCTTACAAAGCCAAATTGTTGATCTGCTATACATGCTATACTGTGCAGTTAGATATACGCAAATGTATACCTGCTTCAGTGTGGCCATTATGAGATTTAGAGGATAAAGCATCGTACATGTTGAAGTCTTATTGAATTTATTAATCCAGAGGTCTGAGCGATAACGATAAGAACAAAAATATCATGAACTGGTATTATTAAGCTATTGGGCCACTGTATTGCCACGTATCAATATACAAAATTTACCCTTAGAATATAAACTCAATAAGCCTCGCAGCTTTATGTCAGTTTTTAAATTATAACATTTACTTATATTCATGTAATAGACAATTTTGAATAAAATACTCTTCATCATATGACGTGAAATAACGTCATGCAATAAAATCGATAAACCTCTAGTGGTTTATATATTTACTAGAAGCGTTATGACGTCCATGACAACGTTGCGCACATAATGACAAAGTCATAACATTTTTTACGGAAGAAATGAGATTTCAAAGTAATATTAACGTCATATGATAAATAAAATCTAACATTCGTGCTCTTGTATTATTGAATTTATAAAATTCGTTGCAAAAAGAGATAAAATGCTCGGCAAGCCTCGTATTTTATCTCTTTTCCTCAACTCATTTAATAAATTCATTCGAACACGAGCACTCATGTAAGATCTTCTATTTAAAGCAACAATTACCCCAAACATTCGAACAAGTTAACCCCTAATTACATTTGTCTCTAGAATCGAGAGAGCTCATTATATGGCCTGATCATTGTGACAATGGTGGCAATGGAACAGCATTACGTATGAATATGTTCTTAAAAAGGTTATCCTTAGGAAGTAAAGAATATATCAACCACTTAACATTTTCTGGGCCATACTAGCTAGTGTCGACCATTTAAGCCTGACCAGACTTCTGCTTTTAGGAGCAGTCTGATATGGATTAAAATTAGTTGCGTAGTTCGAATATGTTGAGTAATTGAGGTAAGTACATATTAAAAAATCCTATAACAAGTTTGACACAATCCTTCTGGCTAGATTTGGTCTGTCATTCGAAACGTACTACAACGCTTCCGAAGAATATAAAACATGATTTATGGCCGTCTCAATAAGCTTGAAAAAATAAAGCAACCTATCATAAAACTATTTAGGCTAATTGTTGGTGATCCTGTGGGAACTGTGCCATTGGCCTTGTTTTATTTTAAGAGATACTTCATTTTGTCTCGCCATGACAAACTTCTGACTAAGGATATTGATATCTGTATCTCTACTGCCAACAGTCAGATGATCTGCTGAGTTTTCTGTTACATTAGTATGAGCAAACGGTAAATTAAATGTTCTCCCTTAAAAAAGTTAACATTTAAACAAGTGAAAATGATGACGACACCTGGCCCCGAGGATATAAAACGTTTTCCATACTCAAATCAGCATCCAGCTCATAAATGTTAAATTGCTGACAATTGAAGGCATCTTAACATTTATTAGCATGATAAATACAACACCTGAGAGACTTAAAGCAAGAAACTTCTTAATTTTAGTTTTTATGAGCAGTTGAAATTCCGTGCTCACTTGAGCTGAGCAAGAAAAAAAGTGTTATAGCCTCGACGCCTGAGCACAAAATAGCGACGACACCAGCAAATAAAACACACAAAAATACAAAATCGTCGTTAGAACGGACCGCTGGCAGTGTATTTAAAACAAGTAAGTGCGAGCAAATAACTTCACCAAATAATGCCCTCGACCAGTCCACGACGTCGCGATGACGAGCCACAGATCATAGACAGTCAGTTACACGTCACACGACAGTAAACACATATATCAAAGTGGGACACCAAACCTATCAGTGACATTAAGAATTAGCTCACAAAAACACACCGTGGGAGCAACAAGAAGTCATGAATCAACAACATAGGAACTATCGCCTTAGAGCGGACGTCAGCCAAGGACCCCTAGGTTAAAAGCAACACATGTACCTGGCCAAATCTTCGTTATAAATTCTGTTGCTGTTTAAAGACAAACGGCGTGAAGCTCGCATGGAGTTTTTTCTATACAAAATGCAATGCATCATCACAAATCAATCAAATCAATTTAACTTAATGTGATAAAGTGAAGCAATGGCTGAAGAGCTGGCGACGATTCTATTATTGCTAATTCAGTGTTAGTTGTTGATCCCATTTGTGTGTATGTCTGTGCTTTGTGTTGGTTGCAGTGTCCTTTCTAGTTTAGCAATAATCTTGCTGATAAAGAGAGAGTTGGTTTCTATAGTTTGAGCCGCGACATGAGATGTCCAACAATGCGGTATGTGCAACCAGTAAAGCCTCAGACCAGCCTGCGCATACACGCAGTCAGATCAGAGCCTTTGCGAGTCGCTTGAAAAAAATTTTAGTGTTAAGCTACTGACTGAACATCATTTGGAGTTTCTAAGCTAGAGGCTCGCCTGAGTAAACACTTGTCAAACTACCACATTGTTGGAAATCTCATTGGTTTATTCATGAAAGAAGGTTTGGTTTTGTAATAGCTAATTATAAAGACTCAGCATGCGACAAAGACATACAAAATGTATAGCATAAAGAGAGTTAATGTGAAAATAAGTGCACAATTGATTTGTTCATATGTAGTCCTAAAAACGTATTTCTTAAAACGAGGCTCTAAACTGAATCTGTTTATATTGGGTCTTTTACAGTGTGGATTTCGAATGATTTTGCCTAGACATAACTCATAACAATAATAGAGACGTAAAATCGCTTAAACAAGGTATGACCAGGCAATGCAAAATTCCACACTACAGACCAACCCACGACATCGAGAAGAAGAGACACGGAACACTTACAGCCACACAACAACAATTTAAGTAATTCTAAAGAAATCATATCTTTCTTTTTTCATTGAAATGATAGCAAACATAGAAAAGACACCAAGTACCTAATTACAAGACAAGGATCAAACAAAAAACTCGAAAACACAAGCTGAGAAAATATAAATAACAAATAAAAAGTAAGTGAGCATGATCAGGAAATACCACACTTACACTTCTTCTTCTTCCACTGTAAGGGTAGTAATCTTCTCATATTGTAAGTTACCCTGTGTAAAAACTGCGATGCCCTATAAAACAGGTAAAATGCCCCCGATTACCGGTTAAAACTATGCGCAGGTGGCTTAATCTAGTAGGGTCGCAGGAGCTGGGAAGGCAAACTTGAGAGGCCTTCCCTAAATTCCTGGTGAGTCTGGACATCGGTTACAATCATTGTTACGGCCGTCTCAATAAGCTTGATGGTAGGCAGTCGATTCTAGTCACTGATAGTACGAGGGTTAAAAATGAAGACTTGAAGATGTCTTTAGCTGCCACAAGCGTTACAGGTAGGAACCTCTTGTACGGTTGTCATTGGGTTGAATGTAGTCGTTAGTGACGTCAACCAATCCATGCTGGATCTGGAATAACATAGAGAGTCTGTCTGTGTACCGTCTACGCTATAGAGACTCCCACCCAAGACTCTGGACCATCCTGAGGTTCGTTCTCTGTAATTTCGATGAACGAAGCGGGCAGCCCTCCGCTGTACTTGTTCCAGGTTGTGGATGCTGCTGGTTTGATGGGGGTCCCAAACTGTGGAGGAGTATTCAAGCACAGGTCTCACTACTGTTGAATAAGCGGCAGCCTTCACTGATTCTGTACAGTCACTTAGGTTACGTCGGATGAAGCCGAGAGTGTTGCTGGCCTTGTTGACTGTGTTGTCAAATTGTGCTTCTTCCAGGTGAGGTCCTCGCTGAAAGTGACACCCAAGTACTTGCTACTGTCTACTACCTCCAATGTATGGCCATGAATATGGTAGTTGGTCTTCAAGATTTGTTTCTTGTTGTTGCTGATTCTGATGACTGTGCATTTGCCAGCGTGAAATTTTATTTGCTAGGTTTCTTCCCGTCTTATCTTCCTGGAGGAGGGCTTGGTCTTGACTTGATGTAACATGTCTATAGAGTAGACAGTCGTCAGCTTACAGTCTGGTATCTGAGTGATTTGTGGAGGACTCTAGCAGGTCCTTAATAAAGGACAGGAAAAGTAGGGGCCCGGGGATCGTGTCTTGCGGCACCCCATACATTATGTCTGCTTCTGTAGATTGGGTACCATCCAACAAGACTTTAAGATTGCTTTAGTTGACTCAAGAATGATTCGATCCAGCATAGAATGGATTCTCGAACACCATAGTACTTTAGCTTATCAGTAGGCGATGATGATGCACTTTATCGAATGCCTTGGCAATGTCACGAAGGATGACATCAGCCTGACCCTAACACGTCATTTTTTTGCAATCTCCTGTATAGTCGAGATGAGCTGAGTTTCACAAGACCGTCTGGCTCTGAACCCATGTTGTTTGTCGGTTAGAATCTGGTTCTTGTCGAAATGTCGCGTTACTGAAATGTGAACAATGTGTTCAAGGACTTTACAGGTTATTGAAGTAAGTGAGACTGGGTTGTGGTTTGATGGTACATACTTCTCTCCCTTCTTAAAGATAGGGACTAAAATGCATTCTTACAGTCCGGGAGTATTTCACCAAAGTCAAGTTAGTATTGGTACAACCTGGTCAGTATTGGTGCAAGTTGATCAGCAGCTGACTTCAGGTCATAGGCAGGGATACTATCAGACCCTGTTGCCTTGTGGGTCTTGAGGTTGGAGAGAAGTTTATGTACTCCCTTGAACTGCACATAGATTTTCACATTCATCGGGTTTGGAAAGCATGTTGGTATTGTCTTCTCTAGTGCATGCGGATACAAACTGGTCATTTAGGATCTCAACATTGGAGCTGCTGTCACTGTGGATGAATCCGTCTTTATTTTTCAGAGGGGCAACACCTGTGGATTCTTGTCTTCTGCTCTTGATGTAGGACCAGAACATCTTGGGTTTATCTTTTAGGTCTTTGCTGACTACATCATCCATGTACCGTTTGTGAGCTGTCTTGAGATCTCTCTGTTTCTGGTACTTAATCCTTCTGTATCTTAAACAGTCGGCCGGATTCTTAGTGTGCTTCGCCTTCTTGTTTGGCCCTGTATTTTTATCTCGTGGCACGATGGAGCTGAGTGTCTACCCATGGGTGAGTATACCTGGCTGCTGTTCGCTTAGTAGAAACGTGGACGCTGATCCCCTGGTTGATGGCTATTTGATCTCTTGCAACATGTAATCTACTGAGATGGAGGAGGAACTGCAACACGTCACACTGTATTTGGTGAATGCTGCCTTGTTTCCTTCTGTATCAGCTTTTTTCCATAGGTAGATTGTTCGTCTTTTCAATCTCGGTCTGACTGGTTGGTGGGCTGTGTCCAACAGTACTATTTCGTGGCACACCTCTCAGAAATATGTGGTAAAGATTTGCATCTCTCTTGATAACTTGGGTGAGAAGTGAAATTTAGGTCAAGTGAATTCTCGCAACGTGTCAGAAATTGGACCATTTGCTCCGATCCCAGGTCGGATGCAATGTCCAGGAATGTTTGACTGGAGTAGTGCTTGCTCCTGGTGATGGAGTTGTCCTTCCAAGATACATCAGGCATATTGAAATCTCCGCCTAGTATGAAAACAGACTTGTTGACTTTTTGTTTATTGTTACTCCCATTGTGGGAGTCTGTAATTGTTCTTTGTTTTGTTGTACGTTACTTTATGTCCATTCTAGTATTGCAATCATCTTGATGGGGAAGAGAGAGCTGATTGCTTTGCTTAATTTGTCTTCCTGGTGTCTCGTGATGGTTGAGCGGTGCAACAGGGTAGTCTGCAGTTTGTGATTGTGGTATTTCCTGATTATACTCACTTACTATTTTTCTTATTGGCTTTGCGAAGCTTTTAGACTAATCGGTGGGGCCTCAAAAATAGGCTAACCTAGAACTAATTGCAACACAATGCTATTAGTTTTAGTTGCTGCATTAATATGTCATTGATCACATACTAAAAGTTGCAAGTCCTATCTTGTGGGGAAGTGTTCCTATTTTGAACTTAAAAATGATCACTTTTATGCTTAAAGTGGTAATTGAAGATTATTTTTATTCAATGGGACACTTCTTCTGCAGTTGTTTTAAGTCCTTTAGGCTTTGATTATAGAATTCATTTTGATTATATAAGTATTGCTCATGATGAAACCCATATGAAATCATATAATGAGCCAAAATGTTAAAATTCAGGGGTTGGATTACCCCACCCACCAATATATTAGGGTTAGAATCACAATAGTTCTGTTTACATTTCTATTACAATATATTAGTTTTATTCTAACATTCATAACACACTGATAACCCTATATAGTGACTCTCACAATAAATATACCAGTTGTTGTTGTTGTTCTTGTGATTGAACGATGTTGCTTTAAATAGTTTTTTTTGTTTTCAATCCTACCATGATGGTCAGTTATCATAGCTCCTATCCATAAGTGGTTTACCAGTACTTAATGAACACCATGCACTGTCATCAGTACCTGAAAATCAGTGGCAGGGAGAGAATAATCTTTATGAAAGTATGTACCCTTATTAAAATTAAAGCTCACATCCATTATATTGATGTCCTAATATTCAAAAGTCAGATTATCAATCAGACTCACTACTAGTCAAGGAGCTAAATATTTGAAAATTCGATTGGCACAATTTTCCTGCCAGAAAAGGGTTGACTTCATGAGTTAGGACTAACCTTCTACAAAATTTCTAGACACACTTTCAGGTCAAATTGTGGTAGCAGCTTTTCAGGAGGATGCTTTATATACACATATCCCATTGTTTTTATATTAAACAAAATTGCGACATTTAAAAAAAGAAATGGTATCCAGGTGGTATCCAGCTGATGTATACAGTTGTTCTTTACTGCAAACAGCTTATTTTGGGGCCTAAACAAGTATCAAAATAAATTGCTTGCTTCCAGAAACACACTTTTATGTTATTTATGACATTTACTTTACATTTCCAAGTACACCTTATGAAATTATCAAAAATTTGTTCAATAGTTTCATTTGATAAGCTTTATAATGAGTATCTAGGTTTTAACTAACCTCGTTCCTATACGACTATTAACTGTCTATTTCAAAACTGCAAACAGCTTGTTTCTATCATAAATACTTTAAGAATTATAAGCTGTTGAAAATGATTATCCGGAATAAAATGTTAAATATGGTAAGAACCTTTTCACTTTGAAAGTTATCATGTTATGCTATCTATTAAATTTTAAAAGCCTTATCTGAGCATTTAATGGATAAACAAGAGTGAAAAGCTATACATAATATCGTTTCTTATTTGTGTAAAGTATCATTTTGTTGCTTGTATGGCAATATGTAACGCACATTACAAACTTTAAGACTTGCTACATATATATTACTAAATACCTTATCTTATAGGTCATATGATATTTTATTTCGTTTCAAAACTGTTTTGTGTTATATTTATAAAAAATTACCAGTTTGTTCTAAAATAATTATCAGTCCCTATCACGAAACTATATCTATACACTAAATCTGATATATTTAAATTTGTGAAATAGTAAATATTTGATCGTTTTTATCTACAAAATATTTATTTTGATTTGTCCAAAGATAAATATTTTAAAACTCATACCGAAGAAAAAAGCAGCTCTTTAGTAACAGAAGAAGAATACATCCCCTTTTCCTGTCAAATATATCAAATTAACATATATAACCGTATGAAATATATCATAATAACCTACCTTTGTCAAAATGTTAAAGACAGTATATAATTGGGCTTGAAAAGCTGATATGTGGTGGGTGTTGATTTTTGTAATATTTATCTGAAAAAAGCAACAACAAAAAACTAACTTTAATTGAAGAAAATCTGTTCAGTTATTTAAAAAAAAGTGTACCCAGTTTACTGTTGTTCACATTATACAAACATAGTTAGTAACATGATACAGGCTAGATCCTTGGATATCTAGGTTAATTTACGAAAAAAGCTGCCCATTACTAAATGTTTTTATGGAGGTGGTAGCATACATTTTTTCTTTGCTAACATTCCAGATAGAACCAATCATCTAAGAGTTGGTAGAATGAAATTTGATATATGTTACATTAGATAGTATGCATTATATGTGTCTGTAATCAGTTATTTTAAAGAGATTGTCTCAAAATCAAATTGTATACTGCAGATTGTGACACATTACATGTTTTGAGCTTTTAAACTGATTTGAGTTTATTTTCAGCATAACTTTCGTTGTTTGATTAATGAAACTACATATCACACTTAATACTTCTGATCATTTGCTAATCAATAACACTTTATAAGGAGATGGTTTATTTAGAAGAAAACATTTCCCTAAAAATGGGGAAAACCAGATATAATGGTGGGTTTTACTTAATGGTAATGGTCTCATGTGATTTGATCATATCCAAGGAAACAAGCTGATTGTTATTTACGAAACGAATTTAAACCTATAAGACTTAACTGACGGTCAGAATTGTCAGGCGGAATTAGATCTGATGATATTCAAGTAGTTAATGTCAAATAGATGTTACAATTTTCTTTCATAATGCTAGATGGAAAAGTTAAATGTTTAAACAAACGTAAGATAAATTTATTCTTTCTTCACCAAACTGAATATGCTTCTAAAGGATATAAAGCGAATATAACCATATGAATAGGTATGCGTGTGTCATGTGTGGGACAGTAACCATTACGATAAAAACAGTTTGTTCCAATATGACGAGGATTAATGTCTGATTTAATGTTTCATTTCTAGATTTTGACTTTTGTTTGAAATGACAAAGGTAGTTTTAGGAGTTTTTGTCCCCAAATGTTATCAATATAGTTGTTTTAGTCAATAGCTGATAAGCTATGATTTTATGTATTTTTGCAGCTTACAAAGCAACTACAATTCATTTATATCAATGTTTCGTCTAACTTAAGCTGTAGTCAGTGAAAAATTGTCTTGTATATATCATTTATATATATATATAGAAGGAAACACAAAATTTCAGAGAGATAAAAAGATATCATAAATAAGCATTTAAGAAACATAATTTGATCATAAATATAAGGAGTTTTTAAAAATGCTGTTTATATATTTGATAAAACACTCTGACTTGAAATGGTGCTTTAGGTTCAAGTTTCTTCCTTATTCTTATTTAATTATTCTGTCAAATAATATAATATTCATCATTTCTCTAAATACTGGGCACTCCAATGACAGTAGTTTACATTCATTAGTAGTGTAAACTCATATAGTGCTGTTATTGCATTAAAATATTGTATTTAATATAAAGTAACATGTATAACTGTAATAGCAGGTGCCTAAATTAGTTAAATCATGTTGCTAGTCATTTGCTTTCAATTAAAAGATAAGATTGATATGTGAGAATAAGGAATAATTTGATATAATAACACTATAGCTTTTCCTATCATTTTAGGGTAACGTAGTGAATGTTGCTATTGCAGAGTAACGCCTCGACCGCTAAAAAGCTAACATACTTTTTTATATGACTAGTATAATGTGGTTTAAGAAAATCCCAGTCTACATTCTTCATTCTTTAGAGGTCTTTTGGCTGCCTATGGTCTAATGATAGTACTGCATTAAATAGTAATACTTTTAAAGTAAGTAACGTGTATAACTGTAATACCATATGGTATGTCGTTTAGTCATTAAGTCCAATCACAAAACCTCAACACTGTTAAAATAATATGTATATGTTGAAATAGAAAAGTAAACAGAACTATTGTGTTTCTAATCTTAATATGATTGTCATATGGTGGGTGGGGTAATTCGGCCCCTGAATTTTAACATTTCGGCTCATTTGATATGATTTGATATGGTTTTTATCATGAGTAATACTCATATAATATAAAAGTCTCTAATCAAAGCATAAAGGACTTAAAACAACAGCAGAAAAAGTGTCCCATTGAATAAACAATAATCTTCAATGGCCGCTTTAAGCATAAACGTGATCATTTTAAAGTCGAAAATATATATACTTCCCCACAATATAGGACTTGCAACTTTTAGAATGTTGCTCAAGATAACACAAACAGTCGCAGGATTGCTGAAAAATTCTGTTGCAATTAGTTCAACCTTATCAGTTATACTGATTAGACTATTTGAGATCTCATCTCAGGCCTTATTTAGATATGACTTATAAGATTCATTGGACGGTCTGTAGTACAATGCGATAACCATCTTTTTTGTTTGGAAATGTTGACAGTGCCACTAATTAACCCCAAGTCCTTGCTGCATTTAATGTCATTGAGCTCAAGGTCTTTCTTGGCCGCAATTAGCACGCCTCCATGTGGGTAATCTGGTCTGTTGTATCTGTGCACAGGAACAAGAAACCCGGTAGAGACAATTAAAGCAAAGCAATCAGCTCTGTCGTTAAGATGATTGCAAAACTAGAAAGATCACAGCTAAACAAAGACCATCACAGAACCCCTACAAACAATGTGAGGTGCATAAAACACGGAATCAACAACAACAGAACCACCGCCTTAGAACGGAAAGCAGCCTAAGCCACCAAGGGGCTTAAACGCATTATACTGGCACCAAATCTTCGCCTAAGATTATGTTGTTGTTAAAACACAAAAATTGCTTGGCTTGCATGGATGCTCCCTAACTAATACAATGCATCACAGAGAAACAAAATATAGTAATCAAATTAACATACTATGATGAAACAAAGAACAAAGCACATGAGTATCATAGTCGGAGCTAAATAAAACCTTAAATATAGCCTTAACACTTTTATCTTAATTTATAAAGATCAAAAATAAATCTTTAAACGTGTAGCCTGGAAATTAATAATAACAAACCTTTGATTTACGTCCATTGATATATTATTATCCAATAAATATATATAGCTCTTACAGAACATCAAAGGTTGCCAATTGCCTTTTCCATTAATAATAGGTCTAAGATAACAAATTTTCTCTTAATAGATTAATGTCATTTAGACCAATAACATACAACGTGTTTCCTATTTCCATGTACATGTATAAGGTCACGCACTTGAAATAATTCTAAGATACAGGCAAATGTACTACATATGAGCCACGACATGGGATTTCCAACAATGTGGTATGTGCGACCAGCAAAGGCTCAGACCAGCCTGCGCATACGCGCAGTCTGATCAGAGCCATTGCTAGTCGCTTGAATATTCTATGACTGTTAAGCTACTGTCTGAACATCATTTGGAATTTTCCAGCTTAACAGAAGACTGTACAGGCTCGTCTGAGTCTACACTTGTCAAAATGCCACATTGTTGGAAATCACATGTCACGGTTCATATATAGTTTGCAGCACATCGAAAAACAGGAGCATAAACAGAAACTGCCACAGATGCACATGACATGATGAAGAACCAAGCATATTAGAAACAAACACAGTCACATACTCGTACATGGCAACACCTATACATTTTAAGTCAAGCATCTAACTCATTTGCTTGGGGTTCAGCAGATGTTAACACAACACATTAAAAAACATGTTTGGGCTGCGGTCTAGCATTTGAACGTTTGTAACTTATCACATATGTACAAAAACATTCTTTAAGCACTAAGCTAACGTATACAGCGGGGTCAAAGGTCTAAATGTTATCTGAATCTTCATCTACATCCATTCTTATTGTATAGGAGTAACGAAGGCTCTGGCGAAACAGATGCACAGGGTGGTCTGAGCCACAGCTCGCTGAAAGGAAATAATTTGCTCTCAGAGGGAGCGAATTCTTTCCCTTAATCGCAGTTCCTTATGGTATGGAAATTAACTTTATCACATTAGGTGACCTCCCTTGAATGTTGCTATTTTTATTACGCACGTGCGTAAATGCGTAATGGGAGCTACGCCAATACTAGGAGTGCCGCGGTTTGGCCTGCAGTCTGTGATTGAGGTATTTCCAGGTCATACTCTTTTACCTTACCTTTAGAGAGGAGACTGTCTCCAACGAAGAGGCAAATGAAATACACTATTATTATGTATACAGCTGTCGTTTGTTCTGTTAAAAATAATCACATGATCACTAGTGAATATTG
Source organism: Loripinus fragilis (assembly GCA_964019695.1). Taxonomy (NCBI): domain Eukaryota; kingdom Metazoa; phylum Mollusca; class Bivalvia; order Lucinida; family Lucinidae; genus Loripinus; species Loripinus fragilis. The sequence continues at coordinate 33,939,035 of OZ026523.1, forward strand.
TGATCTTCCTATGTTTTGCACATCTTACTGCATTAGAGTGCACAATTCAATCAAGAATAGTTCAGTCATTCGTAACCTTCGTAACCTTTGTTATAATATGTGCTACGAGTGCATGATTGATTGTTGTTTTGGGTAAATCTGGCACCCTTCCAACATGGGCGTAATTCGATTTAAACGTTTAACAAATGGCTAAAGATGCCTTTGCACATGCTGATATATTTACTGTTTGGTTCTAAAAGCAATCACTCAAATCGTGAAAGCATGACAAACAAAGTAGACCCATATAATCCTCGTCCTGATCAGAGACGATTTATTTGCTAAGTAATAGTTAATACCGTGGTTTGTCGACCTGTACGTGAAGATTCACTTACGTACAGGTGGACATACATAGTATAACTATTTTATACCACCAATACCAGTGCAAACATTGCACACAAGGAGATATATGTGCTTAAGCTGGTAAGGGTGGTATAGCATCAAGCTCTCTCTCTCTCTCTCTCTCTCTCTCTCGTCGAGACGATTGCCACTAGAAAGGACACATATCACAAAGCAATAGACAAACACCAAACCCAAACACACATGGAACTGACATCAAACAATTAACATACAACAGTCAGTAGTGTGTCCGCATCGTTTGCATACTGACCTGAGATCAACGCTCGCGTCGGGCACATTCTTTCGTTGAGTGAGGTATTTTCCTCTTCACTAATTCAAAAAAGAGCTGTTGGTTACTGGCTAAAGAATGGTCACTTAATATGTATACAAATGGCACAGAGATGAAAGCCCTGGAACTGTTTGGTTACGTAACTGACAGTCCCTACATGACCTAATCCGTTTACCGCAGATCTGATAAACAAACAAACTCATTATATGATTCTAAAGTGCAAACTGAGTCTCACGATTGCATCTCATTTATGACGCTACCCATTTCTGAGTGTTCGTCCAATAAAAAATCAGAGAAATTTATCTTCAGCTTAAGACTGCTTTCATATTTTTTTTTCTAAAAAAGTAAGCCTCATATGAAATTCAGCAACGCACTAATAAAGTTGATTTATTGCAAACGGCGCTTTCGGTATAATTAAGACATCAAGACTGTTACTTAAAGTACATCAGTATGGAGCCATATATTCTAGGACACGACGACAATTTCGAGAGTCTGGCAGGAAACAAATTATGTTGTAAAATGACAATATAATATATAAATGAACAGTGAATTCCATTTACCCTTGCCTGTTATCCAATAAAAACAAACGGAATGTGTCTTTGATCTAATTGAACCTACATTTGACGTCAGACGTAATCAGATTTTGTAATAATTGTTTTGCATTGTAAATGCATTAACCCATTTCCTTCTGATTGATTTTTTTCATACTTTGAAACAATACGTATGAAATTGTCCAATGTGCATTATAATTGGTCACAGGTCGACATTTCTAAATTATGATGTATTTCTGTTCCTGAAGATTGTTTTGATCTTACATGTAGCAAACAGTTCAAATCCTGATAAAATGCTGCTTTACGTGTCATGCCAACTGGGTCTTCACTGTTTGCTAAAGTACTGGTTTATCAGCATTCACAATGAGAAGGGTTAACATTGATGAAAACGTTTTTATCACCAATGATGATGGCTTATGGCCATTGGTTTGATCTCCTTGATGTTTTATTGGGCCCCCTGTGGCTTTAGCTACTGTCCGTTCTAAGGCGGTGGTGCTGCTGTTGTTGATTCGATGTTGAATGCTGCTGCCATTGTGGGATTCTGTAATTGTTCTGTTTTGTTGTACTTTGCTTTATGGCCATTCTAGTTTTGTAATCATATTGATGGGGAAGAGAGAGCTTTTTGCTTTACTTAATTTGTCTTCATGGGTCTAGTGATTGTTGTGTTGCTCTTCCTTACGATGCCATGGGTTTGTTTGTAGTTTGTGATTGTGGTATTTCCTGCTCATACACACTTTCTATTTTTTTATGAATGAAGCTAATTCGCCAGAGCAGGACGGCCTGTGATATGCGATTGTTACATTTTCAGACCATAGCCATCTATATTTTGCATTTCTTTTGAATTGGCAGGTACCTGCGAATTTATTAATTCAAAACTTATGACAATATTTGCTTGATTTCGACTGTATTGCGCCAAACTATGTTTTCTGTATTGAAATCGGTTTGATTTACATCAGGTAATGCTTCTTGGTCAACATTGTGTTACTTCAGAGAGCGGGTACAGTTGGGAAATACATTGCAAAATGAATTAGTGAAACGCCTGATAAGACGTCTCATAATAAGCAGCTAACTGCACGTTTGCGTTTTACCTTGTTTGTGGTGCCAAAACTAACTAACATGTTAAAATAAGAAAGACGGCAAATATCAGGAAACGATACAACCAAGTACCACACCTGACCCAGGATACCACATGGGAAAGTAACAAAAATACAATAAACATCACCAGCAAGAGTCAATAGGTCAGCCCTTTCCCAGCAGGTGACCACAAGGCAGCAATGAACAGACGCGACAGCATGAGAAACACAAGTCGCAAAACACACTTATAATCCTCAAAAGAAGTACCGCATTGGAACGGTCAGTAAATATTTTACTGGAGGGCTAAACCAGCCTCACAGCGCCAACCTCACCCTTAGTTCAGATGTGGATCAAGACACGTATCGATGTTTGGTTTGCATGAAAAACGCATAGCTTATCAATGCATCATCTCCAAAAACATATAAATCAAGAAATAAAAAGAGATCAAACAAAGATAAGGACTCAACAGTACATTAAACTTAATACCAGAGCAAAAGAAATCTAACAGGTAAACCCCAGTGGACCTGAAAACAGCCAAAACATCAGGCCCCTACTATCTCATCAATAGATAAGTCGTTAAGTCCGAACCGTGAAGGAGTCTGAAGTCCGACCCACTGGCATGCAATTAAAGAGGAAAGCAAAGTTGCCAACCGTGATTGAGTTGACCACCAAGCATGTAATCTGTTGCAATACATTGATGTTATAGCCAATCTTTTTATAATGGGAAATTATTTTAATGAATTGCGCTGAAAAGTTATTAGAGCCAACAGTCTTCATCAACCTATACACCAAGTCACCATAGAATTCAGGTTCTGAAAGTCATTGGCGCAAGAGAGATTTAAGTTCAAGTTTGAATTTAGATATCAAATCATAGTATCGTCTATAAAATTTTGAAAAAAGGTTTTGCGAAGTTAATGATACCAATAACCTTGTTTAGGAAGTTTCTGAGTTAACAATTTATTGCGAGTGTTGAAGCCTCCATGCGAGCTAAACATTTTTTAGCATCAACATAATCTAATCTAGGGCAAAGATTATGCCAGTATTGATTTTGTTGTTGTTTATTCATTGTTTATTGTTGCTTCATTTGTGTGAGTTCTGCATTGGGTTCTTGCTTTGTGTAGTGGTTATTGGTGTCCTATCTAGTTTAGTGAATCATCTTGCTGACGAAAAGAGAGCCGGTTGCTTTACTTAAATTGTGTTGTGACTCTCTGTGATCTGTGCGCCTTGCTCACCATGCAGATGGTAGGTCTGCAGTCAGTGAGTGTGGCATTTCCTGTTCATACTTACTTACTTTTTGGTTTGATTATACGAACGAAATGTAGATTTCAGCATTAACTTTGCGTTGACTTTAAGGGGCTTTTTGCTTCCAACTAGCTACGTTTTATTTGTTCAAGTTCAGTGTACTCACATGCATGTATGCATTAGTATTTCATCCATTTTGGGTCAAACGATAGATAAAACGGTGACACCGCTCTAAGAATATTTAATCATCCTCAATATATGCTGTATAATCCAGTGTTTGTAATTTAGCTACATGTACTAGACTGTGATTTTCGTTTCCAAAAACGCTCCTAAAAATCAAGACAAATCTTGATAGGCATAAATATGGCTACATTGATGCTTTTCAACAGAAAATCACACGTCTTGATCAGAAATAGTTTCAAGCCTGGGGCCAGTTTCATCAAAGCATTTAAGACGTGTTTTTGTCTTTGAAATGTGTTAGGACATGTTTAAGACAAAAATCGTGTTTCATCAAACTCTGGAGATTTAGGAAGTTCTCACTTTTTGTCCTATACGTAGGACAAATAAATAGGTGTCCCAGCCGATACTTTTGTCCTAAATTGTATACAAGTACAATGTACTAACAACGACTGCTGCTTTTCATGTGATATTGGAGGCTGAAGAGGACGATAATCGGCCAGGGCTAAAAAATCAAGAATGTTCAGAGAGAGTTATATTTGCTTTACAATTATGCTTCTTACTGACTTGCCTCCATATTTCTATCAGTATCGAAGTCGGAAGCATACCTCAGCGCCCCTCCCCCCCAACATCTGGCTCTACTTAGTATCGCTCTACACGTACCGATTGTTCATAAACGTAACATGATGATGGTTGCGGTGTTCATGATTTCCGTCACACCAACAGCTAAGGCCATACAAAGGCAAAACCTCGGTTTTATCAGAAAGACTGAAATTGGGTGTAGGCTGAGCCATGATCCTCAAACGTATCAGATCAGTGAACTTAAAAATGGCAATTTCTATACTATTTTTGTTGTTATAGTCTATGTCGAATGGGCCAAAAAAATGGTCCCGTGTAAATTTTGTGACGATTTTTGGCGACCTATATTAAATTAAACTTTGGGGTATTTGCAACAATTTCCACCAGTTCGCCCATCTGAGTTCGATGTCTGGTCCGAGTAATGACGTCATCAAAATGGCGGCCATCGCACAATTATAATGCGTATGTATTTAAGAAAAATCAAAGTATGTTGGCAAATTAAACGTTTTAGTTAATAGATTTAATGCCAGTACTGCTCCAGATTTTAAACAGAAACACTTTTTACACAGAATTCTACTTTGAAATGCAAAAGGCCATCTTGCCCAAGAGCATAGGGCATGAGTCACATGGTAGCATATGTCGAAAAGGACAAAATTTGGCCCCTTGTAAATTTCGTGACGATTTTTCGGCGAACTATATCAAATTAAACATTGAAGAATTAGCAACGATTTTATCCAGTTCGCACATCTGAGGTCCGCTTCTGGGGTAAATAGTGACGTCATCAAAATGGCGGTCACCGCGCTATTGATACGAATATTCATAGTATATGTATTGAAGTATGTTAGCCAGACAAAGTCTTTTATAGTTTAGTGCTCGTGCCGCTCCAGATTGTTAATAGAAACTACATTTACACAATATTGTACATGCCCGAGGGTGTTAATATTTGGCACAGTAATTGGCTATTGAGCGTCGACTTTAACAAAGGTCTCAGATCTGATCATCGATGTGACCTTGGAATCGAAGATTAAAGTCAAATATACTTAGACTCTATCTGACTTATGGCTCGTAACACGAACTCCTCTTTCATGTTTTGACTAATGGTGTTCATATTTGGCACAATGGTTGCCTGTGGTGTGTAGATTACAACAAAAATTTAAGATCACCGATATGACTTTGGAATCAAAGGTCAAGGTCAAATATATTTAAAATTTGCCTAACAGCTCTTAAAGCAAACTCCACGTTCATAAACCCACCAACCCGAAGTGTCTATTCATCCGTTTGTCCATAGCTCTTGTACATTATGTATCTCATTAAACCTTTAAAATTTCTCTAAGCTTTGGTCAAATGTTTACCTCAGTTAGACGGTGTGCAGAACCCATGACTCAATTACGCAGACTCAAAGTCAGGGTTACAGTTACAGGTAATGGAATTTGCCATTCAATTGCGCGCATGCTCCATATCTCTTCAAACCCTTGAAGGATTAGCATTACACTTTGATAAGATGTTCAGCTCAGTGCGAGGGTGTGCAAAAACACATAGCTCAATCATGCAAACTCAAGGCCAAGGTCACAGTTGAATATAATGGGATTGAACATTGAATTTCATGTCCACCCTATATCTAATTTGTGTCGAATATTTGTCTAAGTTAGATAATGTGCGAAGCGTGTAATTTAACCATGACCACAAGGTCGTGATCACCAGTGGTGACCACAAGTTTGAGCCTTTAATTCTATACCCGCACCCTATCGCCTTTACACTGATATTATTTCATAAAATATAGGTGAAATGTCCGGTTCAGTGAGAGGATATGCAAAATGTATGAAAACACTATGGCTAAAGCTCAATGTAAAAATTTAACTTTATGCCAAGCCTTGAAGGATATTCATTTAACTCTGGTTACATATTGACCTAAGTTAAGGAAAATGCGCAGACTACATGTCCATGGCCTTTCATGGTACCAGTCATGGGGCTAATGACTTTTGCTCTCAGCAACCAAAGACATGCATGGTTGCCTTGCTATTTTATGTCATTTAAAACAGTATTTTAGTTATGCTATGATAATGGATGAATGGCTAAAAAGCTGAGAGCAATGAGGTGATGTATAGGTCAAGCAGTAATCGAACCCTGGACGCTGTGATCCACATTTTGGAGCATTAACCGCTCGGTGACGTGGTCACTTTGACAACAACAGGTCCAACCACTCTGTCGTTCTGCCGTTAGGGATATAGCTGCCCTTCCAACTGCCTTCTTGAGTTTTTCCTGAGGTGTTCGTATTTAGCACACTGATTGCATATGAGGTCTAGATGACAACGAAGGTTTTCAGAATACTGATATAATTTCGGAGTCAAAGGTCAAGTATACTTGAAACCTGTCTTACAACTCGTAACACGAACTTCTTTCATTTTTGATTGAAGATGTTCATATATAACACACTAATTGCTTATTGTGGTATGTAGCTGAAAATTGCTGGTGTGTAGCTGAAAAGGGGGTTTCGGTTTTCCTATTTGATCTTTATTGTCAAAGGTCAGGATGAGATATTCTTAGCAAGCGAACTTGCTGATGTGATGGTTGTAGGTAAAGGTCTGGATCAGCCGAAGTCATCATGCAAATATCTTTACGTACACTTTTGTCAGTAGAGGTTGCTGATTTTTACTGGATTAATGTTCGGAAAGGTAAAACATTATGTTGGAAAGCTTTCAGTAACGCTGATTCTTCTGTCCATGAAGCTTTCAGGAAACTTGGTCATGTCCCACTGGAAGACGGGACTATGAGTTGATAAGGTGACACTTATGTTCCTATTATAACAGCATTACCTCCAACTAAGAAGTAATAAATGGTTGCAGTAAATCTGTTTGCGTCACTTCTCACCACAAATAACTTATTCACTAGCATTTGTTTGAACATCATTGCTTGTATTACAATGGCGAATTTCGAGTAATATTGTATGCTATTACTTTGGGGGTAATCTGTCGCCTAATTGATATGCGAAGCGCTCTCAAGGGGGGTACATGTTTCCTTGTTCCTCTAAAATAAATTGGCTTGTTCCTCTGTTTTCTCAAATTTTGTTTTCTTATATTCCCTGTCCCCCAATATTGTCTCTTTTCCCCTCAAAATTTGGCCTTTCTACCTCTGTTCCCCTGAAATAAATGCCATTTTCCCTTGTTCACCAAAACCCCTGCGAATGCCTCATATGCACCTGGCTCATAGACCAGGTCAATAAGCCCAGCTATCAATAATTCATATAGTATGGCTGCAAAGCAATCAAATAGGGCAAAAACTGAATTTATAGATTTAGGGTCAATTTAAATAAAATAGGAACCCCAAAATGATTTGGCCCTGTAGAGCAATCGGTAGTGAGTTCGTTTGCTGATACAGGGATCGTGAGTTCGATCAGGGCCCAATACTTTCGTGTAGGTTGATCATGAAATATTTTCTATCGTCATTCTCCTTCGTTCAGTGATTCAAAAAGGGATATTGTCAGTTACAAGCGAAAGCGTGTGCACAAAGTACTGCCTAGTCTAAGCCTGCCAGTAGTAGAGCTTGCTCGTTTGGATCACAAACGATGAGGGAATTTTCGGAACCGGTCAGTCGGAACCGGTTAGGTCAAGGTCATCGGTAATGATCAATAGTTTATTTTTAGAATTCGATCAATATCAGGCTGATGCAATATTTGCACAGTCAGAACCGGTCCGCGTCAATATCAGCGGTGATGACCAATGGTTTATTTTTAGAAAATTAATCGATGATGCGGGTGATGCAATATTTAATGTTGCTGTGAAATCCAAAACAAGTTTAGACTTGAGCATCCTGAGCACAAAGCACTCAGTGACCCCCTATATATTCTATATAAAGCCGCCATCTTGGATTGAGGGAAAAATCGAGAGCATTGGGGGTGCAGTATCGATCAGGGTCTACTGATAAAAGTGTATTAGAGCAGACGATAAAATTTATTTTTGTAGAATACTTTATTCATACCTGTTTGACCTTGTTAAAAGTGCAGAGTTTTCCGATATTTTATCAGTTATTCTACAAACAGCGACCAGTCAAGTTCTCCATCACTGTCCATATAACAGATACAGGTACGTTGAAGCAGACGATTTTTTTTCACAAATATTTCACCATCAGGTGAAAATCTATAGGTGGGTGTTTAACTCTTTGCCTGCTAATGGCGATTATTGTCGTCTGCTGATAAATTTTGCAAACGGTTTGGTCCCTGATCAGGCCTGACAAAACGTCAGACAATTGTGTATTACAGATTTTGTTTTTACAAAGTTGAGTTTTAAACGAATGCAAAATTACCTTGCATGCAAAGAGTTAGAAAGCACACCAGGGAAAAGGGTCAGTTGCGCAAATGGCTATAAAGGTTGTTTTCCCACTGTGCAGCTCTTTTTGTACTCGTCTTTTGTATAATTTAGATCAAGTTGAGACATGTCTTGCTATATATACTGATTACAACACTTTTCATCTATAAAAGTAATACTTTTTTTTTTTATCAATACGCTCATTCATCGAAAAGAATCCAAACCAGACGAATTTTCTTTCCATACAGGTAAATTGTTGATAAATTGTTCTCTAACGTCGTACAGGTATTATTCATTCAAGATGGGTTTAATTCCCTTCCCCTGTTGAATGTAAAATTAAACAGAAAAATCGTTTTTTTCTTCTTGGATCAGACAGTTTTTGAATGTGTAAAAAGGATTTATCTACAAGATGATATTAATTTTATACACAATAAACATGTCGCTTTAACTCTTAGCTGCTGATAATCTGTGCAAACAGCTTGGACCCAGATAAGGCCTAACAAAAGTGTCAACCTGTTATACCTTGGTGTAAAACTGTCAGTTTTCCGATATTTTTCATTTATCCATATACATTTTCATTAACAGACGATTTTTTCACAAATATTTATGTTTTACTCGACCTTTTATGTGTTTAACTTGAAACCTGCTTATGGCGACATGTGTCATCTGCTAATAAACTTTGCAAACAGTTTGGATCCAGATCAGGTTCTACAAACCAGTTTGAAGCAAACCTGTTTGAGAAGATAGTATTTCTAAAGGAAATTTACAAAGTTGATCTTAAAATACTCGTCAAACGACAAAATCACAGACAAAGAGTTCGCATCTTTCGCCTATAACGCTGTAAATACTATTGTATTTTATTTAAACCTTATGTGATTTTTGTCGTCTGCTGATAAACTTTTGCAAACAGTTTGGTCCTTGATCAGGCCTGACAAAAAGTCAGACAATTATGTATTACTGATTGTTTGTTTTTTTCGAAGTTGATTTTGAAACCATCGCCATGTGACAAAAACATGCATGCAAAGAGTTAAGAAATCAGGGCCAGTTAATTTTCTTATGCTCACAGTTAAAAGGGTAAATAACGTAAAGCTTCTGTACTGGCCAGAGTTCTGTACTGGCCAGAGGTTCAAGTTGAGACATGTTTTTGTTAAAAACTTCGATAATTTCGAACCCAAAGCAGACGAACAGGTAAATCTTTGGTATATGCCTCCTTGCAGTGGTGGTGGTGGTGGTGGTGGTGGTGGTGGTGGTGGTGGTGGTGGTGGTGGTATGCCTCCCTGCAGTGGTGGTGGTGGTGGTGGTGGTGGTGGTGGTGGTGGTGGTGGTGGTGGTGGTATGCCTCCCTGCAGTGGTGGTGGTGCGAACTACAAATTGAAATGATAAATAAAAATACATAATTAGAGGAATCACATGGTTATGGTTTTGTTTGTTTAAAATTTGCCAAAAAGATGAATGACCTACTTAAGCAAAAAGACAGGCGAGACTACAAAAACCAGAGGAGGTACAACTTATATTTCTAAACAGTTACCTTATATTGTGTAACTATCAATCATCTTAACAAATTCATATATCCGACAATGTGAAGGATCAATATGTAAATGATTTTTTTATTATGAATACCCACGTTTTAGACCATCGCTTAGCGCATGCGCACTATGCTTTGATTGAAGAGATTTGATTGGTTCTAATAAATAATAGCGTTTTCCTAAAATGATTTCACATCAAGAATGTGGTACGCATCCTCATTTTCAAACTGGCTGTCAGTGAGACAACATGTACAACTGTAAAGTCTGTAAGCAAGGATTTTCTAGAAAAGATGCCGTGTTAAGGCATGGACGTCATGAACATGGAGAAATCAGTAAGGCATATCTGCAGAGTAGTGAAGTGTATCCATCACCACCACCACCACCACTGCAGGGAGGCATACCACCACCACCACCACCACCACCACCACCACCACCACCACCACCACCACCACCACCACCACTGCAGGGAGGCATACCACCACCACCACCACCACCACCACCACCACCGCCACCACCACCACCACCACCACCACCACCACCACCACCACCACCACCACCACCACCACCACCACCACCACCGCCACCACCACCACCACCACCACCACCACAACCACCACCACCACCACCACCACCACCACCGCCGCCGCCACCACCACCGCCGCCGCCGCCACCACCGCCGCCGCCACCACCACCGCCGCCGCCGCCGCCACCGCCGCCACCACCGCCGCCACCGCCACCGCCGCGACCGCCGCCGCTGCCACAAGGAGGCATACCACTGCCACAGGGAGTTATGCCACCGCCACCACTTTTAACAAGGTCAAACAGGTTCAGAACTATCTGACACTATGCACAGAAGTTTTATATTTTTTCACCCTTTTTAACAGCGAACTGGCCCTGACTTCATAAGGTTTAAATAAAATACAATAGTATTTACAGCGTTATAGGCGAAAGATGCGAACTCTTTGTCTGTGATTTTGTCGTTTGACGAGTATTTTAAGATCAACTTTGTAAATTTCCTTTTAGAAATACTATCTTCTCAAACAGGTTTGCTTCAAACTGGTTTGTAGAACCTGATCTGGATCCAAACTGTTTGCAAAGTTTATTAGCAGATGACACACGTCGCCATAAGCAGGTTTCAAGTTAAACACATAAAAGGTCGAGTAAAACATAAATATTTGTGAAAAAATCGTCTGTTAATGAAAATGTATATGGATAAATGAAAAATATCGGAAAACTGACAGTTTTACACCAAGGTATAACAGGTTGACACTTTTGTTAGGCCTTATCTGGGTCCAAGCTGTTTGCACAGATTATCAGCAGCTAAGAGTTAAAGCGACATGTTTATTGTGTATAAAATTAATATCATCTTGTAGATAAATCCTTTTTACACATTCAAAAACTGTCTGATCCAAGAAGAAAAAAACGATTTTCTGTTTAATTTTACATTCAACAGGAGAAGGGAATTAAACCCATCTTGAATGAATAATACCTGTACGACGTTAGAGAACAATTTATCAACAATTTACCTGTATGGAAAGAAAATTCGTCTGGTTTGGATTCTTTTCGATGAATGAGCGTATTGATAAAAAAAAAAAAGTATTACTTTTATAGATGAAAAGTGTTGTAATCAGTATATATAGCAAGACATGTCTCAACTTGATCTAAATTATACAAAAGACGAGTACAAAAAGAGCTGCACAGTGGGAAAACAACCTTTATAGCCATTTGCGCAACTGACCCTTTTCCCTGGTGTGCTTTCTAACTCTTTGCATGCAAGGTAATTTTGCATTCGTTTAAAACTCAACTTTGTAAAAACAAAATCTGTAATACACAATTGTCTGACGTTTTGTCAGGCCTGATCAGGGACCAAACCGTTTGCAAAATTTATCAGCAGACGATAATAATCGCCATAAGCGGGCAAAGAGTTAAACACCCACCTATAGATTTTCACCTGATGGTGAAATATTTGTGAAAAAAAATCGTCTGCTTCAACGTACCTGTATCTGTTATATGGACAGTGATGGTTAAAACCTGTCGTCTGCTTCATAGTGAACCTCTTACCTGGTCATGTAAATGAATATTAAAAAAAAAGAAATAGGAAAGAAAATTTTATCGTCTGATAACAACATAACTTACCTGTTTAACTGTTAAGTAATGCTTTCAGGTGGATGATCAGTTGTCCAATGAACCATGTATTGAAAAATTGATAAATTAATAAATGAAAACGGCTTTATGAATTGATTGATGTTGATAAAATATAAAAAGTGTTTTTGGATTTCACAACAACGTGAACTATTGCATTATCCATATCATCGATAAGTTTCTAAAAAATAAACTATTGATATTACCGATGACCTTGACCTAACCGGTTCCGACTGACCGGTTCCGAAAATTCCCTCATCGTTTGTGATCCAAACGAGCAAGCTCTACTACTCCTGCCCTGAAAAGCGTGGTTAGGTTAACTGACCATCTCGACATTGCCATGACAATTGACTAAGACTTTAAACCCAAAACAAAAGTATCCCAAAATAGCTCCAGGGGTCAGTCATATTTATTTAGTATGGTCTCAAATTCATCAAAACAAAGGCGCCGCTGTACTCCTGTACTCCTCGCCTTGTAAACCAGGGGTCGTGTGTTTGATCTCTGGCTTTACTAGTCTGTCAGATGAGAATTTAAGCTGTGGCCCCGTCTCGATATGACCTTAGCTATTGTAGGGACGTTAAGCACAAACAAACAATCAAATATACAAAACGAAACAAGAACACTCAATTACATCATGATGTCCTACGGAATAACAAGTACGGTAATGAGTTTTGGGTCAATTTTATTGAATCGGAAGCCTGAAAACGGGTTCCAGAGATCAGAAAAAAAGAAACACGTCATTGTCGTACCAGAAGACACCAAATCGATCAAATGAGGACAAAAAATTGATTCCAGCAAGAAATTACCACATAACTAGCGCTTTGAATCTAATTACCTTTGTATATATGTGCATAAGTAGCACTTAAGCGGCCATTTTGATGACATCATCATTCGGTCCAGACGCAGAACTCAGATGTGTGAACTTGTTTTAATTGTTACATATGCCTCAAAGTTTGTTTTGATATAATTCACCAAAAATCGTCACAAAATTTACACGAGATTCCCATTCGACATAGACTATAAGGTTAAATGTCGTGTACGATAACAGCTCCATAATTCGGCTCTAGGCCTATTTCAATGAAATAAGGACCCCCAACAATAATTTTTTATCCATTCTAGGGATATTAAACCTAATTAAATTCATATTTTGTATAGAATGACCCCAAATTAACTAAACCAGAACAAAAATCACTTAATTTTAGCACGAACTTTCTACAGGATTACAACAAAAGTAATGGGATCTGGGTCAAATTTATCGATTTGGGATCTCCAAACGGACTCCAGCCGTCTGAAAAAATGGAACACATCTTTTTCGTATTGTTTGACGTCCAATCAGTTAAATAAAGAAGAAAAATCACTTCTAGCAATAAATTCTCCCTCAACTATTGCTTTAAATACGATGTCTTATATGTGTACATAAGTAGCACTATGGCCGCCATTTTGATGACGTCATTACTCGGACCAGGCGCGGAACTCAGATGGGCGAACTGGTTCAAATTGTTACATATGACCCAAAGTTTATTTTGGTATAGGTCACCAAAAATCGTCACAAAATTTACACGGGATGCCCATTCGACATAGACTATTAAATTTGTTCTGTTCGTTTGCTTATTTTTTGTGTTTTATTAGTAATAAATGTGTATTGAATACGTCTTGGTGAGCTTCACAATGAATATTGAATTCCACCATCCACAGGTGTGCACTATTATTTCTGTGTAAGTCCGTCCGTCTGTGCATACCTTTGAAACTCGTGAACATGCTATAACTCTTGAACCACATCAAATAATGCTTCATTCTACAGGAAATTAACAATTTGCTATCCACACATTCCTTCTGACGCCGGATACTGATTAAGTTGCGTTCACCATTTGTCGTACACATTTTGAGATATTTTCGCTCAGAGATGGCTGATTATGTCGGTCGACGCATCTATATAGCCGGGTCCGAATCTTCGTTGTCCATGTAGTGTAAGTTGGTAAACCAAAGAGAAAAATGTCTCTTTGGGTATTTGTCTCTTTGGGTTAAAGACTTGCATAATAATCTATTTAAGATGACGACTTTCCGCAACATCTAGCTTATAATATGTTTTATGTTAAGTGTATATGGTATTCCCTCACGTAGATAAAAAAAAATACCCCATTACCCATTCCTACGTTTAACAGCTTACCCACTTTTGTTCTGAAACAATAGATTTCTTATATTTTTGAAATTTAAAGGCTGAATCCACTAGACGGCTTTTGTGATGAGGAACTTATTTACACTCCACGTCGTGGAATAGTCCGCAAAAAGCAGTATCAGTTACAAATAAATATTACAGTCAAACACGTCTTAAGCAGCCACTCGAAAGAAGACAGGTTTGTTTTCAAGACTGGTAATCGCTTAAAACAGGTCGAAAGTATTGCAGAATGCTCTCGTGGAGCATTCTGCAATACGTTTGACCTGCACTAAGCTACCACTTGTTTAGGACCTCCATTTTGTCTATTTTTGAGTGGCTGCTTAAGATAGGTTTTACTGTATTATCTGTTGATGGTTATAGCGGAAAGTACATGTAATCAGAAACAATATCCAGGGCATTGAGGACTTAGTCAACATCCGAGACTTTGCCCCTTTTGTACGTTGTAAACCAATCATTTGAACTATTTTACAACCACCTCTCTATACCGACATTTTGATGAAACGCAAAATTTTGTCATAGGATCTTTTTAAGACGTTTTGATGAAACTGACCTACGCATATCCTAGAAAATGTCCCATGACACTTTTAAGATTTGTCCTAGGAACTTTATTGATGAAGCTGGCCCCAGGAGTATAATAACGTTATGCATTCAACTCGATAATTCTCTAACGAATTGAATACTTCTGAACCTTTTAAGAAAGTATCTAAATTTTTGTGGATGTTCATGGAAGTATGAAAACCATAGGTTAAGCTCAAAATACACTTGAGCCATGGCATGAGATTTCCAACAATGTGGCATGTGCGACCAGCAAAGGCTCAGACCAGCCTGCGCATACATGCAGTCTGATCAGAGCCTTTGCTAGTCGCTTGAATATTTAATGACTGTTAAGCTACTGACTGAACATCATTTGGAGTTTCTAAGCTTAAGAGGAGGCTGCACAGGCTCGTCTGAGTCTACACTTGTCAAAATGTCAAATTGTTGGAAATCTCATGCCGCGGCTCATTTTGAACTGAACCTTTCAGGAACCTCTGCAAACAAAATTAATCTCTTAGATACACGCGTTATCGTAAAAACCTACTTGAAAAGATATGTTCATTAGAAGCGTCCATGAGAAAACGTTCATGAGAAAACGTTCTTGATAAAATTGATACATCTTTTGAAACAATCTTCATACAACGAGATGCTGAAAGTGTAAATATTAAAGACATAAATTCGATATTTGGTCTGTTTATGGAATCATGAACACTTAAAGTCTCTTGCAAAGTAAGTGCCGTCAACGTTACCTTTGCAAGAGAACCTAAATATTCATGATTCCGTGAAGAGACCAATAAATAGAATTTACAAGTGTATTTCTGATATTTGCATTTTATATTATCAGTCAAGTATCAATATTCAATTTTCACCTAACTTGGCTGGTTTCCCGTACAATTTGAATAGAATCAGACATAATGGATATTTCGGAATAGCCAAAGCGTTCTGTGTTTAACGTCATGGCGTTACGTGTTCAATGTCATGCAAACGTCAATAAACAACGTAATTGGATGGCGTTGACTTTGGCCCGCTTAAATGGTGCGTTTACTATGGATGTGGCTTAAATCATTCTGTTCACGAAGGTATGAAGGAAATCTCAAATGCAAAAGTTCACTTAAAGACTCGCAGTGGAAACGTTAATATCATGGAATGACGCCAATAACAAAATCGCGTATATATGGCAAAATATTGACGTTGTCACAACCAAAACGGAATTTCAAAGTTATTTAAGTGGCATATAATAAATACAATCTAACATGTGCTCTGGTATTAATATATTCATTAAACGCGTCGCGAAAAAGCAATGAAATGCTCGACAAAGTCTCACATTTTATATCTCTCCCTCAACTCGTTTAATAAATCCAATAATACAAAACACCCGTGCAAGGTCGTCTATGTGATAGATATGCCTTCGAAAACTGCAATTGATCGTCCTAACTTATACTCTGTAGCAGCAATTTGCGTTCTGTGTTCGTTTACCGCTTGTCTTTGTGTAATTTATGCACATATTAACATCTTTGTCTACCAACTGTATCTGAATGTCACATTTATTGTCCGATGATGAGTCGTCTTTAGATGAACCTTCCAAAATATGCGCATACATTGGGAAAAATTCATTCCGCTTGTGTTTAGACACTACTGATTCACCCAGAAGTTTTTCAGTTAAGTTTCTTTTTTCTGCATTCCCCTGTTCTTTCGTGAGCTTCGTGAGGTTCCCTGTTAGCTTCTGTTGAGCATACCGGCTATTCTCTTGAGCAGGGTTGTTTTGGGGGCTGGATACCAGCGAACCATAACGCCCCCTTCCAAAGAACATATTTCCCACAGCATTTCTGAATTTCGTTGAGACAAAGTTATAGATTATTGGATTGACTGCATGGTTAAGGTAAAACATTATCCGGCAAAAATACAGAATATTATAGTACGTCTCGAACCCGAGGCTAAACAGCTTCCCACTAGTGTCAAAAATCGTCCAAATACCAAGAACTCGATATGGAAGATGGCATAAGAAGAACAACAACACGATGCTTGTTAAGATATTTATAACCTGCCTTTTCAACCTCTTCTTGTCTTTATAAGAGTTCGTTTGCCCCAAGCGCATATTATTAGTTTCTTTTCTTGCTTTGTGTAGGACATAACATACTCTACAGTACAAGCAAAGTAAGATAGAGCAAGGCAGGACGAAGAACACAAAACAAAGGATCACGATGTAGGCTTTCTGCCAGTCGTTTTTCAGATAACTCCGACAAACCTTGATTGGTGTTCCATCCAAGTAGTTTGAATCCTTGTGGATTGAGATGTGAAGCCAAGGTAGGCTGGCACCAGCTGAGATAATCCAGATGACAATTACAATTCTCCAAACTTTTCTCACGCCTTCGCTGATACCTTTTAGAGGATAACATACCACACGATATCTTTCTATACTGATCGCCAGTATAGTAAGCACTGAGCCATGTGCAACCGTATTCTCCATATAAGGTACAAGCTTACCTGAAAACAACAATAACATAATATTAATAGCATGCATTTACACGTGAGCCATGACATATGGGCCTCGTCGCGAGAAAACCTGTCTTCGGGGTTTCCGTCAAAGCGATTTTCAAACCAGTCTCCTCAGCTACACAGACTATCTAGAAATGTGAAATTTCGTTTGTAGCAAGCCTAGATATGATACTTTCCAAAAAGCGAATAACAAAGGCGCTGATCAGACTGCGCGCATGCGCAGGCTGGTCTGCGCCTGTGTTATTCGCAACACCCCGAAGACAGGTTTTCTCGCGCCGAGGCCCATATTATGATATCCAACAATGTGGCCTTTTGACAAGTGTAGACTCAGACGAGCTGGTGCATCCTCCTTTTAAGCACAAAAAAATCCAAATGATGTGCGTTCAGTAGCTTAACATTCAAAGAAAATTCAAGCGACTAGCAAAGGCTCTGATCAGATTGCGCGTATGTGCTTGCTGGTCTGAGCCTTTGCTGGTCGCACATCCCACATTGTTGGAAATCTCATGTCGCGGCCCATGTATGTTAAATTAACTCCATCACCCTCGTTTCGAAAATGGCCTGTTTTACGATAGCTCACTTGTTTTGGATAAGTAGGAGAAAGTATGAGTCGTGCGCATTAGGATTAGTTGAGTCGTTTTTTAATCCATTTATGCCTAATGGAATTTCCCACCAATGCCGAATTGACGAATCCATTTCGAATAGATGGATTGTTGGATAGTAGTTAACGATTTCTTTCCAGTTTTAAAATTTCATTATAGTCAGGGCCCTTAGGGACAAAAAATAGGTCCCGTGCGATTTGTGTGCCGATTTATGGTGACCTATATCAAAACCTTCAATGGGGTCTTACCTTTGATTTAAAGGTGGTCACCCATCTCAAATCCGCGTCTGAGGCTAGTTATGACGTCATAAATATGGCGACCATAATGAGAAACTGCTCGTTAATAAAAGCTATGGTTTGTGTTGGTATGGACATATTTATCCAACACGAACGCTTTTTTAACATAATATCAATTATTTTAGTCACATAATAGTTACATCAATGCTTTACCTGACTTTGACAATGAATTATTTCTCGATAACAATATTTTGCATCCAAAATACCGTAGATTTCCTATAAATACCCAGCTTATCGGGCCATCTTTAGACTGATGGCTGAGAATGTTATTGCTACCCCTCCGGAATTTCGCAAACTTATCCTATCTAAAAGAGGATTTCCAGCTGCGTCTTTTATTAGATGTTTGCACTATGTTCGCCGGGGCGTAAGTCTCTAACAGCCTGTTACATATGTTACCATATTAAATCTAGAAAAAAAAAGAAAATTAAAAGTTTGAGCTACAGAAAGAAGGCTAATAATTTAAATTACTCATATGGTCTGCATATTGACTACTTTAACTACATATAAATTCTTTTGGAGCAAAATTACAGCTTCCTGTGGTGTTATGTGCGCTACTTTAATTAGATTACCCCTTAAACATGAAAAGTGTGACCAATACCATTTACTTTTTAGCTGATATGTGCATTTTGCAAAATGTTTTGATTATTTTATACTAACAAACTCATTTGGGTTAGAGAAAATTCAAAGTCTGCTTTTATACTTTAAATAAAGTGCCTTATACGAGCAATTTTAAAAACAACCCAATGCTACACTCAATTTTAAGGAGCCGAATTTGGTAGGCATCATTTAAGTAAAAATATATGAAAACATTTGCTGCTGTTGGATATCTTGCATTGTTTGGGATTGTCTTGCTCATATCATAAAGAATTATAGATTTTGCAGGTTAAACAACAAGATTGAAGCACTTGCTAAAGGCTGTAACATATGTTACATGACATAATAAATGAGCAAGGACATTGACTTGATTTAAGAAATGATGTTTCAGGAAAAAATGAATATATTTCGCATGTTTTCCTAGCTAAAATCTCCAGCCTCTTGTGCCTAAATCTTAGGTATTGATGATTATTAAGCCCCTGTACCTTTGTTACAGATGTTATGAATATTTGTTTTCAATATTTCTTAATATGAATAATTCTAAAATAAAGATACACCCTAAAGGAACATAGGAAACAATCTTTTCACATTTAAACAGTACAATTTAGTAAATGTCCCTTTCTAATGTAAATTTTTTAAACCAATCCTTATCCAAGTCATATACATGTACAATATCGTTTGTTATTTCTGCTTCTCTGGTTAAAAGAATTGTCCTCCTCTTATCATAAAAACCAGAATAATCATCAAACTAGATTTTGACTGCAAGCTGACTAATGACCTGCTCCATCCCAAACCCTTTAAGACATATTCTATCGTATGTACCGATTTAAGGTGCATCGAATAGGAGATGTTTGCCTACTGTAAGCATGGGTGTTAGCCTGTATCAGCTTGTTACATACGTTATTTTATCAATTTGAGAAAAAGAAAATTGAAAGTTAGAGATACAGAAAGCAGACATAAAAACTGGCTAATCAATGAACATTCTAATAGTCTGCATATTACTGGATGTCTTTACTACATATGACAGTTGTTTAACATTAATACGGCTACATGTTGTATTATGTGCGTTACATGAGCTTAATCATAATTTAAAAGTGGTAATTTTGGCTATCGTTATTTAGTTTAACAACTGCTCTGAATTGGTTTCAAACTGTTCTAGATTAGGTTTAACAAACATATACTCAATTGACGAGTACAAACCCAAAGTTTGCTTTTCTATCTTATCTTATTTTGTCTTATATGAGCTAATGCACAACCCTACCCCTAGTTTTGCAGAGGAGCAAATTTTGTTTTCGCCGCTTAAAAAAATATAAAAACAAATGCAGAGTGTTGATATTTTTCATTTTCTTAATCAGTCTTGCGCATATATCATCAAGTTTCTAAGATCAGGACACTTATCAAAGATAACAATGTGCCATGATGCCATAACAAGGGCTCTGATCGAATTCCATAAACTTTCAGGTGCTGGTATTAACTAGTTCAATGTCAGGACAGAGCAAGAGATCATATTGGCAGGCATTTAGCTATGCTGGAGACTCTATCCCCGAAGCATTCTTTAACCTCAGCTCAGTGCCCTTAGAAAGCACTGTGGCGGATGCACTAGAGTAATATATTTGTAAATTGTCCTGACCTCTTGGCTCTCGTTTGTGATGTCTAACTGTGAGTTTGTTACTTTCCCGTTGGTATCCTGGGCCAGGTGTGGTACTTGATTGTATCGATTCCTGATCTTTGCCGTCTTTCTTACTTTGCATTAGCCAGTCACTGATATTGTTTGACTCACTGCGTTGAGGTGGTGGATGTTTGAGAGAAAAAAAGCTGAATTGCAAGAACTACCACTTCCAAGAGTAGTGTTTCTCGAAGGTGTCAAACGTGCGCAGTATCAGTGAATCATTTGGAAAACCTCACTTGTCATTAATCCTGACAAATCAAGGCCTGACAATTATGGTTAGAGGCCGGACTGTGATAAATATTGTCCCGTTATGATGACATTGCCCACGTGTGGATCCAGAGGGGTATAGGGGGTCCGGACACTCCCCCTTGAAAATAACAAGTACATATATGTGTTTCTATAAAAATTAGCATTTGGACCCCCCCCCTGGAAAAAAGTTGGACCCCCCCCCCCCGGAAAATAATGGACGGCCTCTGGATCCTTTGTAAAGTATAAGTATAGTTTTCTCAGCAATAAAACCATTGGAACCCCTCTTTAAACTTTAAAATAAGCTGAGGACTAAATAAAACTGACAAAAATTCCTGGATCCGCGCATGTTGCCTCCTGCCCCCTGAAACCCCTCTGCAGCTGATAAAATGTGGTTGCAGCATGTCTGTATGCGAAACATCTCGGTGTAAGTACAAAGCAAACAATTTATATTGTATGTGAAGCAGAAGAGGACTCATGTAAACTATTGCCAGTGATCAATATGCTTATGACTTTTGAACAACTATTTTCATGTTGATTCAGATATTTCTTTAGCCGTATCAACAAGAATGCCTTATTGTCCGATTTTGACCTTTGAAGACAAGTAGTAGCATGCGAAAGATAAATCATATCGTAACAGTTTTCTATTGCCCGTGCTATCGCAGTAAAATGGGTAACTTGTAGAGGGGTTTATCCTTATTTCCATATCATGAACCACTAAGTAGACTCTTCTAACTTTTGATCCTTCAGTGGTCAAAATCGGACTATAATGAGTTTGGTTGATAGTGTATGCAAATGATTATTACTACAGTCTTTTATTTGGGTGTAGGATAAGCAGCTACAGTTAAACCGAAAGCTTTGAAGCGTGCCTCTATTTACAATATTGATATGTTGTTCTAGAAAAAAGGGTTTCAGGCGTTTATTTACATTTACTATAAAAGCTTTGACATGCACATATGTTCTAGCCGGACTGGCTCATTTTACGTATTTTGCATCAATCGTTTGAAATAGAAAGACCCAAAGGTCATTGGTCAAAGGTCGTAGTATATATATATATATATATATATATATATATATATATATATATATATATATATATATATATATATATATATATATATATATATATATATATATATATATATATATATATATATATATATATAAGCATAAGAGATTATATTTATTCCGTTCAACATCAAAAACACTGTTTGTTTTTCATTCACTCCACTGTCTTTTTATTCGTAAATCGTGACGGCATTTACGTCCCACCCTCGAACTGACTTCACCAAATCTGAATATATTTTGTATCTTACGATTAAAAAGAGTTTGCATTCAGTCATGCTAAGGTTACCAGTTCATTAAAGGAATATTTCCAAGCGTTGGAAATGGACAAAATGCATATATATGTGGTATTTCCATATAAGGCGTCATTTCAATGACGTCATCTTTTTCTTCTGATGTGAAGACAATATGGGCGACATGTTAATTTTAATTATTTACCCCCTAAGATTAAATTTGGTGCATTTCGACTGAAACTGGCACACAAAATGCAAGAACGCCCTGATTCCCATATACTACAATGGACATACCGTTTAAATTGCACTGATACAATATACGCTATTTTGATGACGTCATAATGACGTCCAGACGTGAAACCCAGATGGGTGACCAGGTGATTTTCATTAGTTATCCCCTAAAGTTTGATTTGGTAAAGGTCACCATAAATCGGCATCAAAGTCGCACGGGAGTCCCGAGCGCCCCTGACTATTATGTAAGGAAACGGTACAGAACATGATCAGACACCGCATAACGCAGCGTCAAGTTTTGTTTTGCAGAATGTTTGCTGACGTCCCATAAAATCGACACTCGGCTCTTATTGGTTAAGTTTGACTGACACTTTGACGGAACGTTCTAGATTTGCTCACACGCTCTGAAAATTTCCATGCGTTTGAATATATCTATCTGTCGCTCTCTCTCTCTCCCCCCCCCCTCACGCACGTGCAATGGTTTAGTGCATTGCTTAAGCTAGACCAAATGATCAACATATATAGGTTTAATGAATCATTTTAAAGCTCGC
This sequence comes from Loripinus fragilis, assembly GCA_964019695.1. NCBI lineage: Eukaryota > Metazoa > Mollusca > Bivalvia > Lucinida > Lucinidae > Loripinus > Loripinus fragilis. The sequence continues at coordinate 33,961,981 of OZ026523.1, forward strand.
CATAGATTTAGTGTCTATGTTTACATTTGCTTGTTTGTAAACATTGAATTCAAAACATTTGGGACGTATAGATCTAACACAGTAAAGGCCTGTTTAGACGGCATGATTTTGTCAGCCTGACACAATCATACATGATTTTGTCATGTATGATTTTTCTGTTTAGACGGCATTACAATGTCATGTGTGATTTCTTTCAACAGTGAAGAAAACTGGCTGGGCACCTTGAGCTATCTCATCATGCTCTAAATTTGTAGCATTGCTATAGCTAATGCATGTGTTTAAACTCATTCCCGCAAGTCACGACTTTTGTAATCTGCTATTTCATCTGCTTATGTTCTTAGGTAGTCTTTATGGCGAAGAATATCGACCCAGATCAGACTGTTCCCTGGAAGCAGTCTGGTCAGGGTTTATAGTGTTTACTTCCATGATAAGATCTCCTCTGAAGTGCTCTTGAATATATGCAGCAGACACCATTTTCAGGACAAAATACTGGCATGTTTAGGGTTATCTCATTTATCTTGCTCCGAAAGCAATTAACCCCAGTGACCTCAAAGCTGATTGGCTAATTCGCCATGATTTTGTAATGGCAAATAGAACCAGTTCTATCCCCCATTTCATGTCGTCCTGACTCTAAAATCATATATGACTCTGTAATAGCAGTGTTTACACGGGCTGATTTGTAATGTACGACTAAGTCAGGACGACTAAATCATGCCGTCTAAACACCCCTTAAGAGTATTGTCCGTCATGGATAGAGTCCAATAGAAAACAGGAGTAGCAGCTTAATACCGTTATTCATTCATTCAAGTTCATTCAGAAAAAAATAATAACACTGCAGGTAAAACTATTGTACGGATTAAGCGATAAATAATGATCATGTCATGTAAATCCTCGGTGGCTCAGTAGGTAGAGAGGCAACTGTAATAATATGCACGTGAGCTATGTAAAAAGTTAAGGGTTCGAATCCCATTGTTTAGCATTTTATAGGCTTATTGATATGCTCTATATTTTTTTTCCATTTGTTTCCATTGTGTATTTTCTTATTCTAGATATTTTCTTATTTTGTGTATTTTCTTTATATTTTTTAATATTTTATTTTTTCAATTTTTATATTTTAATTTTTTTTAACGAATAGTATTTTATTTCAATATATATATGATATAAAAAGTTCATAAAATAATGCCAGCATAGTGAGATTTTGATCGCAATACTGTGCATCAAAGGATCAGGTGAGCATACAGAAATACGCAAACTCACCAGAGCGTTTGCCGCTTGCATACACAACGTACTTTGTGTATGTAGATGAAGACTCATTTTAACTTTTATAATTGCATAAAAACCCGTGTCGCACGCTATTAACAGCCATGTTTTAACCGGCAAAAACCCATGTATTAATCAGGCAATTTACGTGCTGTTGATGCACGGCTTTTCTACTTTACATATACGCATTCTAGGCCGTCACAAAAATTGACGTCATCAACAGTAGCGTGTATAGAAATGAACGTAATTCAGTGGCGTTAGGATGACGTAAGTTTTTGCTCTGGAACAGGCTTTTTCAAAACCTACGAATCCTTCATGCTTTTCGCGCCATTATAGTAATGCAAAAATGAACTTTTCGAAGCCTTTTCCCAAAGTTTTCAAGTGACAATATGACTTTATGCAATATTCTAACACGCCTCGCCTATAGAGCCAACGGTAACAAGCTGTGATATATCGGACAATAATTCACAGCTAAAGTGTGTGATAGCTGACGTCACTAGAAAATGACGTCATTCTTGGCGTTAGACGGTGTAACGTCGTTTTTACGCATGAAAGACGTTACAATTATATGTAAACGTATGCGACGTAGTCTAGATATTGGCGGGAGTTCTTCAGTGCAATGGCGGAAAGTTGGAAGAAGCTGAAGACTTCGAATGTGTTTTCGTCGTTTATTGTGTGTTAGAATCGAAATAGATCAGCTCCAGTGCGTGAATTGTTGAGTGATAATTCACTGTTTGTCGGTCAGTTGTACGACGATAAATCAATCGCGCAGCGCGCTCGCGATCTGATCTTCTTTACAACTGACCTCCAAACAGTGAATTATTACTCAACAATTCACTGTTGGAGCTGATCTATTTTTTAAATAACGATCAAACGTGGTTTTCTGATACACTAACGTCTGCTAGACCCTTCGTGGGTCGTTAAAACCCTCACCTTTAACTGGTTTTCCTGTAAAGCCTGAAATATCGACATAAGTCTTTTTGTTCAAAGGCGGATCCACGACTCCAGGAAAGGGGATTCAGATAAATTAGGGAGGAGGTCGATTTGCAGATGATCTCTCATTTTTATTGAAAATCCCTTTAAAAATGAAATAATCTGTTCCGAAGCCCCCTGAACCCCTTCTGGATCCGCCACTGTTTGTTACAGCGCTAAGTAATTCAAACTGCCCACTGAAGGAGTAAGAAAAAGAAAAAAAGGAAAAGAAAAACTCAGGGATTCGAGCCCTCAGGAAAAATACAGGTTCGAATATGTAAATATCGCTACTTAACCACTGGACCACTGGTCTGTGACACCCAATGATAGCTTTAATGCATTAGTTAAGATATAACTACCAATATCCTCGTTTGTTTACCTGTCTAAATGCGGGATTACCTTTTATTGTCAATAGACCTCTCCAATTACAGTTATAAGTAGTGACGTCACTGTACTCTATACAAATTTTACCTCTACATTCAGAAGTCATCTATGCTTATCTGAAAACTTGTTGCTGTGTATAGTTTTACTCGCATTCTCTAGTTATTTTAATGGTGGTTTAAGTCTCAATTACACGCTGATGAATTCGTTTGAGATTTGCTAAGGTTTAATAAATACACCTTCTGTTATGGTTGATTTTTTACCCCCCGACGAAGGCGGAGGGATATAGTTTTGGCGTCGTCCGTCCGTCCATCCGACCGTCCGTCCACACTTTTTGTCTGTCCGGAACCACATCCAAGTACCTATTGGTCAGATTTGATTCATTCTTATTACAAATGATTAGTACCATGGGCTCTCAATATCCTATAAGTTTGGTTAAAATCGACCCCTTAACACTTGAATAATTACCCTTGTTTTTGTATAGGCAATTATAAGGCAAAACCTATATTAGCTTTTTTGTGTGATGATCTTCACATTTCATCAAAGCTATTATATTTAACAACTTCTCACTATACACCATGATTGCCAAGTGCCTGTAGATAAGCATGACCACACCCCCATTGACCCCACCTAAGGGGTCAAAGGTAAAATATTTAATTTCGCAACAACTAAGGCAATTGTTAATAGTTTTGCTGAAATTTTGCATGCAGGCAGAGCAGCAATAGATATAAACATATCAAACGGGATTTCCATTTGAAGGCCTGGGTCCTAGCCCGTTCAGTGGACTTAGGGGGTGGGGCCAAGACCAAAATTATTTTTTTTCAGAATATGGTCATGTTGCATATCATATTAAAGCTGATGAAGCCTGCAGCAACATGGTAGCATTATTTTGCCCACAGACACACCCTCGACACAGGGGTGGGGTCAAAAGGTCAAACTATATCTTTTGCTGAAAGTGGTAATGTTGCATATCATATTAAAGCTGACGACGCTGGCAGCAACATGGTAGCAAATAGTTTGCCAACAGACACACCCTCGACCCAGGGGGTGGGGTAAAACGCTCAAAATAGTATATCTTTTTCTGAAAGTAGTCATGTTGCATATCAAAATAAAGGGAATTGAGCACAGAGCACAATGAAAGCAAATATGCTGTCATTACACACACCAACGACCCATGGAGTGGGGTCAAAAGGTCACCTTTTTTCTTTTCTAAAAGTGGTCATGTTTCATATCAAATTAAAGTGGAAGAAGTGTAGACATATATTTATAACAAAGCGCTAAAACATACTTGACAGGCGTTTGTTATGATCTGAATGAGACTGAAGGTGAACTAAGGGTAAGATAAATGGGATTCATGTTTTATGATTTACATGTTTCTCTCAAATAAAGGGAGCGCAGTGGCTCAGTGGTAGAGTGCTTGACTCGATACCGAAGGGCCGCGGGTTCGAGCCTCATCGGCGTCACTGCGTTGTGGTCATTGAGCAAGACACATTTATCCTAGCTTAGTACTGGTTCAACCCAGGAAGACCTGTCCCTATATAAACTGAAAGATTGTTGATGGGACGTAAAGAATCAAATCAAACAAAATCTCTCAAATAACCCGTCGTCGGGGATATAAATTCGTCGAATTTGTCTTGTTGTTCTAGGTTTTACACTCACTCACTCACTAGTTCGTTTTTGTAAATTGCTTTACACGACAGCGAATACACAAAAGTGACTTTTGGCTTTAGAATAAAACAAACCCAAATTGATAAGACCATTAAGTCATCAGCAATTGATAGCATTGCAAACAATGTTGTGTTTGCAAAAATATTTTATAGCTGTAATTGTTTTACTGGTTCTTGCAGGATGACTTCTGCGTTCATTCTGAGTGGGCCTAGTTGGTACCATAAAACTAGTTTAAGCCCTTCAGTAAAACTATTTTTACTGACCGTTCCAGTGCTCTGCATTTTTGTGGATCATTGTTGTTATTTAGGTTTCGTGTCTGTCATGCTGTCCTATTCGTTCATCGTAGCCTTGTGGTCACCTGCTGGGAAAGGGCTAACCTCATGGCTTTCCTGTGTGCGATGTTTTTTTGTGTTTTTGTCACTTTCCCATGTGGTGTCCTGGGTCAGTTGTGGTACTTGATAGTATCGATTCCTGATCTTTGCCTTTTTCCTTACTTTGTAGCAAGATACCAGTATCCGGCTTTGTAATAAACCTGGCCCCAATGTTATCGAACTTTTTTCTCATTTTCAAACAGGATAATACAAAATTTGAGGTTTTAAAGCAAACACAATTCTTCAGCATTTCATATTCCATGTGCAGTTTAAAAAAAGTTGATGCTGAGGAAAAATGTTCTGTGACCTCGGTGCCTGGAATTAAAATAAATGTCTTCTTTCGCCGCATTTTACAACACGAGGAAGTTGGTTAATACAGCATGCTGTCTTTGAAATTACGAGGCCTTGGTCGATAATAACCATTATATCAAATTCAAAGATAAGGTTGTATTAGAACTTCTTTCTTATCATACCACTCGTTATCAGCGTACACTAGACAGCGTGGTGAGTGAACTGACTGGTGCTCTGGACAGACGCCATATCTGGTCAATAGACATTAAACATAAAATGAGCTGGCACTGAGGGTTTTTTTCCTCTCTCTCTCTCTCTCTGGTGTCATTTCTTTTCGGTTGTGTGGTATTGGATCTTTTACTTCAAAAACATGTGAATATGATCACAAGAGCCATACCAGTGAATTCATTTGTTGTTTTAAGTATGTGTATTTCTTAACCGTTTGAAAATAGTCAGACAGATTCAGGATAGTACCTCGATTTACGGTGTACAGAAAATATTATAACTGATACAAACATCACAATCGGTTGATCCACCTTGTACCCGCTGGGCATTTAGCAGAATTCAATATGGCATCCAGATTGTTGACATTTTAAGTTCTTGCAGAACCAAGTCCGTATCATGCAAATGATTATGGTTTTGGCTCAGAAAGGTTCTCAAGATATTTTTTTTGTATTATATTGAAAAGTAAGTGAGTATGATCAGGAAATACCACAATCACATACTGTAGACAAACCCAGGACACCGTGAGGAAGAGACGCAGAACATATATAGTAGCAATACATTTGTAAGACAATACTATCAAAGCGACCAGCTTTCTCTTCAAGATGATTGCAAAACTAAAATGCATAACAAAACAAGGACAGACACAGAACTTCCACAAACAATGGGAAGTACATTAAACAATAGATCAACAACAACAGGACCACAGCCTTAGAACGGACAGCAGCCTAAGCCACTGGGGGGCTTAAATGCATTTTGCTAGCGCTAAATCTTCGCCCTAGATTATGTTGTTGCTAAAAGACAGAACAGTTAAGCTCGCAAAGCGGCTTCCTAGCTAATGCAATGTATCAGCACAGAGGAACAATCAAATCAAGTTAACACATTATGATGATAGAAAGAAAAGGGCTCATTACTCTCAGATAAGCAGAGCAAAATAAACCTCAAGTTGAGCTACGGTGGGCCCAGCCAACGACAAGCATCAGGCACCAACTAACGGATTAAAGCTTTACGTCAGTTCCTTCATTAAGTCTGAGGCCTGACACACAATCGTGCAATTAAAGAGGAAACCATAGCTATCAACGGTGATTGGGTTAACAACCAGGCATGAAGTTAGTTGAAGTAAGAAAGATGGCAAAGATCAGGAAACGATACAATCAAGTAACACACAAACATGGGAAAGTAACAAAAGTACAATATACATCACCAACAAATGCCAAGAGATCAGCCCTTTCCCAGCAGGTGACCACAAGGCAGCAATGAACTTCCATGGGTCTCACATCAATGTGAAATATACATGTTATCTAAGATGACCGCCAAAACTAAAAAACAAATTTTCGCCCAGATCTAAGTTTTTTATAACTTTAAAGATGGTCCTAAAGAAGTTAATCATTCACTTATAAGTTCCTGGGATTGAATCAAATAAAATTGGCAAGCCTTGTGATTGATGTCGTTCAAATTAATGTTGAAAAATGCAAATTTGATACAAATCCTTACCCTCTAATATACAAAAATGAAAAGCGTTCACGATCAACGATCAAATCACTAAAACACATTGATGATAATGACTCTTTTGAGACGAAAACACAATCATTTGTATGATACGGACTTGTTTACTCACTTACTTTTTGAATATTTCCATGCCTATCAAGTGTTTTCTCAAATCTTTGGATGCATCGATCGATACAGTGGTGAAAAACTATGGGTGTTTTCATTATAAACATCAAACTGTCCATCTTTGATGCCATTTTGAATTCATTGTGTTTCCTTAGAGTGATATCTGGTAAACTATGCTAGTTATGCTTAGATAATAGACCATTGCTTAAAAATAGTTTTGCACATTCATAAATCATAATACATGTATATAATAATAATGATCATTTTGTTAACAGACGTGTTTTGAAGACATATTTGGTGCCATGTTGAATTCATTGAATTGCCCAAGAGTGAAAAGGTGACAATAGTAGAGGTTATCAGCTATCCACATTATTTAAAACATTTTCCAGACACCGCAAGTCTAGCTTCATTAAGAGTAAGTATAAAGCACTCAGAACATACTTTTTGATATGACACACGGAAAAATCAGTATTTATGCGTGTATATCTTATATAAAGACTAAATCCATTTAATATGAAAAGGTAAGTAAGTATGGCCAGCAAATGACACACACACACACACACACACACACACACACACACACACACACACACACACACACACACACACACTGTGGATCAACCCATGACATCGTGAGGAAGAGACACGAAACACTAACAGTCACACAGCATCAAAAGGCAATAAAAGTAAAGCAAATAACTTTCTTCTTCATCGAGATGATTGCAAAACTAAAAACGACTCAGTACTAGTACAGCAAGAACACACACACAATCTTTACAAAACAATGCAAGTAACAATAAACAATGAATTAAACAAACACCAAAGCCATCGCCTTAGAACAGGCAGCAGCTCTAGCCTCTAGGGAGCTTAAATTATTTACAGGTAAAACCATCGACCTAGAGTATATTTGTAAAAACTTTAAAAACAGAACACAAATAAACGAAGTAACACATATAAATAAATAGAAATGCAATTTAAGCAAATTATCATATGTCGTCGCGTCTGGGAGTGAAATAACGCCGTGCAATAAAATCGATGAACCGCTATAGGTTAACAGATTTACGGGAAACATTATGACCTCCATAACAATGCTGCGTACATAATGACAAAATTCAAACGTTTTTAGGCCAGAAATGAGATTTCAAAGTATTCTTTATGCTATATGATAAAAAAGAATCTAACATTCGTTCTCTTGTATTATTGACTACATTTATCTCGTTGTGAAAAAGAGATAAAATGTTCGGCAAGCCTCGCATTTTATCGCGTTTCCCCAACTCCTTTAATAAATTCATTAACATGAGCACTCATGTAAGACCCTCTATGTAGCCATCCCCTTTAGCTGAAAGTTCAGGAGGACTGGCAGCCCCTTTGTTCAGTAGATCGGAACAATTTGTGCAATTTAGGGAGAAGGCATTATGAGGAACAATTCTGTGAAATAATTTTGACCAGTGGTTCAGGAGGAAATGCTGTTTAAAGGTATTTCTTATCTGGAGCTCTGGAATACTATAAATGACACAAAGTACTAGAACATAAAAAACAGGATAAACCTATGAAGCAACACCATCAGAACTACCGCCTTAGAAGGAACAGCCACTGAGGGGGTACTGACCAAAATCTGCACTGTTTGCCAATGTCCCCCACAAAAGGACGCTAAGTATATAGGAATTAAATTAATAAACACTTCTAAACCTTAGAACGAAACCTTGACTTTTTTTGCAAAAACTAGTTTAGAAACACCTACGTATAGTTCGTTCAGTTATAATTCACTTTTTAAGCAGACCAAGAACCAAGTAATTATGATATATGTTTAATTCTAACCGATAACTCATGCGCAATGTGACTATTCTTGGGAGCTTGTCTCTTCTCAAATACATAAATCGTACTGACATTATAATCATTAACCTGTTTAATAATAATGTCACAATTATTGGAGAAGTTCAGAGAAATGTATGTTTAAGCAATTTCAGTGTTTCAAACGTTTATGTTTTACTCAATTTATATTTTGTCTCCGCACGAAAAAACAAAAGCATAAAAAATACAAAAAAAAACGTTGTCACCAAAATTGAAAAAAATATTTCCATTACGCCTAGCTCATATGAAAAAGCTTTTATAATATGATGTCGTGTCTGGGAGTGGAATAACGCCATGCAATAAAATCGATAAACCACTAGTGGTTTACAGATTCTCGGGAAACGTTATGACGTTCATAACAACGTTGCGTACACGATGACAAGATTATAACGTTTTTACGACAGAAATGAGATTTCTAAGTTAATTTTTATGTCATATGATAAATAGAATCTTACATTCGTGCTCTTGTCTTACTGATTTTATTAAACTCATTGCGAAAAAGAGATTCAATGCTCGGCAAGCCTCGCATTTTATATCTTTTCCCCAACTCGTTTAATAAATTCAATAAAACATGAGCACTCATGTACGATCCTCTATCTAACGTCGACCCCGCTTATATATATATCAATTCTCAGCTGCTGAATTGACAATTTGTTCCTACATTCTTCTATTAAAAATAAGTAACCCTTTGTTGACTGGAACCCCCTAAACGCGTACTTCTGCAAGCAGTTAAGACATAGCTGAAATGTTACATAATTCTTCAAGGAATGAAGTACATTATAATTTGAAAATTCTAAACTGTGATCCCTTGATATCTCGGCCCTAGTATACTTGATATGTAGATTGAATTTTATCGGGGACCGGTTAATATTTTGTAAATGTATCCTGGACTGTTCGTGAAAACTGTCCAATGCCCAATACCAAAGATAAATTTTAATTAACTAACGATATGATCATACACATTAATATTGACAAAATCTACACCGATGATTCACAGATTTTCGTTTTATCGAACCGAGTAACTCAACACAGTCTCCCTATCTGCTCTTACACTCAACCCGTCTGTGCGTCAGAGGTAAAGTTCTGGACAGATTGCGAAAACTGTCCAATATACCAATGATAAATTCGAAATAACTAATGATGTGCTCATACACATTACTTTTGACAAAATCTACACCGATGATTCACAGATTTTCGTTTTATCGAACCGAGTAATTCAACACAGTCGCCGTCTCAAACTATGAGAGTAGATGAAAGCTCAGACCAATCATTTAGCATCCAGTCCTACCAGATACATGTAGCTGCGCATGCATGTTTAATATGCATAGAGGATCTTAAACGAATGCTCATGTTCTACTGGATTTATTAAACGAGTTGAGGAATAATGATAAAATGCGAGGCTTGACGACATTTTATCTTTTTTTTCGCAACGAGTTTAATAAATTCAATAATACAGGAGCCCGAATGTTAGATTCTACTTATCATATGACTTTAAACTATTTAAGTTATCGCGTTTTTTGGGTGTGAAAACGTCTAGATTTTACTTTAAATACGCGGCGATTGTTATGACGTTATTTTTTTTTTATTTATTTATACTATATTTCAAGAGGGTGATACATTTGGCATGAAAGCCATTCTATTATGTGGCCCTCTGAACATAAAACATATGAAAAACAAACTATATACATATATACAAATAGCAAATACAAACAGCGCACACTGTTTAAGTTATCGCTATTATCTAAAATATGAAACAATTAATATGTTCTCTTGCCTGTGCTGTATACGGGGAAACAGAGAATGTGACGGAAGGACAATGCACATGCGTCACACCCCTGTTTCTCACATATAGCATCACCTATGCTCAGTTTACATAGACTATAATTGTAATTAACCTCTTGCTATCGCATGCGACCATAATTCAACAGAATATGGTCGATTCTGAGTGCACGAGTATCAAAGACAGTTCATGGTTGCCAAAATGGATGCACACAGAAAAAGAACAGTACCAATTATTTTAACCTGGGTATATAAAACATCTCGCATGATATCAGCTTAAACCATTAAAAAGGAATAATATCGCATGATATCATTTAAAATCATTAAAAAGAAAAATATTAAGTGGTTTTAAAACAACAGATATTCATTCCGAAGACTTCATTCGCAGCTCTTTTGAATGCATTTAAAGACGGTGCCAATTTTACAGCTGTAGGGAGGCTGTTCCAAAGTTTTGGAACTGAGAAAGTAAAAGAACCTGTATAGAATGCAGTCCTGGCTTTTGGCTGTGCTAGAGAACCGTCCTCAGACGATCTAAGTGTTCTATTATTTATTTGAGCTTTTGGTGTGAGTAAATCTGATACATAAGGTGGAGTAAGATTCTGAAGTGCTTTATAAGTCATGACAGATTTATTATAATCAATACGATGTTTTACAGACATCCATCCGAGACGCTGAAACATATCTGCCGATGGTGTAGTGAAGTCAGCTTTTAAGATTATGCGTGCTGCCCTTTTCTGTAGTTTATTTATTCTTTCAATATTTGTAATTGATGTTGATCCCCATGAGTTTGAGCCATAGTCTATCAACGGCAATATGTAGCTCTGATAAAAAAGTTTCTGTATCTTTTCAGGAACATAGAATGATAACTGTTTTAGGAGTGTTATTCTTGAGGTAATTACTAAGCAGAGGTAGTCAATGTGGGGATTCCAGCTCAGGGTTTCGTCAATATATACTCCCAAAAGCTTATGTGAGCTAACCGTGTCAATTTGGTGATTATCGATGTTAATGTTTATCTTTTCTGATTTACATATATTATGTCTTGAACCTAGAGTCATTATGGTTGTTTTATTGTCATTTATAGGCATTTTATTATTTTTACTCCAATTTGTTACTTGATCAGTATCAGATTGTAGTTTAGTCTCTATCTGGGTTTTATTTTTATCTGATATGTGCAGGGTACTATCGTCAGCATAAAAATCTGCTGTACAATGATCAAGAGATATTGTTAGATCATTTATGAAAAGTAAGAATAATGTAGGACCAAGAATGGACCCTTGAGGTACCCCTGATAGTATTTGGGCGAACTCGGAGAGACCTTGCTCACTCATTATCGCTTGTAATCGAGTACTAAGGTATGACTAGAACCAGTTCAAAGAGACATAACTGAAATTATAATATTCAAGCTTTTTTATTAAAAGGATGTGGTCGACCATATCGAAAGCTTTACGGAAGTCTATAAGTAAAGTGCCAACAATAACGCCATTATCGATGCTTGTCATCCATTTTTCAATTAATTTGACTAGCGCAGTCTTACAGCTATGCTTATGTCTGAAACCAGACTGACACGGATGTATCAAATTATATTTGTTTAGGTATCCCATGAGTTGACTGTTTACATGTTTTTCAAACAATTTTGAAATGGTAGGTAAAATAGAGATTGGGCGATAGTTAGTGGGGCCTCTTTTGCACCCGTTCAGACGAGACTACTTATACGTGATATACTAAATACAGGCATAGATGAAGGCTGATATCTAAAATCAAGACTTCTAGCCATTCAAGATATCCGTGCATGCCAATCGGAACTACCTCGGCCAATTCCGCGAAATTCTGTGGCCTGAATCAGACCACACAACAGGATCTACTTTGATAACGCGGGTAATATATAACGTGACGCTGACGTCACAGAAACCATGTTAACACAACAATAAGTGTGATTGCAGCAAAACAAACGGTTGTAAATGAAGTTTATGTTTTTAAGGCGATATTTTATTGAAAAATACATAAACTATTTATTCTGCTGATTAATCAAGAAAATCGATTTTAACATGCTACATTTTTAACATGCTACATGATTAATTTTCCATACGCCAGTTCTGGCTAACAAAACGGAGCTTTTTGGTACATAGTACTGCACGTAATGCTCCATATAAACACACCCGAGGCGTGATTCGATTCTCGGATTGTGACATACTTTCCAGAATGGCGTACATGCATGTTTGAAGAGTGGCGTTACCCATATACGATAAGAACCGACAACTCATATCTTGGCCAAATAAACTCTAAATTCGGAAATTTCGCAAGGGTTTATTTTCGCATAACAATTCCCGAAACTCCGCATTTGCGAAGTGCAAGTTGCAAAAATAAAATCCTCGCGAGATGGAGCAATCATTCTGTCGTTTACTGATATTAGTTAAATCATGCCCTAGTCGCGAATTTTAAACGTCGCAAATATGTCTTTTAACGCTATTCTCGCGAAAATTTCCAGATTAAATTTTACAGTATACGTGCTTTAAGGATGATGATGTGAAATGGCATAAATCTTTACAGTAGCGTCTAACCTAAAGCTATTGATATATAAAGCGATCACGAATCTTTTTCGATTCTGACACTCTAAACCGTTGCAAAACATAAATCGTTTTCTTACGATTTACCACCTGTTGAACAATCCTGCAGTGTACATGTATCGTTTAAAGTAGTGCATTGCATTGTATTTGGGCCTTGACACAACAGAACCTGTTTTTGATCAAATATAGAACAGAACCTGTCTTGGATCAGCAAAAGTGGGACTCAAATAAATCTCCTCAGCTTCAGAGACTAGCTAGAAAATTGAATTTCACCGGTAGCAAGAATCAAATAATAAAGGTACTAAAGTGCAGGCTAGTCTGCGCCTTTGTTTTTCGCAAACTGCGAAGACAGATTTTCTCGCGTCGAAGCCAACTTTTAATAATCACCCTCACTTAAAGTTGCATAGTCTGCAACTTTTGATCTTCTAATTTTAGAAATAAGTTTTCTATTTTTCAAGAATACAGTAAAAATACTTAAATTCAGGTAAATATTTTACCATTTTCGTAAATTTTAACAAATTTTCACTATCAAAACAACAGCTTTTATGTTAAAAATTAACTGTCTAGAATTATTGGAGGGACGTAAATAATTATAAACAAGAGAAAAACACCTGCTTTTATAAGATAATTCACTTTTCCATGCAGTTTTCAGCTGTACAGAACATGTTAATTGTGAAAACATAACTTAATTCTATTTTTACAAATGATTTAAAAAGAAAATATTTTTTTTCGAAAAATGTTCGTAGTTACAGACCTAGTCTCTTTAATATAGGCGGCATCAAAATTTGGCGATTTTAAAAGACTGACTTTTTGGCGTAGTTTAGTCTGGCGGTGTCTCATTTAATGCCCTTTATTTTAAAATTAGTTTCTTTTCCCAAAGGGGCTACTTTTAGAGGAAATAATATGCTCCCTATGGACTTACTTGGTATATTTTTATCAAAGTTTGCTTAGCACAATTATACCTTTTAACTTTGTCAGGCCACTGGTATGTGACAAGGGGACAATGCTTTGCCAAAACATTCGACCACAGCCCTTGCCAACCCCACCTCCCTAACAATCGCCCCTGCCTTCCCAATTTGTGTTCACCACTGGTCGTGCACATTATTGTCATTTGATTGTAATTATTACAATATCGATTACCGTATACATTATTGAAATGAATTCAGTATTTGTATATTTAGCACCTTAAATCCCTAATGTGATGCTATGAAATTGTAAAGTCCTTCTACCATCGAATCCGTTCTGAGGCCACTAAAGCTACTCCGTCAGACACAGCCATATTGATAAGTAATTTTGTAAACCATGTTCGCTAGTTCTAGCCTTAAAGGATGAATATTAATGAAAACCTCCACTCATATATCCTTTACCACTGACAGGACGTATCTATTCATAATTAAAGCCATACATTTTTGAACGACCACTCTCCAAAAAGCCAACAATAGTGTCTTATGTTCAAATACCACAGAGAAGGGCAATATGCTGAATAAGCATTCTAGGAATATGAATTGGTCTCGAGGTTATTAAACTTGAGTACAGCCTCAGACTCAATGATTGGCTGCTTGCGGACACGTGTCCGCAAGCAGCCAATCATTGCGCTTTATTTTGAGTCTGAGAATGAAATTAAGTTTAATAACCTCGAGGCCTGGACACCATTTTAAAGAAGCTAGATTATAGAACTTATAAAAGTGGAAGATATCGTAACATTAAACTTATTTCACGCCTTTGTAAACATGAAGTGCAGTCAAAACCAATTGAGCTTATCCTAAATGGTAAAGTGCAAAAGATTGACGCGTACTTGAAAAGAGAAAAGTACAAGAGTAAGATTAAATTGGGCGAAAAACTTGTTTGTGGAGATTTTTAAAGTACATGCGCATGTTTTACCTCTGTGCAGTCGTCGCTTTTTGATCGAACAGTGTAAACTATACATAGGCGTAAAGTAAATACCACTCTTTTGTTTTTATGGGAATTTTAATGGTGCCCCAGAGTAAAATGGGTGACTCTAATGGACCAAATGACCAAACCCATCCCAATTTTAATAGCTTTTGTAAAAACACAACGACTATCCTAAGGATATGCAAAAACATAATAAAAACAAATATAGAATATGCCATCACCAGCCTTTGGACAAACGCTAAAGGCTGACACTGATATATTGTTCAGCATTTTAGTTTATTAGAATTTAAAGTACATGCTCAGTTGGGTTGAGCATGAAAACACTTTTTTAGCATTTAATATAGCATGTTGAAATATCAATACTTAAGAGCAATTCTCTGTAAATATGGAGCGAGTTATATAGGAACCATTTCACGCTCCGACTCGGATTTTGATGAAACTTGCTGACAGTGTTAGTGGTCATGTAAAAACAAGAAATCAAGTGTTAGTTCAATCAATTCAACCTCCGTTGCCATGGCAAAAGCATCCAAAGATTTGGGCAAAAAAAACAAGCAAAAATGACTTGAAAAATGACATTTTTACCATTAAACTACTCTAAAAATGGCTTTTACCAATCACAAACATGGAATTATTTTGAACAAACATACTTAATATAACCGATTTAGCTAATGGTAGCAGCCTTACGAAAATGCTTAGATACACTTATCTTTCACTGAAAGTGGGTGGGGTAAGTAGGACCGGAAAATTACGCTTTTGGGGCATTTTTGCACAAACACGACAACTTTGCGCGGCTACTTTCACATACATTCATGTTGATATATAATAGGCCAGGGTATGAAATTTTATAATATGGAAGAAAATGTTTGGGAAGTTACCGTCTTCTTGTTGTTACCATGGTAACAAATGTTTCCCTTTAGAAATACTAAAAAAGATAAATATTGCATAAACAATTCATTTATTGCTATATTACAGTGATATAGCATATTATAAATGAAACATTTTCATTACTCATACATCTCTCTTATATATGACATTAAAGTCTGCTGCAGATAAGATATTTTTAGACTTTTAAGGGCATCAAAAGGGGCAAAAATTATGATTTTCAAAATCAAAACCAACACATTATGCTAATTTTCCCTTCCATTACCCTCAAAATTGCTATTATTTATCACCAATGTGCGATTTTTTCGAAAATTTAGACTTAAATTAAAGAAAAAGATTAATGCATTCTAATTAGATTATCTAAACATACTTATTTATAAGAAAAAGTGGGTGGGGTAAGTAGGACCTGAAGAACATGCCTTTTAGGCATTTTAAACACAGTCAACAACCTAAATCGTGCATTTAAATTGATTTGCATTTTAATACATATTAGAGCAGGATATTTATTTTTTGTTTTATGAAAAATATGTTTTAGAAGTAATCGGCTTCTGTTCGTAACCATGGCAACAAAAGCTTTACTGTAGGATAACTGAAAATGGCTTTATTGCACAATGATATTAATTAATTGTTATAAGAAATGATAGTATCTATTATAAATCTCTTTATATAGTTACTTAATCACATTTCTTATAAATAAAAATAAAATAGTCAATAGGAAAGCTGCCTTTGAATTTTTAATGTAATTTTAGTGTTAAAAATTCTGGCTTAGACTAGTTAAAACCCCAAACCAAAAGTTAAGCAAACTTGCCTTTTCACTTGTATTGAAATCGCCCATCGTTATCACAATTGATATGTTTTGTGTCAGAAAATGCAAATTTTTATTTCAATAGATGGAAATAATTTAATACAGTAGCCTTATTTAATTGCTACAATATACTTATCTTGCATGAGAAGTGGGTGGGGTAAGTAGGACCCTTGAATACTCTTTAATCATGCAGCAATCTCCCATAGAAGTGTTTTACATATGGTCTCTCGGATTTTGTAAAAAAATAATGACAATTTATGTATTTTGGTAAAATCAACCACATTCATGTTTGCTCAGCTGTTGGTTTTTCGATTGTCATGGCAACAGCTTTCAAATATTTTGGCATAAAATCAATCTAAATTCCTTTAAATTTAGATATACATTCTACCAGGTCCAGAGCTATAAATAGAAAAACTAAAATTTGTTTGTGTATTACAACCCCTCTATTTAAATAACTACCCAATTACCAATAAAATTGATTTCATTGCTTAAAAACAGAAAATATAGATAGTATGTGAGTTTATTGGACTATGTGATATATTTGTTGCCATGGCAACGTTAGTTTTTGTGACATGTTGTTGTTTCTTCATAAATGTGTTTTCCAATATGTCATTAATATATATGAAATCAACAAGCAAATATATCTTTTATTACAGTTTCTCAGATTTATGCTATGAAACTGATAGAATACTAAAATATCTGTAAGTAAAATACATATTACTCTATTTCTGTTGCCATAGTAAAAAAAATGTTTTCAAACTTGTAGTTGTTGTTGTTGTTGACTTATATTTGGATATTCAAAACAGGGCAATTTTGGTTATTCGTGAACATAGCTCTTTCATCACAGAACTTGCGTACATTTGTACCTGTAATTGTTTTGCTGATTTGTAATACATACGGAGCTATCAGCTACTCTTAACACTGAGTCTATGGTTAAACAAAAATTAAAAACCCTCGTGCACTGTGTGACTTATTTACATACATTTATGCATGCAGAACCTTATAGATCTACTTTTCTCATTATTTTGCATATTATCGAACACTTTGGCATTTAAAGCGTAACTGACAGTTGGTTCCGCATGCAGCTAATACCATAAATACCTTTTCTGCAAACCCTTTTCATTCTAAAACGTATCATCATACTAATAAAAGTACTAGAAAGACCGAAAATTATGGGAAAGTCTTAAGATTCCAGTCTGAAAATGAAATAAAAAAAATATAAATATTATATTGTCAAGCTTGTATCAGTATTGTTTTGTTTACAGAGAAACTGGATCAAGTAACTGAGCAACTGTTTTTCATCTCAAAATTGGGATTTCATTTCTTAATGCATGCTGTTGTCGATCAGATGAGATTAGTAATTCACAGTGGTTGCACACTGTCTTGAATAAATAGATGGCAATCTGCTCTCTCATATCATGCAATAATTATAACATGAGGAAGGTATAATAACTTTGATTATGACCAGCTAGCTAAACTTTAAAAATCCTTATTAAGTATTTGAGACGAGCCATATTTTAGTTTGAAACAGCTTTTTAGTCTCTTATAACCCTACAAACACAAATATAATAATGCATAATTATAGTTATTGGTTGAGTTAATCTAACTCAAACTACATTGTATTCAGAATTACACGAAAATTCACCAGTGTTATTGGTTTTATAGTGAAAATACTACTTCTGAGACAACCCTTTTTAGGGGCTCAAAATGAACTGTTGTGATCCTAGGATGTCTGTCGTCAGTAAACATTTGCTTTAAATTACATCTCCTAAACCTCTGGTTGGAGTGTCGCCAAGCTACACCTGAATAATCTTTTGTTGTCTCCTTTTTAAGGTCACTACTGACACCCACACAATTTTTTATTGCGAAAAATAATTCTCTTTATTTTCTGTTATTTGCTGTTTCATTTTATTAATAATTACAAAAAATATTAAAATCAATGTCACCGTTTAGTATTTGAGCTATGGCTATTCTAACACATGCATAATACACCATTTTTCTCCAAAAATGTTCAGGGCCGAAGTAGGAGATGAACAGGTCTATGATATGGTAGCTGATGATTATGGCATATTGTGACTTATTGCTTCATAACAACTTAAGTTTACTTGAAATACTAGGATGGTTAATTGATGTAAATCTAGCCATTGTATATTTAATGACCAACTTTTTCTTTAAAGAGAATAGTCCAAATTATTGCAATTTTTACGTTTGACAACTAAATATTCAAATATTTTAGGCCATTCAAAAAATAGATTTTTTGTGAAACTTGTATATCATAAACATACGTGAGGTGAATCAGTGTGAAATTTGAGCAATTTTCACCGTCTCAAAAAAGAGATATTTCTTGATTACTACCCCTACCACCTGTAATGCACAGATTCAATTTTGTAACTTTCTAACTGTATAACAAGGAATAAACTTACTTCCAACAGACCAAAAAAATTTAACAATGCTTCGATGCTATCTGTATGTGTAGAAACTAGTTTTGAGAAGACTGACCGATAAAAGAAAGTTAATCTTAAGAAAAAAATATATATTGTCACCCCACCCACTTTTTTCTACGATTATCTACTCTGACACAATGAAATAGATAAAAAAATGGCTCAAATAGTTGCAAACATACAATTCTGTTGTGATATATAAAGACAATTGCAGTATTCATAAAAATATATAAAAATATTATGGGTTATTCAATATTTGTTCAATATTTTGGGGTCATTGATGCATTCATAAGGCATATTATAATGAAATTTTCACCTCAAAATGCAAAATCAAGGGCATTAACTCATGTTTATGCAAAATTTTATATTATTTAAGTGAACAAATGTAGAGATCTACCAAACCAAATATATTGTGTATGCTTTTACTGAAATCTGATCCCTAGTATGCAAGTTATATGAGAAAAATTTGAGTTTCGACCATCTATGTAAATTTTAGCATTAAAGGCCAATAACTCATATTTGAAAAAAATAAAAATGTGGCAGAAACAACTTTTGACCTATAGTTTGATATAGTAATGGTTTATAACAGCTTTCACCCAATTTAGCTAGTTATTGAGCTTTTACTCACTATACTGCAGTTTTCCATAATCCTTCATGATTATGAAAATCTCACTAATACAGTATATGATTACAGATATTGGTTAAGTCAATCTTACTGGTACACGAAATGCATCAGAGGTACTGATTTCATAGTAAAAAAACTACTTTTGAGATAACCTCCTTATATACATACATGTACTATAGGGACTTTAATTTTATATTTTAACAGAAAATGAGAAGTTTCATAAGAAAATCTAACATTCATTCATTTATCTAGGGTTTATATGTCTAAAATTTCCTGATTTTTGTCAATAATTTCGTCTTTTCCATTGACCTAAATGCTAAAAATATGCTTTTCTTACGGTACATTTGAGACGTGCACTAATTTCCCCTATCATGGGGTTGTTAACATTTGTTTGGACTTAATTAGTCAAAAGGCTGAGTTCTTCCTTACTTTACTTGATAAATGTAGCAGTAGGAGTCAGGTTTTTACAATGAAATTGAGTCAAGTGTCCTAAAACATGTGTTTGATAAAGTATACCTCATTTACCCCCTTTTGAGCCCTTTCCCGAACCCTAGATTGAACCAACCCCACATGTCTATTTTCTAAACTGCTAGCTATTAGTACAATGCCCCAAACATATTTTGATGACATTTGTATGCTACACATTCAGAAGTTAAACATTTTCGATTTAAAGTTAGCATTTTACCTATATAAACCTATAAAGAGGCTATTATCAAGTACATTTTAGGGCCTCCCACCACTGATCTGTCAACAAAGTAACATGTGAGTATTATTTCAACATTTTACTTTTTATTGTGTCAGATTTTTTTTTGTTTTTAATACAAAAAAGACCTTCACACTGTTGTTGTCCTTTTTGGCTTTTTGAAATGGATGCATCATAGTTGCCATGGTTATGGTAAAGAGATGGCTACTTCCTTAAAATATTTTTTTCAATGTATTATAAACCATATTTAGCTTGGTCTCACTAAAGTTTGTAAACCTT
This sequence comes from Loripinus fragilis, assembly GCA_964019695.1. Taxonomy (NCBI): domain Eukaryota; kingdom Metazoa; phylum Mollusca; class Bivalvia; order Lucinida; family Lucinidae; genus Loripinus; species Loripinus fragilis. Next base: position 33,982,582 of record OZ026523.1, read on the forward strand.
TCCAAGTAACCCCGACTTGCAACAATATGTTTTCAAAAATGTCGAAAACTGCCATATTTTAGTACATTGTTACCCCACCCACTTTTTTGCAACATTGCTATTTGACAGAATTACAAAAAAATTTAACCATACCATCCTTGTATTCACATTGAGCAACACTGCCTTGTACAAGTTAACCTTGAGGTCAAAATTTTTCATTCTAAAAGTTGCATTTGCGCAAAGTATGTCTATTTTTACTGATTTTCTGCCATATTTTAGTACATTGTTACCCCCCCCCCCCCCACTTTTTGCAACATTGCTATATGATAGAATTACCAAAATTATTAACCATACCATCCTTGTATTCACATTGACCAATACTGCCTAGTACAAGTTAACCTAAGGTCAAAATTTTTCATTCTAAAAGTTGCATTTGAGCAATGTATGTCTATTTTTATTGATTTTCGGGCATTATTTGGTAAAAAAAAATGACATCTCATTTACTCACTTTTGACCCCATTTTCGACCCCTCAATTAAGACAACGCCCTATATTTATTTTTCATAAAAAACTAGCTATTAGATCAATGACTTGAAAATATTTAAATGTAATTTCTACGCTACTTATACATGAGTTTGGCATTTTTTACAAAATAGTGGTTCTTTTTGGCCTACAGAGACCTCTAAAAGGGCTATTATCAGGTCCTTTTAGGGCCTTGCACCACTTATTTGCCAAAAAGCAAAATATAAGTATTATTATAACATTTTATTGTTGATTGTGTCAGATGTCTTCATGTTCTGCAATACAAAAACGCCTTATAAGCTGCATTTGTCCATTTTGACTTTTTGAGACGGTGGCATCAGAGTTGCCATAGTAACGATAAGAAGGTGGTTACTTCCTGAAAATATTTTTCAGTTTATTACAGACCATATTTAGCTTGGTCTTACTAAAGTGTGCAAATCATTCCAAGTAAACCCAAATTGCAACCATGTGGTTTCAAAAATGTCGAAAACTACCATTTATGTACATTGTTACCCCACCCACACTTTTGCAACCATTGCTAAATGACAGAATTACCAAAATTATAAACCATACACTCCATGTATTCATATTGAGCAATACTGCCAAGTACAAGTAATAACAAAGTCAAAAGTTCCTCATTCTAAAAGTTGCATTAGCACTATGTATGTCTATTTTTCTGATTTTCGGGCACTATTTGGTCAAAAAATTTGACGCCTCATTTACCCCCTTTTGAACCCCTTTTGGACTTCATATATTGAGACAACACCCTATTTTTTTTATAAAATGCTAGCTTTAAGATCAATGACTTGAAAACATTCTAATGTAATTTCTACACTACTTATACATGAGTTTTGCATTTTTTATTTAAAAAAAAGCTTTTTTTTCCCTATGTAGACCTCTAAAAGGGCCATTATCAGGTCCCTTTTAGGGTCTTGCACCACTAATTTGTCACAAAAGCAAAATATAAGTATTATTTCAACATTTAATCGTTGATTGTGCCAGATGTCTTCATGTTCTGCAATACAAAAACGCCTTATAAGCTGCATTTGTCTATTGTGGCTTTTTGAGACGGTGGCATCATAGTTGCCATGGTTACGAAAAGAAGACGGTAACTTCCCAAACATTTTTTCCATTTCATTATACATCATATCTAGGTTTGTCTTACTAAAGCATGTACATTATTCCGGATAACCGCGGCTTGCAACAAAATGAGTTCAAAAATGTCAAAAAATGACAAATTTGAGTACCTTGTTACCCCACCCACCTTTCTGATACAATTTCTACCAAGACAGAAATACCAAATTTAATTACCAGACCCTCCTTGACTTTACATTAAGCAATACTGTGGAGTACAAGTTGTCACTAGTTCAAGACTTACTTATTCTAGAAGTTGCAACTGTGCAATTTATGTCTATTTTCAGTGATTTTTGGGCACTTTTTGGTCAAAAACTTTGGGTTCGGTTACCATGGCAACGGAAGTAAAAATTAAAGATTTAAGCATGAATGATTTGGTTTTGGGTAAAAACAAACAAGTACAGAAAGTTTCGTTGAAATCTGAGACTATGCGTGAAAAACTTTGCTCCATATTTACAGAGAATCGCTCTTAATTGTCAAAATTGGATGATCAGGATAAATGATGAATCAGAATTAAAAGAGATTGCTGTTACAAACAAGTATCTGGAATACTTCGTGATTTGATATTAATGATGATTATAAAAGAGCTACATGCATTAAGGGGCTCGTTTGGCTCATATGAAGCTGAAAACTGAAAGTTACTTTTCACCAAGTTCTTCTGAATGATTTAAAAGAACAATGACTCAAGTGTAAAAGTCTGATATTTTTTAAAACTTTACCGTTGATATAATAACAAAAATGCCACCAAATAGGCTTACGTATAGAGAAACTACCTTTTTAGACCAAATTCTAGGTTTTGGGTGACCGAAGTTTGAAGAATTAGATTTCAACAAAGCTAAATACCAAACGACCATTAGTCGCTCACATGAGATTTCACCGGCACAGTCGTGTTAAAAAGTTCGATGTGTTGTAAAGTTTTAGAAATGTTAAGAAAACATTGTAGAGAAGCATATAAAGTTCTTACAAAAGTTGTGTATTGGTGTGTGAATTATGGAAAATTGTGAGATTTATAGTAAGCTATTTTGTTGAAGTTCACCTCTTTAGTGACACTATACCAAATCATTTACAAGTCTATCAATTGGTTTCAGAGGACTCAGAGATTGTTTAAAGTTTCTTATATAGCTACATAAGGCAAACTGGCCACTGGGTCGGGGCCGTGTTTTGGGAAGGACCAAATTTGTTTAACATTTTTTGTAGAATGTCACCCAGTGACCATTTTAAATTATAATAAGTAGCTTTAGAGAAGATAATTTTTAAAATCTTTTACGCTTAAATGTGTTTGCTATATATTGGAAAACTCTAAAGGACTTAAGCAAGATTTTTTTAAAAAGCGGGCAAAATACTGAATGGATATTTTAGCAAGTTGCAAATATCTTACATTTGATCCCTATAAATTACATATGGGCCGTGACATGAGATTTCCAAAAATGTGGAATGGGCGACCAATAAAGCCTCAGATCAGCCTGCGCATACGCGCAGTCTGATCAGAGCCTTTGCTAGTCGCTTGAATATTCTTGAGTGTTAAGCTACTGACCGAGCAGCATTTGGTATTCCTAAGCTCAAAAGGAGGCTGCACAGGCTCGTCTGAGTCTATTCATAACAAAACGCCACATTGTTTGAAATCACATGTCACGGCTCTTAATGTCTTTGTGTCTGATCCATCTTTATTAAACTGTCTATAACATTTGCCAATCTAAGAAGTAAATACTGCATTTCAGCTGCACAATTGATGCTTTCCGTCATGCAAGGCAATAACCGCTAGCCTTAGTTATCCGTGCACGTCCGAAAACTTATCAGCCAGACCACCAAATATACTCTACTGTTACTTCAAAGATAGACGAGAATCGTTGTTAGTTCGAACTAATCCAGGTGATGGGTAATTTATGCATGCATATTTCCTAAACTACATGTACTTCTAACTGCAGTAATGCATATGTTTCAAATAGTCCTATTGCTATGCATCTTTGAAACAACAGTATTGTTCGACGCCAATGAGTCATTCACACACAACATACATGTACATTGTAATACACGTAGAGTTCACGAACGATAAGAGTACATTTACAAAGCAGATTTACAGTTAGAAATATGAAAGAAATACATACATTTGTCCAATCAAGTGAATGCAATAGCATAACGTGACCAACTTCGTAACTTTACTCTGATTGTGTGCCAAGTATACAATTGTTTCAAAGACACAAGAAAATAGCGTAAACAAAATTTAAATGTGCTTTTTGAGTTAGTTGTAATAATACAAAAGTAAGTATGACTGAGAGATGGCACAATCACATACATGACACCGCGATGAAGTAACAGAGCACAGGCAGCCAAACGACAGCAATAATTCAGCTGAAGTAAAGCAGCCAGGCCAAGAGGTTATATAAAACAATCTTTTTTTCATGCTCATCTCAACTGAGCAAGAAATTCCAAATGCTTATAAAATCTAAAATACCGACACACGAAGAAGTTTCTTGCTTAAAGTCTCTCAAATGTGGTATTGTTCGAACTAACGACCTTTTGGTTGTAACCTCTGTATCATAAACACTTGACTATTCAGTAGGACGGTACAAAACGTTTCATTATCAGCATTGGTACTTGCAAAATTCTTGTAAAACTTACGGTAAATACCCAAATTCGACGGAAAGTAAAAAAATCTTGTGCACTTACCGTGAAATTATGCACCTGTGTCGGGTTAATAAAATCAAACAGTATTTATCATGCTAATAAAAGTTAAAATGACAACAATTGTACACATTTTTTTATATTTACGAGTAGGATAAATTTCGTGCTCAGCTAAGTTGAGCATAGAAAAAGTTTTATAACCCCAGCCTGCTCTGTCCTCTTCAGTATGAAGATTGTAAAAGTAAGAAAGAGGGCAAAGATCAGGAATCGATATAATCAAGCACCACACCCGACCCAGGATACCAATGGGCAAGTAACAACGTCACAATTAGACATCACAAACGAGAGCCAAGAGGTCAGCCCTTTCCCAGCAGGTGACCACAAGGCATCAACAAACAGTCGTGCGTGAAAGCATAACAAAACAAGACAGAAATAACATAAATGATCCACATAAGAACTAGAAAGGATACTAAGAGCTACTGCACTAAACAAGCAACCAATAAAGAACCTTTTAAAACATTGCAGCAACAACAAACAATGTTCCAAAAAAGAACCTTTTAAAACATTGCAGCAACAATAAACAATGTTCCAACAAAGAACCTTTAAAACATTGCAGCAACAACTAACAATGTTCCAACAAAGAACCTTTTATAACATTGCAGCAACAACATTCAATGTATAAACAACGCTAGAATGACCGCCTTAGAAAGTACAACCACCGGGGGATTTGAAATATATATTTTCATATGGCGATCCAAAGGGGGAGACGGGGGCTCCGCCCCCTCTCCTAAAAAATCACAAAAATATAAGGTTTCTTAGGAATACTGGTCCTAATTCGAGCCTTCTCTGATGTTTAAGTGGTTTTCCCATATTTTGATATTTGCCACTAACATCAGAGTAACTCCTATTACGAAAATCCAGAATTTTCTTCACCAATCAAAAAATGGGTATTTTTACCAAAAATATTGTCAGATGAATGATGTATTCATTAGATAACTGCTTAAATGATAAAACTAATAAACAGACAAATGAAAAATACAGGTAGTTTCGCTATTTAAGTGATAAATCGGAAATGATGGGTAATGAATATAGCTTAATCACCAACTATATGTGTACACAGGGTAGGCTTTTAAAGGTGTCGATAGTTTCCATCTTTGTAAGATTTCAATAAAAAAATATCATTTTATTTTAGAGATAAAACATAACTCGACCCCATTTTAACTTTTTATGTCATCGATCTTTCATTCAATTACCATATTTTTCATTGAAAGTGCCCAGCCACGACTGGCTGGGAGAATTCTGGATTTTCGATAGCTAAGTTGCTCTGACGGTAGTGGCAAATATCAAAATAAAGAAAAGCCACTAAAACGTCAGAGAAAACTCGGACTATACTGGTCCGAATCCACTGACAAATCACATACCAAGCCAGCATTCAATGTTGAGACATCATCGGCATGCCAGCGAAACGCCATCTGGCGTGCCAATGATGGTCCGCTTTTGCTGCTAGTTGGATCCCTTCATCAGCTACAACAAAAAAAAATAAATAAATAAAAAAAAAAAAACTTGGCCCTCTGAGAAAATTTTCTGAATCCGCGCATGATTTTACTGGCAAAATCTTCGCTATAGATTCTGATATTGTAGAGCACAAAAACGATCTCACTGTGATGATAAAGAAAATGCCTGATAGCTCATTGACAGTAAGAACTAGAGACAATTTCTAGTTGAGCCAAGGTGGGACAGGCATAATGCACCAACCCAGTGAAAAAAGTCATTGAGTCCGAGGCTAGAACCGCCATCGTGCAGGTAAAGAGTAAGTTATAGAGGATCTTACATGTTTAATAGAATTTATTAAACAAGTTGGGGAAAATGATAAAATGCGAGGCTTGTCGAGCACTTTATCGTTTTTACACAACGAGTTTAAATAAATTAAATAATACAGGAGACAAAATGTGAGATTCTACTCATCATATTGCTTTAATTATTTTGTGATCACTTTTTTCGTGTAAAGACATCCTGATTTTGCCTAATATACGCAACGTTTTATTGGGCTGCGGACGTAGCGTTACTAAATATGTAACCACTATTTTCTTACATGAGTTCTAGTGTTTTATTGAATTTATTAAAAGAGTTGGCGAAAAGAGATAAATGCGAGGTACATGTGCGTGAGTAGACAATCTTCAGCACCTTGGATTGGTGGAAAAAAAACTCAGGTAGGTCATTTATCTTATCTAAAAGTACTTTTGAGACCAATACGTAATTTCAGTAGCGTGCATCTAAGCCGCTATTGGGTTATTTTCTTTGATATATTGGATTAAACGACCTAGTCGTGCGTCCTCTAATTAGTGGACGTCCATTTAAGGAATAAAACGACTCTAAATTGCCTGGTATATTCCCAGTTCAGCTTTATTGAAAACGTCTTTTAGTGATCAGTAGCATAATTTAGTAGTGCACTTACTTCTTTCCTGTCATACTGTTATTGGTTATTGGACTGCATGCCTGTATTTTTACTGCTTGTACCCAAATGAGAAAATTCTATCTCATAACCCTGCGCCAGGAATTACCACAATCACGCACTGCAGACAAACAAATCGTGAGGAAGAGCGACAGAAATCTAACAGTCACAAGACATCAGGATAACAATAAAACAAAACAATCAACTCTCCCATCTTCGTCAAGATGTTTAAAACTAGAAAGGACACAAAGCAATGCATATCAAAACACCGACCAACACATAACCCCTACAAACCATGTGAGGTACATCAAACAATGAATCAACAACAACAGAACCACCGACTTAGAACGGACAGCAGCCTAAGTCACCGGAGGGGGGGGCTTAAATTTATATAACCGGCGCTAAATCTTCGCGCTAGATTCTGGTGTTGTTAAAACAAAAACAATGCTAAGCCCGCATGGAGGTTTCCTTACTTATGCAATGCGTTATCACAGAGAAACAGAGTAAGAAAGGGTGAAAAGATCAGGATTCGATACAATCAAGTACCACACCTGACCCAAGATACCAATGGGAATAACCCGTGGGGAAGATCAAAAAACAAACAGTCGCACGTTGATTCGTCACTTTATTGTAATGCTTAAATGATGTCACCATGTTACAGTATGTCGCATTTCAGCGTATTCAGGATCTCCTGGAAGCCCTTTTCATTTTGGTCAACTATAAAAAAAACTGTATTTAATGATGAACAAGAACTATAATCTATTATTTTTGTGAGGATGAGATGGAAAAACACGTCCCTTACGATCACCGTTTGTCACCACTGAGTAAGCCTCGCGATGTCAATCGGTGATTCTCAGGACAGATCATTCTATGCCATCATCACACTCATGATGGATTCTTATAATCTGACATACGCAGCTATCTAGTGGGGCTAGAAATCTAGTTTTGACCAGAGCATCCGTGCCCTCCCATACACTTTATGTACTGTAAAGCTTTCCGAAGATAGTATATAGATCTTATTTACAGTGATATGGCCAATCGGGAAAGCCCGGCACAATTCGAGAATCGAATCAATCCTCGGAAGTATGTATGGCGCATTACGCGTAGTACAATATACAAAAAAGGTCCATTTTGTAAGCCAGAACTGGCGTAAATAAAAATAGTTCAGTAGCATGTGGGTTCAGCTCTTTCAAAATCGATTTTTCTGATTACCTGAAAAGTTAAATCAGCAGAATAAATGAAGTTTATGTTTTTTTCAATAAATATCGCTATAGCTTGTTATTGTGTTCGCATTGTTTCTGTGACAGCGTCACGTTATCAAAGTAGAATACCTGAAACTTTAAATCAATAAAATAAATAAAGTTAATGATTTTTCAATAAAAATATCGCTTGAGAATACATTAACTTCTCTTATGACCAGTTGTTTTGCTGCAATCGAATTTGTTATTGTGTTGGCGTTGTTTCTATGACGTCAGCGTCACGTTATGCAACGTCAGTGTCACATTATCAAAGTAGACCCTCGTTGTAGATCTGAGGTCTGATTCCATTGCAGTTTACGGAATTGGCTGAGGCAGTTCCAATTGCCCACTCTTATATAATGTTTAAGCATCCCTTTGAATTGATCAGGACAAGGTCTTTTCAACGCACCTTTGGAAGGACCCCTGACGGTGGTAATGGGAATCACAGTGTATCGCTGTCTATAATTTTGATGAAAATTAAAGTCGATCAAATGATTCCATATTCTTTAATATAAGCTCGCTGTTGGTCTCTATTTTATGATTTTGCATTTGATTTCCTATTTCCATGAATGTATGTATCAGCGCTGATCCAAGAAGGGCTATAATAATTGTCTGTTACATTTACAATCAGGTGACACTAATACGCACGACCCACGTTGAATGTTTGTCAACTAGAATGAAACTCTAGGCATTTAAATTGAAAACAATGTTCGGGTAGCCGAATTGAGTGTTTCAACATATAAATCAAGGTAGATGAAAACCCCCAACACAAGAGTAGCTTTATAAAAATAAACAAGACGCTTTTATACTAGAAAGTTTTCTGTCCTACAAAGCAAACATTGACATATCTGGTATTTTATGACTAAGCAGGACCAGATCTATTGATCCTAATCTAGGACTCCTACAAAAGTACCATATATCCTTACAACAAGGGGGCTTATCCACTTACGTTGTAGAACATGCATGGGTCTTGGAATCTATAAAACAAATCATTGTGATGCCTAGTCACCGATACAGATGTCTCGATAATGTTACAATGAATTAGTATTAGCAAAATTTGATTAAAATGTACCGTGCTGTTCAAGAATTATGAGCATTTACACTAAGCAACCTCGACCAGCTAAAATGATGCTCAACCAGCCCCCGCCACCGTTTAGCATACCAGTGGTTATTATAAGTGCAGACCCAAGGGTCGCGCAATACCAGAACACGCTTATGAATAAGGTTTTTTTCAGTCTAATAATACACCAGAATCTTGTGTTCATTAACAATACTCATATGTATGCAAAATGTGATAAAAAAATATACCATTTGATTCAAGAGTTATGAACACTTTCGCTAACTGCTAATGAAAGGACGGACAGATTGACACTCATAGTGATTATAGTGCAGGCCCAAGGGTTGTGCAATCGAACATATGTGCACTGAGTACTGGTTAACTGCTGAGTATAAATTTACTGAGGATAAATGTGTGGTTATGTCAATCATTCGGCATGACTATAGCTAATGACTGGGGCGTTATACAAATTTTAGATACAGTAGGCGTGTATGTATGGTAATTATAGATCTTTTTTTATTTCCGAACCTTAACATATGCTGTGGGCACTTAAAAGAACCAACGAGACGGTTTTTAAGTATCCAAAATATGCGTTAACTGGCGAGCAAGTAAAAAATCGCAATTTATGGTCTAAGAATTTGCTTGATTTTGGAATATACTGTAGTGCAGTATAATATATAGTTGACTCTATACTTACACATTGCTTCTCCAAAATGCCATGCTGTCCGAGTGTATATATCCGTCAATGCTGTCGGCATACATATAGTTAGAACAAGGATATCAGCAACACATAGGTTTAATAGATACATGTTCACAGAGGTTTTCATGTTTTTGTTGAAACATACAACTGATATTACTAATACATTTCCAAGAAGACCAAGCGCAAATATCATTGCATACACAACCGTTGCAGTGACCGTGAAACTCCTGGGAAACTCCGGCGTCGTCTCCGTTGTGTTCGTCAGGTTACATGAACTATTCATATTTTGAATTATTAAGTTGTAGTCCTCAGGTGTTGTAAAAGTATCACTAGCACCGTTTGAAGTGTTGATGTCAGAATATAGTTCATTCATAATTGTTCATTTACAATTGTTTTATTATATGTTTACACAGCTTTTCAGCACAATCAATATCGGTACGTCACGTCCACTCAGTGCTAACATGATAGCATGCCATTGAATTCTAAGCAATGTTTTATAGTGCTTGATATTTTCATTAGATTATGGCTTCGACTTAATATAAAGATTATTGTTAACTAGCAAACAATCAAATAGCAATGTATACCGCATTTGTATTGTTTATCACTGTCATAAATCTGCACAATAAAATTCATATCTTGTAGACCGCTTTATAAAAGAATCTGTCTTTGTTTGCTTCTCAATATGTAACACTATTATTATAGGGTCCAGAAATATAATACTTGTTGTATTTATAGCTCTATCCACCAGTATCCTCTAGTTCTATATTAAGCACAGTATTTTACTTTTATCACATACTTATACTAGTATTGCCCTTGATACTAGACTTTTGGCCCAAGCGTATCAGCCCAGTCAAATAGAGCTGTCCAGCCCTGGGAATCAAACGTCAAGTAGAGGGCTGATACGGGGGCTGATACTAGGGCTGATATTTTCCTGTCCCGCCCTCCCCAGCAGTTGATCTCGCCCTGGAAAAAAACAACAGGGAATATCTGCAAAACAATTGTAAAAATAAAGAAAGTGGACGTGTTCTTGCATATTTTTTACCAGATTCCAATTAAAATCGCACTGAAAACACTGTTAAAACATTTAAATATCCATTATCTTACACCGAGTATCTCCATACAAAATGGCGTCAGCGTCAAACTTTCGAACGCCATGACGTCACAACGTCATAGCCACACGCAACGTTTTCGCGAACAAAATGATCGACGTGATGCATTTGAGCCTTTGAGGCTGATAAAGTCACTTAATTTAGTGATTGAGCCAAATAAAGAAATTGATAGATAATTTCATTAGCTCTTTTACACGCATAAGTATATGATAAAAATATTATTACACAGCTTTTTTGATCCCAGCCCTGATCTCAGCCCTCGGACAGTATCAGCCCTCGCCCTTCGGGCTCTGGCTGATACGGTCTACTCGGGCTGAGATCAGGGCTGGGATCAAAAAAGCCGTGTAATAATCTATATGTATCATGCTTATTGAATATACTTGTTGGCACATACATGTACGTCAGATTATTTGGCCGCAACGTAATACGTTACTGTATATGAACCGTGAACAACTGGTATTTTCCCTCAGGCCCATCTAATATGTTATTGACATTGGTATAACTCCCTTTTTGCAGTTACGCACGTACGTAATAAAATAGTAACATTCAAGGGACGTCACCTAATGTGGTAAAAGTATTTTCCATGCTATAAAGGAAATAATTCGCTCTCTCTGGGGGCGAATTTTTCCTTTAAGAGAAGTTCCCATTTTGATAAGGGACGTAATTGAAGAGAACCACTGCTTGATCCAGTAGACGCCCTTCGATGTGCGTAACTTTTTCAGCGTTCTGTGCCATTGATTAAATTGGGGTTGCATGAGTTTCCATTATTTTCTTTATTTCTGTCATAAAACTAAAACTAGTGAGTATGGCTAGAAAATACCACAACCAACCCAAGGCAACATAAGGAAGACACAGGCAACTCAGTGACTTGCTTCTAATGACTATCTTTAATCTGCGAACATGCGCGGATCCAGAGTGGCGGGAGAGACAGTGGTCCGGATATCCCCCCTTGATAGATCACAGTGGCTATAGGTGTCCTTAGAAATATTGGTACGGAACCCTAATTGCTTCTCGAGGGAGATCCATACGACCATCTATGAAATTCGTTGATGACTACAAAAACCTTGTCAGGTCAACTCCATCCCCTGATGGAATTTTCTGGATCAAAGCATGGCGAAGAAAAGTGTAGACACAATTTATAGCCTATTGTTTGAAAAAAAAATGCCTGTTTAAAACTACATTGTAGAGAATAATGATCAAAATGCCTCTTCTTTATTATTTCACAAAATATTATCCCTTATAATGGGACACATGTACTAATTGCATCGGTTAGTTATTTTATGATAAACATGTAAGGTAAGTAAAATTATTTTTTTACAGTACTTTGTAAAACATACAATAAAATCATTAACTGTAACATAGCCATTGAAATCGTAATGTTATATTTAAAGAGACTAAGTCTGCAACTAATGACGTTTTTCGAAAAAAAAAATTCTTTTTAAATCAATTGTAAAAGTAGAATTAAGTTACGTTTTCACAATAAAATATATTCGCTATGGCTGAAAACTGCATGTAAAAGTAAATTATCTTATAAAATATCTCTTGTTGGTAATTATTTGCGTCCCTCCAATAATTAAATACAGTTAATTTTTAACATAAATGCTGTTGTTTCGATACTGATAATTTGTTAAGATTTACGAAATTGGTAAAATGTATACCTGATCTTTTTGTTTTTACTGTGTTCTTGAAAAATAGAAACAATTTTTCTAAAATTAAAAGATCAAAAGTTACCGACTATGCAGCTCTAAAAATAATATAATGCTCTTTAATCACCAGTTATGACATAGATAGGTAACCGCGATTGTTTCCAATAGCCAATTGCTCACCCTTAGTGTCCAACGTTATGCTCCAATATTTGATAACTAGCGACTAAATTCCTCCCAGCCGTATCCAATCAAGAAGCTGATAATGTAAAGCAAGCTGTTAGTGTAAGCTTTTTTCCCAATATCGTTTCTTTGAATGTGCTGTCTCTTCTGTTAAAAAAAGCTTTCTTTACAGACTTATTATTATATAACAGTTATTGTCGTGGGTGTGAGTAAAAGGAAGTAAATTCCTTCTAAACGATGATAAGGAAACATTGATCCCTAAGGGAATACGTGTATTTATCTTTTCAGCTGCCAATAGAATTTATGCATCATTGAAATTAAACATCTTTATACCACCTTTACCAACTAAATATCTCGCGATGTGCAAGGTCTACACTGATGTAGGTTGTATAAAATAGTTATACCATGTTTGTCCTCCTGTACCTAAGATAATCCACTCGCTAAAGCTCGTGAATTATCTCCGCGTACAGGCAGACAAACCATGGTATAACTATTACTTAACGGTCCTCACTCCGACAAGACAGTAATGTTTTATGTTTTGATACCACAGAGTCATGAGAGTTGAGGCTTATGTTGACTAAGCATACTAAGAGTATAAGCTGGCAAGCGTTTATGATAAGTTAGACGCTTCCAAAGTAAGAAAGTAAAGCCTGTGTCTCATTACAAGCTAAATACAACGGTCCCTTTCTATCAAAGGCGTGTTTAAATAATTTATTGAATTTGCTCAGTCTATGAGGCTATGTAGTATAGATAATAATAAAGAGATATGTAGAGGGAAAGCTGATTGCTGAATTTAGTTTGTCTTCCTGGTGCCTTGGGACTGCTATTGTTCTGTGGCTCTTCATCACGGTGCCGTGGGTTGGTCGACAATTTGTGATTAGGGCATTTCCTGATCACACTCTCTTACTTTGTCGGTCTGTGATTGTAGCAGTTTCAGGTCATATTTACTTGATTGATAGTTGGCAAATACATGCAAGTTGCAAAAGCATCGTCTAAAAAAAGGGGGGGGGGGGCAGTTTCCTCAAATTTAAACAGAGAACTAAATCAATTGCTACTCTCTAGAACTATACGTGCTGGCATATCTCAAATCAGGTACAAGCATCAGTAAAGGCTTTAGGCAAGCTTAGCTCTACTTTTTCCAAGAAGACAAATTTTGACATAAAGCGCAGGAATACAACATACACCACAGTAAACAAGAACTCTAGATACAAAAAAAAGCATTTTTTCTAAAACAGAACGAAGATTACCTTAGCCCTGATAAACACCCTGACCAACATTCTTCATTAATAGCCAGGGTTATCGGTTTTATCAGCAGGTATGTACATATGGTACTATTCTTCCATGATAAATTGGTTAGAAAGTCATGCAGGCTGCAACTCCTTTGTTTAATTACTGATCAGCAGAGGTATTGTCGCCTATTCAGATATAGAGGATCTTACATGAGTGCTCATGTTTTATTGAATTTATTAAACGAGTTGGAGAAAAGAGATAAAATGCGAGGCTTGCCGAGCATTTTATCTCTTTTTCGCAACGAGTTTGATAAATTCAATAAAACAAAAGCACGAATGTTAGATTCTATTTATCATATGATAATTACTTTGAAATCTCATTTCTGGCGTAAAAACGTTATAATGTTGTCAATATGTACGCAACGTTGTTATTGACGTCATTACGTTTCCCGAAAATCGATAAACCACTAGTGGTTTACAGATTTTATTGCATGGCGTTATTTCACTCCCAGACGCGACGTCATATGATAAAAGTTGAAATTCTTACTACAGGCTTAAAATATACTAAATAGAAGGGAATTATTTCATTCTTCACAAACTAATAGGTATCCTCTAAATTTACAATACATGGATATGGAAAGCCAATCTTATACTGGGTTTTAAATCCATTTATTTATTTTTTTGGTGAAATTTAGACATATCACATAAATTGTATAATAATTCCTCGAATGGTAACTTGTTCTCAGCAAAGGCCAAGGAAATTGCGCTCCACGTTGATAAGGTTTGTTGTTTAGGAGGGCTGTTCAAAAAAAAGATGCTTATTTAGACCAGGAGTGTCCCATATAAGGAATATCCCCAATTTCTTTATTTTATGCCACGATGACTTTAAATCAGAATGTACTCGGTACACTTATATCTGTATACTGGTTAGGTTATCCTATTCGTACTGGTATTATTAAGCTATTTGGTCACTGTCCATATATGCGGCCACTTTAATATTCATATCATAGAGTGGTTCTACTTTTTTTCTGCCCATGAAGGGAGATCATGTAATAATGATTTAGTAAATTGTTGTAGCTGCGCAGGCGTGTGTGTATTTCGTGAAAATTGGGACCATATAAATACAAAAAGTAAGTAGGTATGATCAGAAAATACCACAATCACAACATGGAGACTAGCACCGTGAGAAAGAGCTAAAGGACATATACAGTAACAAGACATCCAAAAGACCAGCAGATCAACCTGCTCTCTCTTCCTCGTCATGATGATTGCAAAACTAGAAAGGACATAACTTACTGCACACCAAAGCAAAGACGAACACGGAACACCCACACACAACGGGACGTACAAAAAACAATAAATCAACAACAACAGAACCACCGCCTTAGAACGGACAGCAACCTAAGCCACCGGCGGGGGAGCTTAAATGCATTTTACTGGTGAACCGGGTTATCTTGTCCCCACAGCTTCTTGTCATCGAGGACAGTTTTACACATGGTATCTTGTCCCTGGGGACACTTTACCCTTGGTTAAAATGTCCCACAAAGTCTATCTTGTCGCTTATAAATCTGCTTTATGTGATATTGGAGACTAATTCAACCCTTTTAGCATTTATGCTGGTAGCTATATGATCACTGGCAAAATAAGCTATGGTTATTATGTGAATCCTGAATCTGAGTGTGTGTGGGGGTGGACAGATTTCCCGGGGTACAGTGTCCACCCCTACAAATCAGCTTTATGTGCTATTGGAGCCTAAATGAACTCATTTAGCATTTATGGGGGTAGCTTTATTATCACATCAAGGCTAATCTGGCAAAATAAGCTCTGGTTATTATGTGAATCAAGTATCTGAGTAAGTGTGGGGGACAATTTCACCAGGGGTAAAATGTCCCCACCTTACACATCAGTTTTATGCGATAGTGGAGACTAAAATAACCCTTTTAGCATGTATGGGGGTAGATACAGTATATAATCACTTCCAGGGCAAATCTGGCAAATTCAGCCTTGTGTGAATCTAGTATATGAGTGTGTGTAGGGGGACAGTTTTCATTGGATGTGAGGTGTCCCGACCTTGCAAATTGGAAACAGGAAGAAGTCTTCAGAATACTGAGGATGTGGTAAATTTGTTGCCCTCTCTTTTTGCATTTTTTTTATAAAACAATAATGGAAAATGTGTGTTTTAACGTAGTAGTTGGTTCTAAACTTGAAGTTCGCGTTGTATTTTAAAACTCTTGTAAATTTCAGCAAAAATTTTCACAATTTTATAATTTTATTATGTCTTCTTATGTTCAACTTAAATACTTCTACAAACTAACTATAACCCAAAGTTCCGAAATCTCCAAAGTCTAACCAAAGTCTGAGGCTCTGATACTGGGTTTCATCTTATATACCATGAATGCACGTGATAGAAGCTGACCACAGCGCCACCTAATGACACCATCACTAATCAATCGAATCTCAAGTTTACTATAAAGCGCTCTCTACTCTACATAGTAAAGCTTCCATTTATATCAATCAATCAGAAGATACAAAATGACTCATAGTCACACCAGTTGCGCAATTCCCCAAAGGTCATATGTTTTGCGCAATCCTGCCAATCAATGTCAGAATTGATGTGATCTATTTATTGGGCTTATGTACTTTTACTAAACGAATAGGTAACATCTGTCATCATGACCTTTTGAAAGTGTTTAAACATCCCATCAGAATTGACAAGCTAATAAATATGACATTTGAGAAACAATAACAGACTGGTGTCAGAATTCCCTATAAAAACAAAAACATGTCGATCACAGATGCCAACACCGCACCTGGCTGAACATCTGTCTATTATCCAAACCAAGCATTCACAAATATTGTAAATACCCTCAGGCATTTCACAATTATTATGAACCCTCGCAGATGAAACCAGTGGCTATTTTATAGTATCTTCACGCAAATGTCGATAGATTTTGAAACCTTTGGCTGAGTGACGTTTCTGCTGTTATTTTTTTTCTTTCTTTTGTTTTTTCAACTCTAAAAAATCTCATATGTGTAGTACTTTCCTGGAGTTATTTTGTCCCGTTTAACAGGCACCTATACTTCCATACCTTCGCCAGAGAAGATCACTATACACAGAACCTTTTTTTGCACTAAACGTGCATTGAGTAATCACTTATCTTTTGCAACTAACTGCTTAATAAAACTTGTCATTTTAAATTGAACAGAAAATTAAGTTCAGTGTTATTAAATTTAATGTCAGTTGCAGCATTGCTGTAATGCAATTTATGCATTAACTGCAGCACATGCAAAAGCTCTATCAAGAATAATAGGTTTAGATCAACAAAACTTTTGAACATAACAATTGTAACTATTTCCTTGCCCATCAGTTTTAACATATGTTTTGAGTGCTTAAAAGACCGTCTCACCGGAGACGGTTCTTTTGAGTACCCACAATATATGTTTTGGTTGAGAATTAGGAAAATGTATTTTTGGGGTTACGCACTCTGATCAAGAATTAGAAATTAAAGGCTATTTTCATAATTGTGAAATGTATGGATAAGGAAATCCTGTGTTTGGTTGTTTTGTGAACATGATGAATACGAATGCAATGAATTCACATATATATTTCATTTGTAAATGATTCTTGTAATTTATAGCCAATTTGAAGATAGGGAAAAGTTGCTCCAAGCTTTAGGAATGAAATATCAGATTGCATAATTAAAGAGTAGAGTCTAGATAGTTGTTTTATTTTTACCTTTTTCAAAGATAAAAGCAAACGAAAAACAACACGAAATTGTTTCAGACTTTAATTGCTGTGTTTTCAGCTTTTATGTAGCGTAAATACAATGGCTTTCATTTTACTTTATGGGCGAGAGTAGATGTAGTTGCCATTATAGATTGGTATAGATTGTCGTGATTGTGAAGCCTTTGTTATCATGGGGGTGCCGTCTCCTATTACGGAAATAACGTGCACACGCAGATGTTTTAACACATGCTTTTCGGCTAATGTTTAAATCTTTTCTTAATATCAGTGACCTTTGTCATCTACTGATAACCATTGCAATCAGATTCGACCCAGATTTGATGGCCTGAACCCAGATCCAAACCGTTTGCCGCTCTAATAGAGTTCTAGAACAACAAAAACACAAAAAGTTTCCCATCGTGCTATCAGTTAGACCTATAAAGCGCCGTCCATCATTTGCAACAGACGTCATTCATCTGTCTTATGCTTTAAGCATCACATACATGGGCGGATCCAGAGGGGGCAGGGGGTCCCGACTCCCCCACCCCTTGAAAATCACAAAAATATATGGTTTCTTAACAATACTGGTCCGGATCCCTTGAAAAACCACAAAGCTACCAAACCAGTATTCAATTTTGGGGCATCATAGGCACTTAAACGGCGTTTCGCTGGCGTGCCGATGATTGCCTGCTTTAGTGGTATGTTGGATCCTCACTCCCTTCATCAACTAAATGAAAAGAACAACAAAAAAAAACGTTGTCAAAGTTGGACACCTCTGACAAAGCTTTCTTCTGGATCCTCGCATGCCATAAAGGGCGATGTTCTTTGTTTCATCACAGTGATTTCATATATCTGCTGGTAAACATGATTTGGGCTAAACATTTGATCTAACTTAACAAAAACAGAATCTAATGCGAGTCAGTAAAATAAATTTAACTAGAAAAGAGCCCACGCAAGCGCGGAAATATTTCATGATTGTCAATTTACCTTTATTTTGCATTTAAAAAAGCTGAAACTTGTATCCCCCTTTCATGTGTGTTAATTTTTCACAGCTTTATGAAATCTGAAACTTGTATTGGCGATTCTAGTCGCCGAAATGACCATGGGCCCAAATAGGTATGGGCCGAAATGACCCGAAACCGGCGAGTTTTAATTTTTTTTACAAAAGCTGATACTTGTAAACATGATTATGCTTATATCTTCTCATCTTGAAAATCACTAAAAATCTTCAGCGAGGTGACTTTTACTATATTTGTTTTCCTCCAAACAATGCCAAAAATCGCTCAAATCCAGGTTCTTATTTCTGAACAATGCACTTTTTTAAACAGATTTTATTGATAGCGTCATTGAAACTTAGGATTATTGAGCGTGAGTCAGAGAAAGGTGTCTTGAACTTTCATAACTCTAGTTGCCATCAATGGTAGTAATTAACTATTTTATAGAAGTTCTGTTTGTTTTGTTACTGTTTTGTGAGTCCCCCCCCCCAAAAGTCTGTACTTGTTTAAAGCTAGTGTCAATTTAAGTTTATACTAAGGTCTGCTGATTATTATAGTTTAGTGTTGTGTTGGTTACTGGTACTGTCCAAAAATAGGGACAATGTCGGAAAAATTAGTCTGCAATTTTTTAAGTGGTAGCTGCCCAAACCAATAAATGAGTGGTTTTCACACTCAAAATGCAAAGAAATACAATATTTAAGGAAATTTTTGTATACCAAATTATCTTCTTCAAAGGCAAACCTGGAAATGTCGTTACTTTTCGTGGTTAAAAAACAAACTTTTTCTCCTTATTTTTCTTCCAACTTCTGATTGGGAATTTTACTGTGCCAATTGGGAAAAAGGAGGTGTTTCGCCTTTGGGAGTGGGGCCGAATTTCGCCCCCAAAATGGCCTGAAAAGGAACACTGATGCCGAAATGGTTTGGATTGATTGGTGTTTTACGTCCCGGTAAACAATTTTTCAGTCATGTTGAGACGGAGCCACTTCTTCCTGGGTATTATTAGTACTTTGGGAAGGTGAAAGTGCCTTTCTCAAGGACACTACACAGCGGTCGTGGGGTTCGAACTCGGGGCCTCTAGGTCCCGAGTCCGACGCTCTACCACTGAGCCACCGCGCCTCCATATGCCGAAATACACTTCCCTTTTTACGACCATTATAGGCGAAACGGAGCGGTCTGGGGCGAAGTATTTCGCCGATTTGCCCTCAAACTGGAACCCTGCTTGTACCTGAAAGCTAACATTTAAAATTTGGGTTTGATTGGCCCATCAATTTCCGGGAAAAGCCAGTTTTAATTTTCATATACGTAAATGACCTTTAGCCAAGGTCAAGAAATGACCTCGGCCTTCAATACTCACAATTCTTCATTATTTCAGTTGGTTTCAGGTCAGAGGCTGAAATATTTGTGAAAAAATCAACAGCTTTCACTTTTTCCTGTAGAAAAGCCTAAGTTAACAAATTTGACCTTGTTGTAAAATTGGTCAAGGTCAACCGTAGGTCATCATTTGAACAAAGTATGATGGGCAGAGTCACCACTGCTACATACCAAGTTTCGTGGAAATTGGTTCACCGGTTCCGGGGAAGAAGATTTTTGAAGGGTTTTTACCATATATGGGCGTGGCGGCCATCTTGGTCATGTGACCCAGATGCAACAAACAAACTTTCGTTCCCCCTACCCAAAGAGGCTCCACATAAAATTTGTCTTTGATTGGTCAAATGGTTTCCGAGAAGAAGATGTTTGAAATTGTTGACGACAACGGACCATGGGCATCCTACCTATAAGCTGACATATGCTGCTAAGGTGAGCTAAAAACAAATTCAACCTCAAGCCCTCACCAGTAGCTTGCACCTGACCGTTCTAAGGTGGTGATTTTGGTGTAGTTCTTACTTCGTTATTTGCATACCTGTCAACTTTTTGAAATCTTAAAGAGTGAGATTGCGCGCGACGCCCTTAAAATGGTTATTTTCTGCTCGCATTTACCGCGCGGACCAATTTTACCAAATTTTTTAGGAGTGAGATTTATTTTTTCTAAGAACCAAAAAGGGATTATTGGGCCGAAATGACCATGGGCCGAAATGACCCGGAACCGACGATTTTTTTTTTATTTTCTTTTTACAAAAGCTGATACTTGTAAATGCGGTTATGTTTATTTCTTCTCGTCAAGAAAATCACAGAAAAACTTCAGCGAGGCGCCTTTTACTAATAATATTTGATAGCGTCATTGCCTACCGTGATATAAGTGGTACGACCAAGCCAATCGATGTAAACAGTACATTATGCGCAGCGACCTTGACACTTAGGATTATTAAGCGCGTGTCGAAGAAAGGTGTGATGATTACCGCGACTAATAATCAGTTTTGATAAGGGATTATTTAAAATTACAGCCATATCTTTTTTTCTTTGGCGAGTTTGGCGGCGTTTTCCCCATTGTTGTTTATAATATGGCCGACTTGACACAGCATAATACACATATACATATGACATATACACAAAAATTCGGAACGCTTCGGTCATCTCCATTCAGTTTGTATTGGAAACCCAATCGATCTAAAAATAGTGACGCGTGACCATGAACGTGACATACACTAAATATAGAAACATTCGCCAGAGGGGCAGTTCTTTTAGAAAACACACTTAATTCCAAAATTCTCTAAATCTATGCTAAATGAAAACTCATCCTAACCGAGATTATCAATGAAAGCAATATCTTAAAGTAACAGTAAAGAAATCAAGCATGAAAATGACCTCGATTTTTCAGTTTATGCGGTAATTCGTTTATTTAGTATTATAGATTCTTAACATTTGTTTTTGTCTTCTGTCAAACTTTTTTTACAGGTTTATTCCTTCAGAGTGTCAAGCAGTATGTACCCAGACATTTTTGTTGGGCCCGGTCCAGGTTCAACCTATTTGTACAGAGGTGTTCAGCGACACTGGTAGGTAATGCTTAAATGTATCAGTTAAATCAGTCGCAGACGAAATGTTTAGAAATCCAACGAAGACAAGAATAATAATTTACACGAAATACAACACATATTAATAGACTTTTCGCTTACTGTAAAGGCGGCAACTTGAATATTCATACCTGGGCGTGGTTCGGCTATTTCATCTGCTAAACAAGGGATATCAGGTTCTATTTATAATTTGGTAAAGAATTAACAAGTTGTTTGTGCTGCGCATACGTGCGTACATTTCATGAAAATCCTAACCGTATACACACTGAACTCACATTTATTCACCCTTAAAACACGTAATCACAAAATGTATGTTTTTCATCGTCCACTAAAATATTTGAAGCCTCAAAGACAAACTGTGTGGACCCAGATCAGACTGCTCCGGTAGGAGCAGTCTTATCTGGGTCCACAATGTTTGCCTCTATGCTTATGTTAAATAGACATTTTCAGATGCAATTATTTTGCTGGCGTTTTAAGGAACAAATAATGCGTTTTGCGTCTATACTGAGGTAATGGTTCAAGCTGATACAGCTACTTTTGAATAAAAACACGCCTTATTTCAGCTTTTACCCATGTCTAAGGTTGACCAGTCCTAATTACGCATTCATGAGGTGCCGCCTTTACAGTACCCAAAAAGTTAATATATAATATAATACTATACACTAATTATTATAATTAAAGGATTTTTAGATCGTTCATCTGAGGTTTGGATTGGCACTTTATGGCATAACGCAATTTTTAGTTAAACGCAACTGACTCTAAAACATTGCAGCACGAATTACAAAATTGTAAAATTACTTTTGAAGTGGTAGTAATTTAAAATATGCTTTGTCACGCTTAGGGATGTCTGTTACAACGCAAGGTGGTTCTGGACGACAGTACGTTACGGGTTCCAGACGAAATGTTTCTAAATATAGGTTTGTGCTATTGAATGTGTATCGTTTTTGGGAGACTTAAGACACAGTAAACCGTAAGCATCTTATTTTCTCTTTGTATATTTGTCCACGACACTTATCTTAACTTAATCAATCCTGTAGAGCATGGCAACTGTATCCAGTTAACGCGTATATGATACATTATTATTCTTGAAACAGTATTTTACTACTATACATGTCCTCATGTCCTTATTTAGTACTTTCACTTTCGTTTTCTTTGGACATTTTATGACTTGATGTGATTAGACTTTGCATTGTCCATCACATAGACCAAGAAAGAACTTTCTTATAAATCTGCTTACTTTAGAAGGACGCGTTTTTAAAACCAAAAGGAATGTACTGCAGTCATTTTTCCATGTTACAGATGTGTAACGACTGCTAATATTTTGTTACAGGTTATTGTCGACAGCGTAGCAGGTGGAGACGATAGTGATAGATTTATTAAATATATCTTACACCCAAGAATCTTCTGTTTTGACCGAGGGTGAAATGTCATTTACCGGTATGAGAATACGAATATGGCCAATACTCGGATTATGTACATCTACTGTTATTTCGAGATGCACACGATTTGACATCGTGGCCTTGTGCTTAGCATGTCAGACTTTGGAACCTGAGGACCATGGTTGATTCCAGGGTGGGCACTTATAACAATTTTTTTTCTTTTTCTTTTTTCCTCTTGTAATGCAAAATAACTTCATACAAGAAACATGGAATTATATAAATGACAAAAATTACACTCCTTAATTTTTAAATATCCTCAAAATTTGTAGGGGTGGGGATAACTTTGGCCCTCCTGGAAGATAATTAGTCTGGTGACCCCATTTTTTTTCTTTTTTCTAAAATGTCAAATGATAGTCCATGAAACAATAACAATAAATAAGATTTTTAATGTCAGATTTGTATATATAATTTACTCCAAAAATTGAAATCCTTTTATGAGGGAATAACCAAAATATATCATACACTATAATGACATGGGTTGGGAAAACAAATATATTTTCATATTTTCTAGAAAGCTTGAGGTCATTAGCAATAATTAAGATTAAAATAAATAAGCTGGATGGCGATTATAAATATTTTAGCTTAATATTAAGGACTTGGATTTTTTCAGAAAATTTGTAAAATGCTGAAAACTTCCATGTGAGATTATGAAAAATTGAGTGTGGTGACATATCTTTTTTATTTCATAAACTGACAGTCCCTACTTAAACCAAACTGTATGCAAACAATTAAAACGATTTTAATGTGGGAAGTATTACCCGCAATTGCCCTTAATAAGCTCCAGGTTTGACAAAGTGTACGTCACATATCATACATGGTAAAATAAAATGACGTTTTAAACGAACCAAAGCTGAAGGCTCCAAGGTGAGCTAATAGTATACAAATGACTCCTTCCTCCATCCGTCTGTCTGTTCGTCAGCTTTTTCAAGAGACTCCTTAGGATGGAGGGATGGTAGTTATTCAAATGATCTTAAAATGCAGTTAAGTCCCCACCCGTTGTTTAGGCTGCTGTCTGTTCTGAGGCGGTGATTCTATTGTTGTTGATCTATTGTTTATTATAGTTTCAAAGATGCATAGTAATAAGGCTATTCTATTTTTCTCAAAAACAGGTAAAACATGATTTTTCACTGCTACGCGCATATGCAATATTGTGTGGTAGGTTCACTATAACTGTAAACTAAGACTATCTGCACGCCCAAAATCAAGGTAAACTTGCCTGTGTTTGTTTACATCGATTCTCATCTATCTTTAAAAGAACAATAATGTACTTCTAAATATGGGGGTTCTGTTTTTGTCTTTGTTTTGGTGTGCATTACTTTGTGCCCTTCCTAGTTTTGGAATCATCTTGAAGAGGAAGAGAGAGCTGGTAGCTTTGCTTTTATTGTCTTACGGATATCTGGCTACTGTAAATGTTCAGTGGCTTTTCCTCATGATGTAGTGAGCTGGTCTGGAGTTTATGATTGTTGTATTTCCTGATCACACTCACTAACTTCTCGGTCCTGAGACCAAGATGCCACCACGCTCAAAAAAGATAAAACCCCTTTTAATTATTCTCTGGAACCAGAAGACTAAAATGCTACCAACCCCATATATGGTATTAACCTTTAAATTCTTCTGATTACCAGGGGCTTGGTATGAACATTCGATGGGAGGTCGCACAATGCTGAACTACTTCTTCAGGCGTTGAGTAGGCTTCAGAGCAGTATTTACATATACTCAAGTGTTCATGAAAGAAAAAAAATGTCGTCTCACATCTGTTATAGAAATACTGAATTCGTCTATTGCCTGTTACACAGTCGTCTCTAATCAGTAACATAAGGAAAATGAAATTTTGAGGTTTTCAGTTTTCTTTTAAAAAGGACATGTTAAAATTGACTGAAAAATCATGTGAGATTTATTGTCTGACCATTTATGCTTATTTCATAATGAGAAAGCAAGTAATTAATCACAAATTACACATTACTGAAGTTTCTTTTCCAGACCAGAGTTTTACAATTTAACTTCAAATATCTATGGGGTTTGTACCTCTAATGTCAAACTTACAAACACTAATATGAAAGGAATTATTTAAAATAGCCAAACACACTATCTTATCATTTTCTGCGACGTCTGTGTGTGTGTAACCCCTTTCCACTGTCGTCCAAAACCCTAAATCTGTCATCTTAAACCCGTTACCTGTCGTCCAGCACAGGAAAGCAGTCGTCATGGGCCTGTAACGAATTGTCGTCCAGAACCACCTTGCGTTGTAACTGACATCCCTAAGCGTGTTTGTCATAAATGCGTAATTTGAATGTGAAATAATGGGATGTAACATATGGTTATCTGTGCATCACGACAACCCTTCGAGTGGAAATGGATTGGTCATGAAAACAGTATTCTAGCAGCTTTTTCATGCTGAACTAAACTCAGCATGAAATGTATTATTTTTGACTGCTGGTTGATAAGTTTATGGATTTTAAGTGGATCCGGACCAGTATTGCTAAGAAACCCTATTTTTGTGATTTTTCCAGGGGGTGGGAGCGTCAGGGCCTCCTGTCCCCCCTCTGGATCCGCGCATGTTAATATGTATTGTCTTATGGTAATCTCTTGATAAGTGCAAATGTATACATATAACACTTGAATGTTGCAGAATACAACACGCAACAAATTGCCAAACTAAGCTCGTATATACATAAAGTATATAAAATATATCAGACTTTCAGAACCAGATAAAAACTTAATATTATACAAGGTAAGCGAATGTTTTATGTTTATGACCGAAGAACGGAAACGTTCTAATTTCATAGCCATGTAAAAGGATCGACTTGATTATTATTGAATTATTTTAAAATCATGTGACAGTAACTAACAATTTTTTACTAGAAATACATTAGGGGTGAATGACATGCAGATTCTGTTTTGCATGCAAAAAAGACATCACCATTTTTGCACTCAATAATAAGACTTTTTTCGAGCATTTATTTTGCAGCTTGTTCGCTTTGCTAGAATATGTTCAAATGAGCCATGACATGAGATTTCCAACAATGTGGCATGCGCGACTAGCAAAGACTCAGACCAGCCTGCGCATACGCGCAGTCTGATCAGAGCCTTTGATAGTCGCTTGAATATTCTATGAATGTTAACCTACTGACCAAACATCATCTGGAGTTTCTAAGCTTAACAGGAGGCTGCACAGGCTCGTCTGAGCCTAAACTTGTCAAAATGCCATTTTGTTGGCAATCACATGTCGCGGCTCAAATGTAAGTGAATACAACAACAGAAACCTAGTTGCTGAAACATATCATACACCGAAGACACTCAAGAATTGATCGTTAAATACTATGTTGGCTTGAAAACTCTTCTGCAACAAGGCATTTCAGAGTCAGTTTATTATGGGGATTGAGTTTATACATTCATATATTTATCATTTCAATGACCAGTTTAAAAAGATCATCAAGCATTATCAAAGAGTAGTCCACACAATCTGTAGTTTACCCTCCAACTAATTGCAAAAGAAATGTTTTGAGTGACAACATACACCTATGTTACTTCCAAAAGATATAAAAAAAAAAGTCTAGGAAAATATATAAAGGGAAAAAGCAAAATCAGGCCAGATTATTACAAAAAATACCAATCATTTTTGTATGATCAAAATAACCCACCATAGATTAGCCTTGGTTCCAATTATGACAACAAACAAGACTTCATTTTTATGTTAAACCCCGGGGTTAAATCCGGGTTTAGAAGAAAACGAATGCCAAAGGTGATGCTGGTGTCTAAATAGTAAAGACAGCTGTGAAGTGTGCTGAGAACAGAGAAGTAGCTTTAATTGGTGAATATACAGACTTTCTAGTGCTGCTGTGCTATCATGCCAACCTCGAGAAAAACATAATATTTTTCAAAACAGAGCCCATGCAAAGATTATCGTCAAAAGGCTTAAGAGTGTGGGATATAAAGGAAACCAAAGAATTGCTTGGGCCAAACACTTGTCGTTTGCTGCCATTCATCCATGCTTTAACTGGCTGTGACACCACATCTCGTGTCTATGGAATAAGTAAAGGAGCAGCACTCAAAAAAGTCGATAGCGGATCAACAGTTTAAGTTACACGCAGAAATAATCCTGAAAGAGTCAACAAAATGTGACATTGTTGCAGCTGGGAAAGGTGCACTTGTAAGTCTATATGGAGGCCTTTAGATTGAAGTTCGTAAGTTCGCTTATAGAGTTATGACAAGCCCAGCATTTGTACAAGTATATACTCTGCCACCAACATCCGAGGCTGCAAAGTACCACAATATGCATGTTTACCATCAGGTTCAGGAATGGACAAAAACTGACAATACACTACTGCCAAAGATTGGGGGTGAACTCTAGTACAGAATAGGCTGCCACCAAAAAAGACAGATCTACCAGCTGCACCAGATAATTGACTGAAGATGGTTAAGTGCAGTTGCAAACAAAACGTTGTACATGTAGAAAACATGGCCTTGACTGCTAAATTGGATGCAGTGATTGTAGAGGAATGAGCTGCACCAATACTTCCTAGCTGACATAATCAGATTTAACAGATGCTATATAGTAATGTAAAGAAATCAATATATAAATTTATTGTTTCCATCAATCAGTCAATTTCGTATTAAGGTAAATACAAGTTTTAGAAAAGCTCTTTAACATAAAAGTACATTTATATTGTGTTTCCATTTTTCTCTGTGGTTGATGGCAGAGGTAATACCAAAATCCTAAACAGTGTTGTTGGCTGTCAATCCTGGTGATATGCTTGTTGATTGTCTCTGTTGACCGCTATGTTGAGCTTGGTCGACAGCATTAGTAGGAAAAAGTGTTATCCATGTGCTGATAAAGTATTAGCATAGATAAACAGAAAATTGTGTGTATCATAAAACCAGGTGATCTTTCCTTTAAGCCTTATTTAGTAAAGCATAGGGAGGCGGCAATCTAGCCTGGCTAGATTGCCGCCTCACTATGCTTTCTTTATTAAAGCTTATACTTGTTCTCTTCAAAGATCATTTTCTTAAAATTTGCTTTGTCCTTAAGCTTCAGTGTTCAATGTTTTACACACATGAAATTAAAAGTTATCTACCTGTTTAGTTATTTCAAGAATAATATAACTGTTGTATATATGTTATGGTAATAGTGGGTAGAATTACCCCACCCACTTATTTTTGTTGGTGAATTTTCATGTTTAATAATGTGAAAACTGTGAATTTATAACTAAAAACGCTCTAGATGCTTTGATTTTCAAATCTAATGGACGAGCTAGTCAGAAATAATGTAAATGCTGGGCTAAAACTGAATTTTAATATTTTACTTGGAAAAAAATCACCATAAATTCTGAAAGTGGGCGCCATCAAAAACGGTGAAAGTAGGGTGTTCCCATATTTAGAGTTCCCTAGACTTTTTTCTCTGAATATCACATGCATTCAGCTTTAGTATAAAGCAAATTTTATTTCTTTTGCAATT
The DNA here is from genome assembly GCA_964019695.1 of Loripinus fragilis. Classification (NCBI taxonomy): domain Eukaryota; kingdom Metazoa; phylum Mollusca; class Bivalvia; order Lucinida; family Lucinidae; genus Loripinus; species Loripinus fragilis. The sequence goes on from OZ026523.1 coordinate 34,011,010, forward strand.
AGTTTGAGATTTGGGCCAAATTTTCATAGTTTGACTAGACTAGAGTGGGATATAGCATGGATATTAGGCAGTTTGCATGCTTGGTTTTTAACCCATCTTGATTTATAGCTATGGTTTCCTCTTTAATTTCACGACGGTGGGTCAGGTCTCATACTCAATGATTACTCTGATTTAGATATTTTATGGGTGTGTTGGCGCTTGATGTTTGTCTTAGTCTGGACCAATCGTTACTCAACTGAGGGTTTTCTGTAGCTTTGACAGTATGTGTGTTGAGTGCCAATTTCATTTTTCACCACAGTTTGTTAAGTTATTTGGTCACCGACTGTGATGATACATTGCATAAGTTAGGAAACCTCCATAATTATGAGCTTAATTAATTTTTGTGTTTTACAGCAGCAGAATCTAGGATGAAGATTTGGCCAGTAAAATTAATTTAAGCGCCCCCACCCCCCGTGGCTTTGGCTGCTGTCCGTTCTAAGGCGGTGGTTCTGCTGTTATTTATTCATTGTTGTTGTTGTTGTTCCCGTTGCTTGTCGGGTAGACTGGCTCTAGTCCTTAAAACATTTTTTCATCAATGTGCCATATCATATACTTGTAGCTTGTCTTACTCTGATGGTTCGGTTTTCAGACTACATTGATAAAAAATTGTTTTAAGGACTTGAGCCAGTCTGTTTGTGGGGTTTAGTGTTAGATTTTTGTTTTGTTTTGTAGTACTTTGTGTCCTTTCTAGTTTTGCAATCATTGTGATGGGGAATAGAGAGAAGGTTGCTTTACTTTTGTCATTTTGTATGTCATGTCGCTGTTAATGTTCTTTGACCCTTCCTCGCGGTGTCATGGGTTGGTCTGTTGTGTGTGATTATGGCATTTCGTGGTTATACTCACTTACGTTTTAAATGGCGGTACATCGATATAATGTTGTTGTTGTTAATTGTCTTTTCTAAAGCATAAGTGATTGATTAATGATTAAATAGACAAAAGTATTACAACTTAAGACATACAAATAGTGACATTTTGTCATTTCATTAGTTACACTATAATTGTCAAGCATTCGTAAACTTAGAATCTAAGAACGGAAGTTTGGCAAACAGTGAAATCCCAGATGATATGGGACAGGGGCTAGTATTTCGTCATTAGTGTATGTAATTTTATAGTTTAAAACAATCTTCAGGGGCTAAAGATTTGGATTTGGAACCCTTTAACATGTATGTTAAATCGTCTCACGTAATACTATGCTGTGTGAAACCAGGTGGGAGAATCTTTCTTTATACAAGGGCTTAATCTAACATTTCTGTGTAAGGCCAGTAATATAGAGACATCGGTCTGATTTAATGGCAGAGGTCGCGAATTCAACAATCGGTCAGTTCAGTAAACTTTAGTCTCATAATTGTGTCAAACGAAATTATGTGGTAAATAAAATTGTAGTTCTTTGAGTGCGATATCCTAGACTGTGGAAGTCTGAGATCATAATCCTTTTTTGGACAAGTTAGGATTTCAAAAGCGTCAATTTTGTATTTTTTCTAGACATGGTTTCTGCTTTCCAATAAATTATTCTCTTAATTGCGTTCTTACTTCTTCACAAAGCCAAATGACCCATACTTTTTACATATGCTACGTGTATTGGTCCAGCTGTTTTTCTCAGTGACACTGGTGTTGTGATTGAAAGCGAGCCACACCTGAGTCGCGCGTGCAAAACAAGCCTCTTGTCTGCTCCATTGGCTGCCCTAGTTCACACTGGCCGTTCCGCTTTTCCGTTCCACACTCCAACAAAACCGTTAATACGATTGCATTTTAAATACAAAACTGTTTTATTTCCTAAATTATAAATATTTTTATATATTTATATATTCATAATAAAATGTAAATATAAGCAATAAATTCAATTTTTGGTCTGTTCATGGAATCATGAATACTTCGGCTCTCTTACTGAGTTAACTTGAAGCCCTTTGTACTTCACTTACTGTGTTACTTTGCAAGAGATCCGAAGTATTCATGACTCCATGAACATTCCAAAAATCGAATTTATTTTTAAATAACCAAAAAATGTCAAAATTAATACGTAAAACACTAACTATGACTGCGGTTGACGTCATTTTCATTGTCTGTGGGGAAACGCATGAAAATTATGAGAACTGCCTGCTAGTCAAAGACTATCAAAGAGCGAAGAACGAAGGGTCTAATCAATCTAGACGTTTGCCAGGCTGATGTCAGTCTTCATTGTGGTCGCATTCCACGTTTTTGTCATGAGGAAGCTAAAATGTATACATGTAGCAAGTGCAGACATCCTATATTCTCTTAAATTCGAGATAGGTCCACAACGTACAAAGACGAACGAAGGTAAATTACCCCAAATTAAGCCACTAATCATGTCTGAGTACGCTACTTGTTCGAGATAAGTTGAACTATTTAGTCGTTACTGTCTCTTAAAGCTAATGAGGTCTTTTTAGACAAAATTACCTACCGCCATGCTTCTGGATTTTAATTTGATATGCCAGTTATTGTGATAATGTAACTTACACTGTTTGTCCTTCTCCAGAACGTAAGAATGTGTGACCAGGCCCAGAGGTTATAAAACCTTTTTCATGCTCAAATCAACTAAGAACGAAATTTCAGCCGCTCATAAAATCTAAAATACCGACAAATAAAGAAGTTTCTTGTTTTAAGTCTCTCAGATGTTGTATTTATCATGCTAATAAATACTAAAATGCCAAGAATTGTTGGCATTTTAACATTTATGAGCAAGATAAATTTCGTGTTCAGCTGAGTTGAGTATGAAAACAGTTTTATAACCTCGGGGCCAGGAAACGCCAGAATAACAAACACAAAATATGCTATTCTCTTGTCATCAAATATACTAAATACACGTCGATCAGCTGGCTGTTGGCACATACTATATTCTTGTTAGTTTATTTGATTGCAAATAAGAAGCTTCCGAGCATGCGCCGTAAAGAAAAGCTAAATGATCTGAAGAAACTGACAGGTGAATGATGCTTCTTTATATTTTAAAGAGGAAATGAAAAACAACGCTGCAATAAAATATAAATGATTTATGTTCGTATGAGAAGAGTCGAATCAGAACATAATGATTGTTTTATGTTTATGACCGAAGAACGGAAACGTTCTTATTTCATAGCCATGTAAAAAAGTTTGACTTGATTATTATTCAATTATTTTAAAATCATGTGACAGTATGTGAAACGCCACAATCACACACTGCAGATCAACATACGGCCCGCGAGCAAGTGACACAGAAAATTGACAGCAACAGGAAAACAAGACGACAAATAAAGCAACCCGCTCGCTCTTCCTCGGCGAGAAGATTGCAAAACTAGTAAGGACACTAAGTGCTGCATAATAAGACAAGGACACAACCCCTCTGTTGTTCTTAAAACACAAACTTTAGCTCTTGTGGAGGCTTCCTTACATATGAAATATATCATCACAGCGAAACAATCAAATCAATTAACATGCTGTGATGAAACAATGACAAATGCTCCCAGTACTGACCCACCGATGAAAAAAAGTAAGGCAGGGTGCAAAGATCAGGAATCGATACAATCAAGTATCACACCTGACCCAGGATACCAATGAGCGAGTGAAAATCTAACAGTTAGACACCACAAACGAGAGCCAAGAGGTCAGTCCTTTCCCAGCAGGTGACCACAAGGCACATATAAAAAGACGCGCACAAAGGCATAGCAAACACAAGACAGAAAAACATAAAAGATCCACAAAAGAAGTACCGCCTTGGAACGGTCAGTAAAACATTTTACTGGAAGGCTTAAACCGGTTTAAGAGCGCCAACCTCACCCTTTGTTCAGGTGTGGATCAAGACACATAGATGTTTGGTTTGCATGAAATACCCCTATCTTATCCATGCATCATCTTCTAGAACATATAAATCACGATGCCAAGTCTAAGCGTCATGACGTTTGTGCTGTCTAGCTGATATTTCGCGGAATCTCAGTTTAAAAAACTGGTTCACTTCCTTCTTTTCTTCTAATGATGACAAAATGCTATTTCTAACTTCGTACAGACAATCATGTTTCTTAAATGCTTAAATAATATTATTTATCCCTGACACTTATATGTGTTAACTTATTTTAATACATGAAATGATATATGCAAGACATTTTTCAATACTGTCTACAGCTCTGTTTAGACTAAACAGGATTTTAAAATTATAGTAGCTTAATAAGATCTATTACCAAATGTGTAAGCCAACAATGTTCAACATTGAGAAATGAAGAATTTATATAGGTGTTATCGCTGGTCCTTTGAATGAAAACTGAAGTTCTTTTTAATCAAACAATTTCTAGCCCAAATATCGCAACCACCATGCCTGTACTTATGGTTATAATACCTTTGGTAGTAATAAGCATGTCTAGTTTGGTGAAGGATGAAAAATAATCTTGGTAACATGCATAACAAGCTTATTATTACACTTATTATCTGTTTTGCCTGTTTCTACAATTTTGCTTTGCATTTAAAAAGCTCAGCCAGGGCAGCAATTGTTTAAAATGTTCAATTTAGTCATATATTTAAAAGATATAATTTATGCTAGAAAAGATCCCTTGCATTATAGACATTATACATATCTAAGTGTCTTGATCCACATCTAAACTAAGGGTGAGGTTGGTGCACCGTGAAACCGTTTTAAGCCCTCCAGTAAAATACTTTTACTGACCGTTCCAAGGGGATGCTTCTTTTTGTGGACCATTTATGTTATTTCTGTCTTGTTTTTGTATGTTTTCATGCACGTCTGTTTGTTGATGCCTTGTGGTCACCTGCTGTGAAAGGACTGACCTCTTGGCTCTCGTTTGTGATGTCTAATTGTGACGTTGTCACTTTCCCATTGGTATCCTGGGTCAGGTGTGGTACTTTATTGTATTAATTCCTGATCTTTGTCCTCTTTCCTACTATGACTTAATGAAAGGATTCAACGATTCGTTGGATTTTTTTCATTTGAATTATGCTTAACTTTATGTCAGTAGTATATTAACAGTTCTACATTTATAACAGCTCTCTTTTCATTCATTTTTTCACGTTTTGTCCTTTAAACGTGTTGTTTTTAAAAGCAGCACAGACATGAATTATTGCTGACATGTTAATGTGTTTTACTCGAGACATGATAGATGTGTACATTGACTGATTATTGAATAATACAAATTCCACTTTTTGTAAATTAAGAAGTAGTCAGCTGGGTGATTTACCGCCTTTTCAGGACACGAAGTATTGCACGACTTTTATACCTTAGAGGTACATGTAGCCAGATTGCAAACAACTGTCACGATATATTACCTAAAACTATGACAAATTACCAACGAAGATAGTATACAATTATTGACTTCAATGAGGTAGACATGAGGATTTATCTACCCGAAAAAGTGATAATTCACCGAGGCCGCTAGACCGAGGTGAATATCACTTTTAAAGGTAGATTAATCCTCATTTCTACTTAAATTGAAGTCGTTATATGACAGGTAGCAGAGCGATCTGCTACCTGATATATGACTATTCAACTAAGAAAGAGATTTTCTACTTTCACTTTTGTTCTTGAAGTCATGTTCAACCTAAGGACTTGCTCACAAATTTTAACAACTGTTATTAAAATATTTTAATGTAGTATTTTGCATTTTGAAATGTGTATTAATTCTCTGTATGTGGAATTTAAAGTTTAATCATAAAACTTTTTTTTTACATTTTGTGTATTCAAACAAAGATAAATGAATAAACAAAACAAAACAAAAAAGTTGTTAAAATTCATGAAAGTCTTTAGATTACCTGTGGGATGTGAAACAGCAAATAATGTCAATTTCATGCAGCACATGCTTGTTTTATACTCATCATGCTATTTCAGCTCTCAAGATGTTGATCAAGACACATAGATGTTTGGTTTGCATGAAAGACCCCTAACTTATCAATGCATCATCTCGTAGAACATATAAATCAAGATATAAAAAGACGATAAAGCAAAGATAAGGACTCAACAGTAAATAAAACAGGATACCTGAGCAAAATAAATCCAACAGGTAAACCACCGTGGGCCTGACAACAGCCAAAGCATCAGGCCCCTACCATCTCATCAATATATGTCTTTAAGTCGAAACCATCATAGAGTCTGAAGTCCGACCCACCGGCGTGCAATTAAAGAGGAAAGCAAAGTTGCCAACCGTGATTGGGTTGACTACCAAGCATGCAGTCTGTTGCAATACATTAATGTTATAGCCAATCTTTTGATAATGGGAAATTATTTAAATGAACTGCGCTGAAAAATTATAAGAGCCAACAATCTTCTTCAATTTATACACCAAGTCACCATAGAAATCAGGTTCCGAAAGTCCTTGGCGCAAAAGAGATTTAAGTCCAACTTGGAATTTAGAAATCAAATCATAGTATCGGCAATAAAATTTTGAAAATGTTTTGCGAAGTTAATGATACCGGTAGCCTTGTTTAAGAAGTTTCTGAGTTAACAATTTGTTGCGAGAGTTGAAGTCAGCAACATAGCTAGATGCTCTAGCAAAACGAATGAGTTGAGAGATAGAGACTCCATAGGATGTAGAACGAGGAACATCACCATCTAAAAATGGGAAATTGACAATTTCAAAATCAAAGTCGTCACATTTATCATAAATTTTGGTAGAAACAATATCATTTGAAATTGACAAATGCAAGGCTTATTTCTTGTCGCGGCTAAACGCATACGTGAATTTAACACTAGATGTCAGAATCTCTGGACACAGACCACACTCTGAGGATAAATATCTAGAATTTAGTTCTCATGAACAGACTAAAAAAAATCGAGTCTGCTTTTTTCTTATATTGTAGGTTCTCTCTATTTCTGAAGGATCCATTTTTCCAGATTATTTAGAGCACAGCCAAACAAAGGTAAACTTTAAGTAAAATCTGTCTAAAACGTCCACTCTCAAAAAGAACAAAAATGTTTTAAGCCCAATTATCGCTTAATGTAGGCCAAAAGTATTGCAGAATGATAGTTTTACCTTCATTAAGCTATCATTTGTCATTAAGATTTTTGTTTTGTCCATTTTTGAGTGGCCGCTTATGACAGGTTGTAACGCACAAATATGATCAACACATTTGCCAACTCCCCATTTCTCATCTTTTCAATGCATGCATTTCGCTAATTAGTCAGGAAAAAAATCAGAAAAAGACGCTTATTTAAGAAGGTACAGGCATTTTGTGAAGAAAAGGTTTTGCGATGCCTATTAGGGGTATTTTGGTATGCTGAATCCAAAAACCAATGTTGGCAAGCTGAAAAATGGCGTCTTCACTATCAAATTTGCATATTTCCAAGATGGCCGCCAAATTGAAGAAAAATCCATAAAAATCTGTAAAGTAACATGTTTAAGGATGCCAGACTGGTACAAATCAATACTAGAGCATCTTCTCATGATTGGGGATCTTCACTGACATCAATTTATGCATTATGAATTAAAAATATGACCAAGAGGTAATCTGGGGAGACAACTTGAGCAAAATATCTTGCTTCCTACTTAGTTAAGGTTTTTTCATGATAGTCAAAGCATTTTATCTGGCCCAAATGTGTCAGGAATGATTTTATTAAAATGAGAACTTTAAAAAATGCATCACAATGATATCACTATTGTTTGCAGAAAAATCTAGCGATTAAAGCACAATTCTGTAAGGTTCAGCTAGGGGAGGGGGGTAATGCGATTTTAAAGAAAGTGGGCCTGTACCTACAAAATGACTCGTATCTCATCAACAATTCACCCTACACTATTAAACTTGCTGGCAAATTATAGCTTAGATGTAGTACTTTCATCTGATAGAACGGTCTGATATGCAGATTAGTTATCTAATTTGTATATTCATCAATTCTGATGAAAATTTCAGAAAATAAGTGAAAATTATCTAAAAGCAAATATAAACTGAATTCTGCCCCAAACTGTCTTTGTTGCATGTTATTATATCATCAGTGATACAATTTGACAATGACAAGTCCTTTCATCCAATAGTCATATAATAATTTTTTTTTTTTCATTTGCATATTCGTGAGTATTTATGAAAGTAAAAATAGAGGTAAAATCATGGAATAACTATTCCCCAACACACACACCTCGGGAGGGGGGAGGAGGATTATTAGACTTACCTTGCACCCGAGGACAATTATTCATGGATGTGAAATTGTTCAATGGGACCACTAAATACCAAAAATTCTTATTGTCTCCGAAATTAAACCTATTTGGATTACATAAAATTGCATGGTGTCCATGGCAACCCATCAGGCACTGTAGCTGGGTCATTAGCAAGCAGACCCAAAATTGACACTTGCGTGCTGCACATACTTTCATAGATTTTTTTTATCTCTTCCACTAATTCAAGGAAAACAAGCTGTCAGTTACTGCAAAACAAAATGGTCGCTAAATAGCATAGAAAAAACTGGCTAGAACAATTTACCCTTCCTCCATAATGTGAAAATACACAATATGATTCTAAAGAAAGTGGGTGTACCTACAAAATGATTCGTATCTAAGCAGCAACTCATCTTAGACTACCGACCCTGGTACCGAATTGAAGCCCAGACATAGTTTTTTTATTCATTGTGCTGATATGCAAATTTTCTTTTTTTGCATATTCATGAGTATTAATAAAAAAATAAAAATAAAAGAAAATTCGCAGAAAAAATAAGGGGGTGTACCTATACAGATTACCCATATGTCATTTGCTAGTTATCATAGACTATCAAACTGGGTACCAAATGAAAGCCCAGACAAAGTACTTTTATCCAATGGTACGAAATGCAAATAATCTAATTTGAATTGTCATGAATATTTATGAAAACATGAGAAATAAGAGAAAAATGGTAGAAAAAAAGAAGGAGGGTGTGTACAATATTACCTAAATATAAGCTTCTAACTTTTCTAGACTACCAAACTTGTTACGAAAAAAAAGGTAAGACCTTACACTTTAACCCAATGGTATGATATACATATTATTTAATTTGCATTTTCATAAATATTAATGAAACCATTAGAAATAAGAGAAAAATGTTAGAAGATTTAAAGGGATGTACGTACAACATAACCCATATGTCAGCTGCTAACTATTCTAAACTTCCAAAATTGGTGCCAAATGAAAGGTGAGTCATAGTACTTTAACACAATACTCTGATATACAAATCTTATATGCATATTTGTGAATATTAATGAAAACATTAAACAAAGAATGAAAAATTGCAGAAAAATTAAAATGGGCATATCTACAAAAGTACCTATATATCATCTGCTGATTGTCATAGACTAACAAACTTGGTAGCAAATAAATGCTAAGACATAGCACATTTTATGCCATGATCGGATATGCAAATCATTTTATGATTATATTATTGAATATTAATTTAAATGTTAGAAAGGAGAGAAAATGGTAATAAAATTAAGGGGGTGTACCTATAAAAGAACTCATGTCGTAGCTGCTAATTTTCCTAGACTACCACACTTTGTTCCGACTTAAAGCTAAGAATTTTACTTACCTAATAGCCATTATGTGCAATTATCCATTTTTTTTAAATTTATTAATATCAATTTAAACATTAGAAATGAGAGATAAAAGGTAGAAAAATACAAAAATTACTCCTATCTCATCTTTAAATTGTTCTAGACAATTAATCTTAGCATCAAATTAAGGCTGAGACATCGTATTTTATTCCAATGGCCATATATACAATCAATTAACAAACATATTAATGGACATGATTAAAACTATAGAAAACTAAAGGAAAAATTGAAAACGAATCTATAAGGTTGTATCTTCAAAAAATACTCATTAATAAAAAAATGATAATTTGCATATCAAAAAACACCAATATAGAACTTTTTCTGGACCTTAATTTGAGAACGAGTTTAGAAAGTAAGTAAGTGTGAAATCTAGGATAAATAACAACTGAGATATGAGTAATTTCGCATGTACATTTATTTAATTGTTCTCTAATTTATTCTCGTTTCTAATATTTAATTAATATTCATAAAAACAATTATTAGATAATTTGCATACTGGTCCATTAAGTAAACATGATATTTATTAGCATTAAATTGGTACCAAGACTTGTAGTATAGGACAGTAAGCAGCTGAGATGTGGATAAATTTGCATGTACACCCCCTAAATTTTCACCATTTTTCTCTTATTTATAATATTTTCATTAATATTCATGAATATGCAAATTTGATAATTTGCATATCTGAACATTGGATGAAAGTCCTATGTCTTAACATTTAGTTGATACCAAGTTTAAAAGTTTCGGATGAGTTTCTACTGAGATATGAGTACTTTTGTAGGGACATCCCTATTCTTAAGAAGCGCATTTTGCATTGCCATGGAAACCATGCGATTTCACATAGCTCAAATAGGTTTATTCTATAGGGCAATATTTTTCTCCATTTAGGTGGTCTCCCAAAACGATTTGACACACATAAAAAGTTTTCCTGATCGTGCAAGGTTGGACGAATTAGACCCTTGGGTACTAAGGAATGAGCATGCTGTTACTTTTTATAGATACAAAATGTACCATATATTTGGACAGGGACATTATGACATATTTATTTTAAAACAAAACAACTTGCCAATTATTAAAGTTTCTTTCTAATTTATTACTTGAAAAGCTGGTTAACAGTCCAAAATCGTGCTGTGAATAAAACTAACATTTATAAAGCAGGATACTGAATAAGGCAAGTTTATATAATGATTTTATAGACTAAATGGACATTTATTACCATGAATACGGTAATATCCTGGAATAATAATGTAAATTGCCACCAAAACCATGTACTCTAATGGTGAAACGATCTTAGGACATAAAACAAATGATTTTGGATACAAAAACATTGTCAAAAACTAAAATATTTCAGTTATATGTCAAATTCCATGATTTCTGGCGGCCATTTTGAAAATATGCAAATTAGGCCATTAAGATGTCATTTCTCAGCTTGCCAACATTGGTTTTTGGATTCAGCATACCAAATTACCCCTGATCAAGGTGTCAAACCCTTTTCTTCACAAAATGCCTGTACTTGTTAACTTTTCTGATTTTTTTTCCTGACTAAATGCTAAAAGTTCTAGATACCTCAAAAATTCAAATGACCAAATTTTGCAGAGACCGAAATGGTCCTAAGAAGCCCGATTAGCCCGCTCGTTGTCAGATATAAATAATGCATTTGCACATAGGCAATTGAAGCCTTATACCGCTTATGGCCTATAATTATGCACATACACAATATATACATGTACTTTTAAAATTAAAAGCGTTCACAAAAGCTTGGTCTACGCTAAGCATATAACCCGCGACATGAGATTTCCAACAGTGTTGTATGTGTGACCAGAAAGCCTCATATCAGCCTGCGCATACGCGTAGATTTGACCAGAGCCTTTGCTAGTCGCTTGAATAATCTTTGCCTGTTAAGCTACTGACCGAACATCATTTGGAGTTTCTAAGCTTAAATGGAGTTGCACAACTTCATCTGAGTCAATCCATGTCAAAATGATACATTGTTGCAAATTTCATGTCGCGGCTCAATATTATATAAAAATGTTTTTTTTAACAAGTTTTTTACCAAAGAGCCACGTAGGTTAGAGACAGACAAAGATGCAGGTAGGCATTTGTATTTTGCTGCTCGAGCGAACAGCCCTTGGACAATCTGCACACTCAGTTTTGTATAGTATTTTAGTGAAACTGCATTATAACCATGATCAAGTAGCGGATAAGTTGCCATGATACTATGCCTCAAGTATCTAGGTCTATTTTTGAACTATTTCGACCTGATATTCACGCTAGTTCTATTTTCTCTAATCATGCTAATTGGATCACTAGATATTGAGTTTGTGGTATCTGAGCAGCTGATGTCACTCACAACTCTCTCTCTCTCTCTCTCTCTGATATTAGAGGCAAAACCTCAACACGTTTTCTGTGATGTGATATTGTACCGCCAAATACATGTATACTGCTGACCACATTGTACAGCAGTCACTGGGCTCCAATTGGCTATTCAACCCGTTTAAGCCGAATGAAATTTCTCACTCGTATCAATTGGACCCTTGCATTTGCGTTTTAAGGGTTGTTAGGTGGCATTTTACATTTTTATTCAAATTTTAATAGAGCATTCTGTAAGCAAACAGTGCAGACTCTGATCAGACGCCACATATTGTGGCGTCTGATCTGGGCCGGTACTGTCTGTCTAGTATTGTTCTTGTTGCATATGGCTGTCAGTGTTCTGTGTCTCTTCCTTGCGGTGCCGTGGGTTGGTCTGTAGTATGTGACTGTGACTTTTTCAGGTCATACGCACTTGTATTTCAGATGCTTGTATAGAAACAATCGATCTTCAAAGAAAGAAATGCAATTACTTTATTTGGAAATTATAACCTGTGACCCCTAAATGTTTACACTAGACTGTCGTATCAAAATATATGGATAATTTCATTGGTCTACAAAGAGAAAATAGGCTAATGGCCTGAGCACTTCCTCTAGGTTATATAACAGGCACAACACAACATTGTCAACAAAGCCATTATCGCTGAATATTCACATTTCTAAAGACAAATTTATCTCGTAAAACTCCAGGGACCTTGGTGCTGAGATAAACGATTGATGGAATTCGTTTTGGATTAGCGAGCATATTAACAGAGAAAAATGTTACATGTATGCCATATTATTAGATAATGTCTGTAAAAATACACGGAAGCTTAATTATCATATATACTCAGAAGAAAAAGTTTAGTCACTACAGACACTGTGTGCAATAATTTTGCTAGACAGTCTATATATTGACAAAAACCTTACTCAACATGAAATTCGTTTAATTTCCTATAAATGTGAACATTTTCAACAAAACATTCTGAAAATTAACCCATTTTCTTCAACAAAATCACACATCAAAATTCAAATTTCAAAACTCAAAAATCAGTGATGCACCCCTCAGACGATTTCTGACAGTATAGACGAAAATTCTCGTGCCTGTTGAATGTCTAAGACGTTTAAGAAGTTTCTGAGCGGCCATGAAGCGATTACGTCATGTTGACGTCACTATGACCCTAACTTCAAGTGGCGTCGTTATCCCTGGTCTCCCTGGCGGAGTTTTGTTATTTTTACTACCAGACTGTCGAAAGCATGTTTGCAGACGATAAACTAATCTTTCATTACATCCAAAACTAGGTGGCGCGTCAGCAGGACGTGCACCTGCTTCAAAACGTCCAAACGCTGTATTTCTGTTATTTGACGATAGCCTGGACGGCGACTTAAGCTTGCTAACACTGAATTTTCTCCGGATAATTGCAATAGGAACAACTCTCTTTCAATATCAAACAGCATATGCGAAAATAACCCTGCCGGTTTACCGCAGCACGTGCACGTCGTGCATTTTGAAATTTGGTTGATACAGTCTAATAGAGGCATTATTTATCACACAATAAACAGGTACATGTAAAATTACGATAATACAACTCATGTATACAATTTGACAATGATATACCCAGTATTGTTGATTTTATGAGAAAACATAAATACTGACTAAACTTTTTCTTCTGAGTATATATTTGGGTTTCTGTACTAAAATAATAAATTGAATAACAACTTTCGAGATTTTTTCATCACGGAAACATCTCCACACTGCAATAAACACATGAAATGCAAAAAAATTTGGGAAAATTGTAATATATCTATTTTATCAGTTACCTCTCATTTTGCATGTTGACCTGATAACACGACAGTTGTTGTTGTTATCAGATCAACGTGGCGTTGCACTTTTTTTAATGACGTCGATGACGTTGCATGACGTTGCATCGACGCAAAGATAGATAATTACGTAAGTTTGAAGATTGAACCAATAGGTAAACTGCTAAATAGAACACTAGGTTTGCGTCTTTTGATATCAAGCTTACCAGGCTCGGCTTTGAAAACGCACGAAGCATCCGCAGAGCCTCGCGATTTAACAAGCGTTCTTAAAGTCTTACTTGATAGACTTGATATCAAAAGACACCCACTTAGTATTCTCTATGTCTCCGCAGAGCCTCGCGACTCAACAAGCGTTCTCAAAGCCTTGCCTGTTAAACTTGATATCAAAATACTCTATGTCTCGGCATAGCCTCACGATTCAAGAAGCGTTCTCAAAGCTTTGCCTGGTAAATTTGATATCAAAAGATACTCACTTAGTATTCTCAATGTCTCGACAGAGCCTCACGATTCAATGAGCGTTCTCAAATATGTTCTTAAAAGGGTATCCTTTGGAAACAAAGACTGCACCAAAGCCTTGCTGGAAAAACTCGATAACAAAAGACACTCACCTATACTGACCCACACTTCCAACGCAAAATGTTTTAGGAATGTAATTTTGATTAATATACGAGGTCTTGTCGAAATCATTGTACGGTCAGGGGTTATGGCAGACATTCATCCAATCAGGTTATGATTAAAAGGGAATAATTGACCGATGAAGTTCTGCTTTCATTTTTATTAATAAGTGTTTTAATTTTTGATAAAATTGCGTTACGATGGATGAACCAATATATGTATTATTAAAGCTTCTGATTGATTTTGCGTTAGAAGTGTGGTTCAGTATATATTTATTATAAGACGTCGCGCCTTGGAGTGTAATAATACAATGTAACAAAAATGTTTCGATGTGTAAACTCCGGCAAATCACTCACAAACTTTACATATAGCCCTCCATTTTATGTAAAGTTTTTAAGAGCAAATTTGTAAAGAGTTGTTGTCAATGTTTTAAATCTTAAAGCCGACGAAAATGTTCGAAACCGCCGTCCATGGAAGATATAGTAGTCGTCTTGAAAAGTCTGTCAGTTCAAAATTTTGTTTTGCAACATAATGAATAAGATAAAGGTATTCTTGGGAGCGAATATGTGAGTATGAGTTCAAACATAATCCCATTTCATTACGGAATGCTTTTCTTTTGGCATATAACACTTGCTGGGCTCATTGAAGTGCATTTAGATTTATGCTCAATCACGGATCAGAGTTTTTTTTTTAAAAAAAACCACTTAAATTCACAAGTCCTGTCTAAAATCCACACAATAGTAGACCTAAATTTGAAAAAAGTTTGTGTTGACACAATCAAACTTCGTTGAAACATTTCTTTGTTCAAATGCAGACGTTATTTTAATGACGTTACTCTTGAACAGTGACGTGCATACATATTATGATTGTCTAAGTCATTGTGTGTAAAAGAATCTAACATAAAAGCACAGTATATCATTTGGTTGAATTCACGAAAATGGTTGTGAAATATTTTGATTTTGTTTTTTATATTTTTTTCTGTCATTATTTGCTTAATAAACTCTACAATCGTACTACCAGTACTTTGCTCCCACCATTTTTGTAATATGCACTTAGAGCCGCAGCGGTTGTCAAGATTCAAAATAAACCAATTTGTTGCAGTTCGCTTCATAAAAAGCTTCTATCCTTGATCAGCAGGATGTATATGCTTTAGCAATCTGCTTAGAGCCAGATCAGGATTCACTCTTTTCCATCATACCTATGAACCCAGGACAATCATTAAAATATTGTAATAGACGGACCTGGCTGGAAATTACTGGTGAATAATGCTGATGTACATGTGTTGTATTATATTCAGCGGAACCAGAATTAATTTAAAATTCTCAGAAAAAATCTGGTGTTAAATCACAGCATTTGGCACACTCAAATAAACAATTGTTGGTCTTCCTGTGAATTTGTGCGGTTTCCGTTAATGATTTTGCTTTTCAGTAGTACTCGTACCATAATAGTTAGACTAGGGTAATGTCCTTAACACAGGTGCAATTTTCTTAATCTTGTTTTTATAACGACCGCCTTTGACACACTGGGGTAAATAAGTACACTTAAATTATTAATAAAAAAAAGCTTTAAGTCAAGAGTAAACTGAAAAAAAAATGACCAGACCAAATAAGCATATTCGGCAAAAGAGTGGTCCTGCTGAAATCTTTTTTGGACTAAAAAGTGGTCATGGCCAACCGACCGTACCGCCGCCGACGGCCTTGTTTGGTGAAGCTGTGTTATTTCTAAATCACTGGGGATGCCCAGGTTGGTCTGCGCCTTTGTTGTTTGAAAACTCCCAAGACAGTTTTCTCATGTCGTGGCCCATATGATTTAAGAACATTAGGAAATGCAGTACTCAAGTGTTGTTTTAAGACTCATTTCAGAACATACAAATAGTGGACAAACATGTATTACATTTTAAGATGAAAACTTTTTTCTTGATTTCAATTAGTTGAGCATGCATACTCCCATTTGAAACAAATTTAAGAGCACATTTTGTGTTACATAAACGAAAATTCCATCCAAAAATTCTGGTAAAATATTCAGATAGTATAATTGGGTACCCTCTTAGGCCTCATTCGTCAGCACCAATACTGAGCAGCAATATCATCAATGCGAGACGAATACCATCGATACCTGGACTCAGATACAATCGATTTCGCGATATAGTGACCACGGTGTAAGGGGGGCAATTGAGTTATCGATTATTTAGGTGATCAAAAACCACAACTGACCTGTTAAGTCGGGCCATAGTTCTATTTGTTTGTGTGGCATCTCAATAGCTTAAACATATATTTTTCATTTGGATGTAGTAGTCCGAGGAACAGCTACAACTGTTACAATAACAAGTAGAAATGTGTTGCATTTTCACTGGATAAATATATTTACTTCAAATTGTTTTAGTAGGTAAGAAAAGTGTAACGTAACATCAAGAAGGACTGCAATACCGCCTCTCTTTGTGTCAACTTACACGTATCTTCCACAGTGTGCTAAGCGTAATCAACAGAAATGTTTGCCTCAATCAGAAAATAACATTTTATAACCGACTTGTCAACCACTGAGCTGTAGATTCAGAGTCAAGTGAGAATTTATAATAAAAGACCAACCACACGCGCTGTCAAGTAGGACCATGATTAATTCTCACCTATCTCTAAACCGACAAGACTAGCTAGCAATAGGGTGAAAGGTGGAGTTTAAGTCGGTTAAAGCTAAGCGCTAGACTTAATTCTGCTTTACATTGTGGAATCAACACAAGTTAATATGACCAGGGCCCGGAATAACAATGCCTCCTTAAAGTTAAGGAAGACTTTATTGGTATTTCAACATGCTATATTAAATGCTAAATAAATTGCCTGGATCGATGTGGTACTTGTGGTCAAAGATATCATTGTGATCTTTAGAAGTTGTTGGAAGGCTAAATGAAGAGCAATCACTGTCAGAAAATTTCGAAGTTATAGTGCGACCAGCTAACAGAGACTAGGCGTGTCCGACAGAGCGCTGTCATTTACTGTCAAATTAGACTATTCTACAGTAAATTGGGTGTAATAGCCTATGTACGCTTTACTCGTGCAACCAACTGAAGCGCAGACGACAAGACTGACCAACTTTAAACGTTAGCATGCCTGGTAAACGTTTGTCTTCAGTATGCTGCTGGGGATCTGCTGAATTTAATTTTCCGTAATATATATTTTGTGAAAATCCGGGGGGGGGGGGGAGATAGGTTTGCACTTTCTTCAAAGTAAGTAAGGTTGCAAAGATCAGGAATCGATACAATCAAGTACCACACCTGACCCAGGATACCAAAGGGAAAGTGACAAACTCACAGAAGACACCACAAACGAGAGCCAAGAGGTCAGCCCTTTCCCAGCAGGTGACCACGAAGCACATATAAACAGACGAAAGTCTGTTTTATGGCAAAATTTGATTGTTCAGCCTGATACAGTAATAAAAATCACCAATAATAATTCAGCGGGACAAGGGTTAAGTATCTGGACCATGAGAAAAGGGCTTGCACCCATGTGATTGGGCCTTATCGCATATATCCGCAAAAGCCTCCAATAACTGCCCATTCTTGCATGTCGAGGGACTAGTTGTCTAAAAGCTGTTCAGAGTGTTCTTCAACTTTCATACTTTGCGGCTGCGAGAAACGAAAACTCTGGCGATGCTATGTGTACGTGCAGGCTCGTCAGAGCCTTCGCCACACGCGATGTAATTAGAAACATCATCTCGCGTGCTGACCAATTTATAGTACAAATTAAGTGTGATTAAAATTTCATTGAGAACTTATTTAATTCAGTATGATAATTTGAATACTTGAAATTTCGAACATTATATATCAGCGCATATATCTAGACCGGTCAGTCTCCTTGCAATCCAAATGCCCTTTTCTCTTAATGGGGCTGAAAACTTCTACATGTATATAGGTTTAACACATTTCACAGGTGAATGAATACACTCTGTCTTACCGAGTTTTAAATGGAAATGTCCACAGGTGTGTCTTTGCTAAGAACCGCCCAGTCTCTCTTAACTGGACGGACTATATCTACATGTAAATTCAACTGTAAGAATTCAGGTTCTTTCTAGTAAACATAACTCTTTAACCAAACTAACGTCACCATAAAACGGAAAGCAGCCCCCGCCACTTGGGGCTTAGGTGTATTTGTCTTATACGGTTCGATTAATCATTCTACCAAAACACTACTACTAAAATAGCTTGGGTATTGGGTTATATTTACCGTAGTTAAAATGACACAGCTTCGATGCAAACACTTCTGCTGCAGCAGTAATAATAATAATAATAATGTAAGTGTAAATAATATCACAAAACGGAAATTAGAAAAATATGAATGCTACAACAAGCATTGATCTACATAATATACTGACTTCAACTAAAAACGAATCACTCATTATCACTGATTTCTTAGCGATGATATACAAAAATGAGCAGCCACGTACTGCTTCTTTATGTAGAGGTTGGGCGATGTTGGAAAGTGACTTTAATTTGATATGCAGGTGAAGCGTTATTCTAATGACGTCATACAGGCTCAACGTACACATGATGGTATTATGCATCAATCGCTTATGATTTTAATTTCAATTTGCACTCAGTTTGTGCCGTTAATGTTTTGCTAAACAATGAACAAATTTTGGATCATTTTTTCAAACAGTTGTGCTTGCGAGTAATAACTTTATGAAATTATGACATCTTATTAAAGACAAAATGTAAGTTCCGTTCACGAAACTTGCCAACATTCTCGTTTTGCTGTAAGTAATGGAAAAACGATAAGAAAGTACATTGCGTAATGTACACATAATGCCTACATAAAAGTACGTTATTTAAGATGAGAGGTAACGCTCAATGGCCAGTCGTTGGTCTACGTTAACGTCATCCAAAACAGCCGTCTGGAACACGTGCCAGATTGCGTTTCCTCAGCAATCGTCGCTGGTTAAAGACTCAAGACTTTTGCAAATGATTCGTAGCAATATTTTACCCACTTTGTAGAGTCATGACCTTTAAGTTTCACTGAAATGCATGGCGAAAAGGTGGGTGGGGTAAGTTGTTTCGTTCAGCAGACGCATACAAACATTGTCCGAACATTATGAACGCATTTTTGGTAAAAAAAGAGACATTTTACAATTGTAAAACACGTTTTTCTTGTCAAGGGATTGTGTCTGGAAACAAAACAAATGTGGTTAAAATCTTGTGTCACAAGAAACTGGTGACACCTGTCTCAAACCGTGGTCGTTTTCTCAGCTTCAAATATTATTTCAGCAATTTTTGTTTTCATGAGACACGCTTGGCTTATGAGAGGTTATAATGCACTAAAATTCATAACACTTTTAGTCTGATCAGTCTAAGAGATATTCACGTTTACTTTTAGATGAGGCGTTGTTTCTTGACGTCAGTATAGAAGACAATCCCATGTACACAGTAAGGACATGTAAGGTCGCAAAAACTTATTGTTTTGCGCATTTTGTTTTATTACAAACACTGCCGACGATTGGTTAAGAATGAAGTTATATAACTGTCACTCTATGAAGACAATATTTAATGTGCAAAACACGCGACCTCTATATCACATAGTATAGCATCAATTTAACTCTTTGACTGCTAGTGTTACTACTAATAACATTTGAGCCCTGACATGAGATTTCCAACAATGTTGTTTGTGCGAACAGCAAAGGCTCAGACCAGCCTGCGCATCCGTGCAGACTGATCAGAGCCTTTGCTAGTCGCTTGAATATTTTATTAGTTTTAAGCTACTGACTGAACATAATTTGGAGCTTCTAAGCTTAACAGGAGGCTGCACAGGCTTGTCTGAGTCTACACTTGTCAAACTGCCGCATTGTTAAACACATGTCGCGGCTCATTTGTAAACAGTTTGGGATACAATCAGGCCCGACTGATCTAATTTCAAACTAAGACACTCTTATGTGCTTATGGTATTCCTGAAAGAATTTTGTGAAACATAGCAGGAAGAGACATAGAACTGTATCAGCCGCATTACACCACAATCGGAACTACCTCGGCCAATTACCCGAAATTCCGTGGAATCAGGCCACGGATGTACTAGATTGGTTCCCCTCGTTCATTAAGCTCTACTTCCGTTACACATACAACGATTGGTATCCACTATTTAATTTCAAGTAGAGAATCCTACTCATGCGTGCGCCCATGCTGCCAAAAATAATTTTTAACACAAACTGCAGTATATTTTCAGTTGCTATAATTTGATAATTTAGTAAAGGAAAATATATATAAACTCCCAGAACAAAATAAACTTAATAAAAAGGCTTGTTTAAAAATGCACTTTATGTCACGGGTATTTTCCAGTACCACGTCACTCATGACGTCAGTGTGTATGCTATACGTAGGCGCAATGGCTACTACTCTTTACCTGCCTAATATGCTGACAAACTATTAAAGGGAGACCAGTCTACGGATGTACATCGAGGATCTACTTTGATGACGCGGGTAATAACGTGACGCTGATGCTATATAACGTGGCGCTGACGTCACAGAAACCATGTTAACACAATAACAAATGTGATTGCAGCAAATTAACTTTTGCGATATTTTATTGAAAAATACAAAAACTTTATTTATTCTGCTGATTAATCAGAATAATCGATTTTAATCGATCTGAGCCCACATGCTACAGAACTAATATTCCATACGCCAGTTCCAGCTAAAAAATGGAGCTTTTTAGTACATAGTACTACGCGTAATGCTCCTTACATACACCCGGGCCATGATTCGATTCTCGAATTGTGGCGGACTTTCCCGATTGTAATGGCTCAACCCGACCAGACTGATTTTATGTGTTTTAGGACGTAAAGCATCAACTCGGACAAACAATGTTGCTTTCTGAACAAACACTTTACTATGATTGTCTACGCCCATTTGAATAAAAACAGTGAGCAGGTATGGAAATCCATACCTGTTCTTATCTTAGAGATAAAAAAAATAGAAAATTACATAAAGAAGGAAAATGAGCACGGTGACATGTGCGTTATAAATAATTGTATGTTTCTTTTAAAGAAAATCCCTTCAAAGTAAAACGTTTTGTACCGTAGTTACTTTATGTGACATAATTATTCTAGATGTAAACAATATTTTTTGGGCTTAATACTTCTAGAAAAAATAGGTTTTAGCTGAAAAGATAAGGTATATGCCTATTTTTGGCCGTTTTTTTTTTTTTTTTTTTTTTTTTTTTTTTTTTTTCATTTATTAGCCAATTGTAAGTAGCGTATTCCTAGAAAATATATGTTATATTTCTAGTTCTTGTTTAAAATATGAGTCCATAAGGTCATGTTAATTAGTCAATGATAGAGTTTTGAGATATTTCAAACATGTTAAAAGAAGGTATATTTTTGGACACATGCCAATCAGCAATGCACAAACTTTCTTTAATTTCACATTGAGCATTTAAGCTGTTAGGCCCGACAAAAGCAGATCCTGACAGATAGAGTGTCTGGCCTTCTATTTCCTTGAAGTACGTTTGCTATTACTGGCCTACTTCTGTGAACAATCAACTGACAGAGGGTAAAACTTTCACATGTACGAGTATATGAAAAACACTAAAAGAGAGAAACGATGAAATTAAAAGACGTTAAAATGCGGTTTAAGACCCATAAATTAAATTAGGCATTTCTGTCAATGACCGATTTTTTCTTAATGACCGACGTCTTCAAACTCGAAAGGCGTATATTGACACTTGCGATCATGTATAAATTTGTAAAAAGTGCTACCATGTCATTGAAAGATGGTCGATGCTAAGTATACGAGGGAGAGTCAATAAGTAAACAGCTTGACCTATTTTAAGATTCTCACAGTGTGTTTGGTCACTATATTAAGACATATGTACGAAATTTAAGCATTATTGGTTCATAAGTTGATAATCTATCGCGTCTTCAAGCATGACCAGTGAGTCAAATGATTTTCCCTGTCAAATTTGGTTATTAAGTACATTTTTACTATTTGATTAATATCTTTAGTATGAACAATGAAGTGTGTATGTGTTACATATCAATGGAACGGAAAATTTGTTGCGCACATGGTGGTTTAAAAACCGATAAGATATCATAATCTGATACTAAATTGACCCATGTTTAAGTACACTGGAACATGACTCTTTTCAGACATGTTGGAAATTTTCAGAAAGTAATGCTTTAAAAGCTATTTATGTTCTATATCGATTAATATCGACTATAATTATAAATACATTTTTGTCAAAATAGAAAATAGTAAAATGTCTGAATTCTCAAATTTTAAAAAATGATTTTTTTTTTCTAAGGTAGAACGTAACTACTAATTTTTAACAATGTTATTTTTATCACGAGCATTGAAACTTATTCTCAGATTTTAAAAATGAAAATATATTCTATTGGCTTCAATTGGTTTCTTATTGAATGACCCTCGCATACCAGTTATATAGTATGCCTATGAAATAGGTGCAACCTAACTGCAACCAACCAATTTAAACATTTCATTTGGCCTTACTATTTTTGTTGACCATGCTTACCTACAATACTACAGAAAACGCATATACAGTGAGACCTGTCTTAAGCGGCCACTCAAAAATAGACAAAACAAAGGTCTTAAAGCCATGTGGTAACTCAATGCAGGTCGAAAGTATTGCAGAATGTTCCCCTTTGCCTACATTAAGCGATAATTGGTCTTGAAAACCCATTTTTTTTCTTTTTGAGAGTGCCCGTTTAAAAACAGGTTCTACTGTAGTCGACATTTTTCACGCTACTCGTTAAATTTAAGAATGTGTTTAATCTGCAATGGTGGGAGCGCAGTGGCTCAGTGGTAGAGTGCTTGACTCGACACCGAAGGGCCGCTGGTTCGAGCCTCACCGCCGTCACTGCGTTGTGTCCATGACCAAGAACATTAAATCTATAATGTAGCTTAGTACTGGTTCAACACAGGAAGACCCGTCTCTTTATAACTGAAAGATTGTTGATTGGACGTAAAGAATCAAATCAAACAAACAAAACAAAATTAGCTGCAATGCACCTGTCATTTGCAACTACGCCCCCCCTGGGACTGGGGAATAGTAGGGATATTGACTTTTTCGCTCCATATGCCCTGCACTGCAGGAGTCAGTTTTATGTCAAATCCCTGATATCCTAGACAACTATCCTGGGGGAGGGGCGTTGCTATAGTGGCTGATGCTTTATCACAACTGTTTTTGACCCTCATTATATTTAAAGCAAAAAATCGTTAAATTCCAGACAAGAAAATCGCTTAACCCCTTTTTTTAATTTTTTTAAAAATCGCTTATCGATATAAAATATGGCCAAAATCGCTAACAGATATACCCATCCAAACCCTTTACATTGACATGTCTGTGACTATGTTTTTTAGAAAGGTACAAGAATTTCTAGCGATAAGGTGTGCCATTTCTGTAAATGAGACGTTCGTTTTATTTTGTTAAAATAAGGACTGGAGACACTAGGCACATTCAACAAATACACATTGCCCAGTCGTATATGCACCCTTGCAGCCTAGTCCGTATATTATAATCGTTTTTGTCCTTAATGCATATGATAATCCTACTTCGTTTTGAGTGAGAATTTAATATGATCATCAACTGTGCTTGTTAGTTCAGTAACTTGTATGTTAAATAGACCGTTACACTAAGGTAAACAAATGTTCTATCTCGATAGAGTATATTTTTAATACAGTTGATGTACAATAAAAACGACCATTTGGCAAAGCAGTCTATTTTTGTTAGATGTTTGATGTCTTCTTTAGCTTCTACAACCCTTCCCCCCCCCCCTAGACCCAAGACGCCCTTTACATATGTTGTATATGTTTATAGCGACATGTCATTGTCCAAAGGGTATCGTGGGTCTAGGGGCGAAAGCATCTAAAACACACTGGAAGACACCAGTTTCACCTTTCCAGTGACAAACGTCAAAATTTTAAGTATATCTCGTACGCATGCGCAGCAAGAATATTGTAAAGTTTTGGAAATTAATAGCACTTCTATCTTTTACAGATTGTCACTTTTACTTTTTGAAAACTAGCAAAGCATTTACTCAAAGTCTGGTCTAAATGGCACCCAGAAGAAAGACGTAAAATGAGGGTTGGAAGTAGGAACCGCAATTTTTTACTGCTTTGCTCATGATAAATTACCTTGAAACGCATTTTGATGCTTACTCTGCATATTTTGCTGCCGAATCGCACCAATTTTAACAACAAGAGTTCAGTTTGAAAATTTGGTTTTTGTAATCATGTCAACTAGGGAAAATACACGCCTTATCGCTAGAGCTTCTTTACACATTAAATTGGGGAATGCGGTCTTTTATGCCAAACATGTCTGTGTGTGTTATAGAGATAGATTTATCGTGAGCGCTTTAGGCTGATGCTGCTGACAGTTCTAAGGCTTGTTCTCTTGTTGTTCATTCATTGCTTGATGTCCCTCCCATTGGTTTGTGGGGGTTCTTTGTTTGGTTCCTTTTTAGTATTACTTAGTGTCCTTTCTACTCTTGCAATCATCTTAGTCATGTTTCGCCATCACAGATGCAATAGGTGGGTACTACTTTGTGAGAGCAACTCATCCTTCAATTGTATTTCTACCTTTTTTGAAACTTTACAGTTGTTTTGTTCTTGGTCTGAAACTCTCGCTGCTGCTTGGTCTCATCGACGTATTCATCAGATTCAGAGTCAGAATGAAAAAAACTTGAAATGTTGAAGGCGCTTAATTGACCGGCACCTTTGTTTTACTTTACTAAGATTTCCAGCCGTTTTTGTCGCTAAAAACTTCAAAGAACTAGGATACATTCTTACTTTTGACGTTAGGGAAAAGATCCAGCCCGTTTCGCGGAATTATTAATGTTTTTCTATTAAAGCTTCCAAATTGCTTATTCGTAAACTGGTGACTACTTTTTAAGACGCACGCTTGTTAATAGTGACGACCCAGATGAAATGTCGTAAATTGCAGCATTCAATCGGGATTTACAACATGTGTTAGGTAAGAACAGTCTTTATGGGTATAAAAGACCAGAATTAGAAGATTCTGAACTATAGCCAATGATTGTCCATTCCAACTTTATTGTATCAAATTATACGGGAAAACCTATAAGTATACAGAATACTGAGGATGCATTAAATTAACTATCACTGATGGGAGGAGGGACAAAGGTTCACTGTTCATATCACGTGGCGTGTCGATTATATCAATCATTGATCTTGGATAAATGATTGTTCTCCACCCCCCTTACTCTTACACCAATGCTAGATTATTTCACTTGCATACCATTACATCTGCTTTAATATCGTCAAGTGAATGCTGAATGTGTTATCAAATACGTCCTCAAGTCCTTTAGGCATTGCAGAGACGCCACCTAACGATCGAATAGATCTGATGTACAGACAACACGTGGGTAGACTGACATGGTTAAGATCAGATTTACGAACCAACGTTAAAATTTAAATTATTCTTATCAGCTAGTGCAAGAAACTCGTTAAACCTTATGAAAAGTAGCAGTAAAGACAGTCGTGATTGTAATGATATCCTCTTATATTTACATCCTTAATTGAAACTGTATCATGACTTCGCCGCCTTTCCTTTGATCTAAGCTTTTCAATAATTTCCGCAAGAGTCTGTCAAGGGTGGGGCTTACTAAAGACTTGAATATCTGATCAATAAATTTAAAGGCCTACAAGAGGGAATATTTTATATACACTCTTAAAATTGTACAATTAAGCTTAGCCTTATTGCTTTCATTGGATGCCAAAAAAGTCTTGAATTAAACTAGAGCAACAATATAAAGTTATTTCTTGAAATTTAAGTTAACTTTCTAAAATATCATTTGCATGTGCTGTGAATGCACATTTCTCTGAAATAGTTATATGAATATGGTCATTGACTATCTGCTGCACTCGTCTTGTCATAATTTGTTAAGACCAGACAATATCGCAGACCCATGGGGACTTCTCTTAAAGCGATATACACTAGTCATAGTTGAATTTGAGTGTCGCTCTCTAGAGTCAATTGCGAGACAAATTATATATTATGCAACTGTCTGAATGTTTTCTTGGTCTTATCCAGAACGAATCACCAATGACATGTATTAAACAATAGTTTCTACGTGGTAAATTGTAACAAATAAGCATCCATAACTGCAGAAGCGACCGTTTTGCGTGCTGGGGAACTTAGTGCAAAAATTAACAACCTCTAATGTCTTTATATTAAATCCTGATGATCTCGAAGTTAGGGAAGCGGCAAGGGTTGTGGCATATACAGGCACATTTCCGTATCAAGTACGCAGGTACATGCATTGGAGGTTGATATGTTTTTTTGAAATGTTGTCTGCATGAACGTATTTATACAAAAAATATGCGACGCTCGTTCGTTAAATTATGGCCGGTAGTTTCTGACTAATTAGTCTGGTCCTCAGGTGTAACTTCTTTGTCCAAATACAATACATAACTTTAAATTGCCAGAAAAAAAGTATGCTTAATAGATTATTAGATTATGATATGACTTCTTTCATATCATACCCTCCTATATCAGCCCTCGGTGTCTTGGGTTGATATATGGCATGCTATGTAAATTGTCAAATAATAAATTCTATCTATAGATGAAATAGTAAAGCATTTGTTTTTTTTGTTTGTTTGGTGCTTAGCGACGTGGGTCATTAGCGTCAGACGGTTTTAAACTAAACATTATTTGGGTGGAAAAAATAAAAAAAAATGTGATATTAATAAAATGGGTGATAATAATAAACTTTAAATTGGCATCAAGTTGCAGTAAGATTGTTGACATGAAAGATCATGTACAATATCTGACAGTTTCAAAGAGCTATTCCAGACGACTGTACATGTTCTTTGACTGAACAATATATCGCGATTAACGAACATAATGATGCAATGATATTATATAAAGGGCATTATAGGTCAATACAAGTATAAAACAAATCACGTTTTATTTTAATAGCGATTAGAATTTGTTGAAAAGATTTATTTCTTTTAAAAATGTCATAATACTATCAATATGTATATCTTTAAATAATTGTTCCATGTTATCAACATGGAAGCAATTATTTCTTATTTGTACAAAATCGCCACATTTCAAAAGGAAGTGACGTACAGTGAATGGTGCATTGCAACCAACACATTGTGGCTGCTCTTCATCTTGTTGTAAGTATGAATGAGTGAATCTTGTATGACCTAAGCGGAGCCAAGCTAAAACGACTTCTTCTTTTCTAATGTTTCGAACAACTGATAGATATTCACCAATATTTGGTTTTATCTCAAGAAGTTTATTTCCAATGCTGTTATTCAATGAAGTTTGCCATTCTTCCAAAGTAAATAAGGGTGCAAAGATCAGGAATCGATACAATCAAGTACCAAACCTGACCCAATTTCCGCCGGTAAGTAGTCAACTTGTAGCTAAGTCAACTCATATCATTTTTGGCCAACTCGTACCTCAGTAAACTTGCACCTGAGTCAACTCGTATCTTAGTTTGTTTATACCTATATGGGTAGTGTTGATGTTTAGGGTGATGTAAATTCAGGGTAATTGCAACTATGGCATTATATTTTGTTCAGTAAAAGATAAGCAATGGCAAGCAACCTGCATAATCAGAACCAAAATCCTGCCCGCAAAACCATTATGGGATTTTTTATATCAAAAATAGTCAGACCACACGAAGAACATGTAGTTCTTAATTTAACTGGTCTTCCCCAAACTGTGAAAAGCTTCCTATAACCAACTAAATATTATCTGCATGCAACACAGGCTCTATAAAATACCCTGTATTATCTTGTAGGGAACTACAATATATATATACTTTAAATTGGAGCAAAATATATGAATACCATGCTTTACATGTTTTAGTTCACCTGAGCCATCTTATGTATGTCGTCCATCGTCCGTCGTTAGACAACAGTTTACTTTAAACTCCTTCCTAAACCTAAAACACTGGGTGGTTTGTCAACATCCTTTAAAGGAATGTTAATTGGGTTGTCTTCTTTCAAAGTTGTTCAAAGAATTTAATTCTATGCAAAATTCATTAAAAATCTTTTTGTCAACAACTACTGATCAGATTTCAAAAACATTTGGTACAAATGGTTCTTGGATGTCCCTCTACCAAAATTATTCAAATTGATTTGATTGGTTGAAAAACATGGCCGCCGAGGGCCCTATTGTTTATCAAATGGTATTCAGAATTCAGGTGTATTGACACCAGTATTGACACCAAACAGTATTTTAGGTGATTGACATCAAATAGTATTCAGTTTTCAGGGTGAAAACTATGGAGTATTCAGTAGTTGGGGGGGGGGGGGGGGGGGGGTTACACACCCTTATTATCATTGAGCCAGTGCATGAGATTTCCAACAATGTGCAACAATTTTGACATGTGTAGACTCAGACAAACCTGTGCAACCTTCTTTTAAGCTTAGAAACTCCAAATGGTGTTTAGTCAGTAGCTTAACACTCATAGAGTATCTTAACGACAAGCAAAGGCACTGATCAGACTGCGCATATGTGCAGGCTGGTCCGAGCCTTTGCTGAACGCATTTACCACATTGTTAGAAATGTCATGCTACGGCTCAATTATTTATTATGTGCAACCTAACAGTTACATATATTTGCCATGTTTAAACCCAGCTCGTATTAAACTTGAACAACACTGTATCTTACTGCATAAGGAACGTCCCTCTATTTTGGATGTCCCTTGTACATTTTGTCGTATAATGGAACGTTTTGTAAGGGATGAATTATCTCTATTAAAAATTTTTAATGCGTCAATTTTGGCTGCAGAAGCAGATATACTAGCTAATGTCACAAAGTAGAATCGTATGATGAGATGTTAGAATCTCCACACAACTAACTCCATTTTGTCCGTTCAATGTATAATTATGTTGTACACTGAAATGCTCTCAGACTGGCAGTCGATTGATTTAATAAAGCATATAAATTAGGGGATAATTGTATTCAAAATTTTCATTTGGGGAGGTATATCGTCGGATATACGGTCGGAAATTTAGTTTTACGGCGACGCGTAAGCGGAGCCGTAAAACGTGATTTCCGAACGTATATACGACGATATACCTCCCCAAATGAAAATTTTGAATATGGTTATCCCCATTCTAATGCACTATTAACATTTTCCCTTTAAAAAGACAGTGAAAATGTACTTTGTTGCGCCAATACGTCCAGTGACGTCAGCTGCATAAAACCGCTTGCCAGCTGCATATATTCACTTGTCAACCAATGAAAAGCGACGTTACGTAATGACGTCGAGTTTCAGACAGTATATCGTAGGATATACTGTCGCAAATTTATGACGTTATCCAATCAGACGTCGCGTTGCATTTGCAAGTGCATTAGAATACAGAATTTTTCCAGCGGCGGTACACCTATTATCTGAAGAGGGCTATATGTTGATAGAAGAGCTACCAAAGTGACATGATCTGACAGAAACCTTTCAGTAGAAAAAAAATAGCAAAGGCCAGGATAACTTACGCAAATTTTGAGCGAAAGAGTGTGATTAATTTCTTATCCGTCAGTTTGAACATTATATGCGTTGGTTCTCTTTAAGGGTGTTGCTCTGAGGACAAGCGTTTCGGTTGAGAAAAGCAGGAAGCCATATATTTTCAACCTCATCGTATAAATAGGTCAAAATATTCGTAAATCAGATAAAGATACTACGATTCTAGAAAATTGGCGGCCCATAAGTCTTTTAAATGTCGACTATAAAATTGCAGCAAAGACAATAGCAAATAGGTTAAAAAGGTTTATGACCTCCAGTAAAATATTTTTACTGCCCGTTCCAAGGCGGTGCTTCTTTTGTGGATGATTTATGATTTTTCTGTTTTGTTTTGTTATGCTTTCTTGCACGTCTGTTTTTTGGTGCCTTGTGGTCACATGCTGGGAAAGGGCTAACCTCTTGGCTCTCGTTTGTGATTGTCACTTTACCATTGTATCCTGGGTCAGGTGTGGTACTTGATTGTATCGATGCCTGATCTTTGTCCTCTTTCTTACTTTCTAAAGGGAAGAAATATTAATGAAAATATACGAACCATTTTTGAAGTGCATGATTGTGTCGAAGAAAAGAAAATACAAGGTTAAATCTTTTAATTCTAATTTTGAAAAAGCTTTTGATAATATAAATCATGATTATATATTTAAAAGTTTGAAAATTTTAAGCTTCAGCGAGAATTTTATACAATGGATAAAACTGTTCTATTCTAATACAAAAAAGTTGTATTACAAATAACGGATTTTTATCACCTTTATTTTCAATACAAAGAGGCGTACGCCAAGGCTGCCCTTTTTCATCATACCTGTTTATTCTATGAATTGAGCTATTAATGAACCAAATAAGAAATAATGAAAAGATTAGTCTGGGGTAACTATATATGGCTTTGAGCTTAAGAATTCATGCTTTGCAGACGATGCGTCCTTTATTTTAGATGGATCCAGGAAATCATCCGAGACTCTGGTGACAATTCTAGAAAACTTTTGCAATATATCTGGTTTAAAATGAAACACGTATTCAATGTCAAGTTTTGAGATTAAGAGCTAGCAAAATACGGATACTGTTTATAGAAAATTTCAATAGAGTTCAATTGAAGCTAGAGCCTTCAGTATGATTTTACAAACATTAAACGAAATTAATTAAAGAGAAAAAAAAGGCAGTTTGAAATTTGACTCAAACAGTGGCAACATAGGAAACTTACATTGATGGGATTGGTAACTGTCGTAAAGAAATTTGCATTTCCAAAACTTATTTTTGCACTCTCATCTCTGCCAAACCCACCACAGTCCACAATAGATCGAATTTAAAAGAATATGTATTTCTTTATAATCGGATGGTAAACCAGATAAAATAAAAAGAAAGTCTTTGATGTAAAATTATGAAAAATGGGGAATTAAAATGATAGACATTGAAAAAAAAAATAATGTCTTTAAAGGTCACATGGATAAAGAACATATTAGATAGTTATAACAATGGGGTTTTGAAAGAGATTAGAAAGACATGGATCTGATTTATATTTTGAATGCAATTTAGATGTAAAAGATATACACACCTGCTTCAAAGACAATCAATTTCTGATGGATATTTTAGTAGCATGGAGAAAATTAAATAAAAAAAAAACGCAATAGTGTGCTTTGGACAAGAGGTCATTTGGAATAATCCATACATAACAGCTCATAATATAGCAAATATGTACAAAACATGGTACGATCTTGGCATTAAAAAATCAAAGATATATATGACTATAGTGAGAAGGCATTTTGCTATTTAGGCGAACTATGTGACATGCACAATATACCATCTCAAGATTTTTTTTAAAAATACCTCAGCTTAATACAATGTATTCCAAGCAATTAATACAATGTATTCCAAGCAATTGGAAAGCAAATCTCAAACATGAAAACGAAACTATCCAGATGGAGAAAATATCTAACATAGTTTATTAAAATTAAAGCAAGCCAACAAATATGTTTATGATATGTTTCTTAAAAAAAGACGAAATAGAGATTAGCAAGGCAGAACAAAAATGGAATAATCATTTTCGAACATATTGACTGGAAGAAAAAATACTCAATTAATATCTCTACATCTAATGGTATGAAACTACGAGATTTTCAGTATAGATGTTTAAAAGTAAGTAATGGTGCAAAGATCAGGAATCGATACAATCAAGTACCACACCTGACCCAGGATACCAATGGGAAAGTGACAAACTCACAGAAGACACCACAAACGAGAGCCAAGAGGTCAGCCCTTTCCCAGCAGGTGACCAAAAAGCACATATAAACAGACGCGCACAAAACATAGCAAACACAAGACAGAACAAAAACATAAAAGATCCACAAAAGAAGTACCGCCTTGGAACGGTCAGTAAAATATTTTACTGGAGGGCTTAAACCGGTTTAACGGCGCCAACCTCACCCTTAATTCAGATGTGGATCAAGACACATAGATATTTGGTTTGCATGAAAGACCCTTAACTTATCAATGCATCATCTCCTAAAACATATAAATCAAGATATAACAAGGAGATAAAGCAAGGATAAGGACTCAACAGTAAATTAAACTGAATACCTTATAGTACCTACAAACAAATTTTTAACCAAGTGACAAATAGATAGCTCTTCTTTATAAGACTTTTGCAACATAGGGATTGAAACGATGCATCATCTGTTTTGGGAGTGTAAACATGTGCAATTCTTTTGGACAAAATTTCGAGATTTTTTTGTAGCAAATGGCTTGGATATATAAAAAATAACGTTTGGAATACAAAGTTTAACAGAGATAAATGCAAATCTTACAAACTTTCTAATCTTCACAGCTAAATATACTGATCCACACCTCTAACGCAAAAACAAACGGAAGCTTTAATGTTAAATATATTGTTTCATCCATTGTCACACAATTTTATCAAAAATTAAAACTTTTATTTATGAAAATAAAATTAGAACTTCATCAGTCAATCACTCCCTTTTAATCATAACCTGATTTGGTGAATGCCTACCAAAACCCCTGACCAGTACAATGATTTTGGCAAGACCTTATATTAATTAAAGTTACATTCCTGAAACATTTTGCGTTGGAAGTTTGGGTCAGTATATTTCATATTCGTTGGAAAATATTGGAAAAACTTTCAATTTGATATCATTTATATTTGAAGAAACGGGTCCAAATTGAAAGAGAAAAGGCTCTATGGAAAGGTCGATTGCATAAGTATGAAGAAGCTTGTTGTTCTTTAATAGTGAATTATATGGAAAGGCACATCTCTCTTTCTCTCTCAACACCCCCCCCTCCGATGGAAGATTTCAGGTCAGGGCCCTCACCGATGCTGACGCCTGGCCCACTGTAATGCAATTAAAGAGCAAGTCATTGCTATAATCCGTTACATGGCTTATACCCAGGCATGCAGACTGTCGCGTGATATCCATGTTATATCCTACTTTTTATAACCTTTGTTCATGTGATGTGAAAACAGCAACTGAACGTTACCAACTATGTAACTCTGCTTTGATCGTGCGCAAACTATACACACCAAATAATATGTTCGACCTATCAAACCCATATAAGCCTAGCGTCCTTTTTTGTGGGACGTAGGCAAACAGCGCAGACCAAGATCAGACGCCGCAGAACGCGGCGTCTGATCAGGGTCTTCACTGCTGGCTTACAGAGCGTTCTATTAAAATTTGAAAGAAAATGAACAATATCACCCCACACCCCTAAAATTTGAAATAGATTCGTCCTACCGATAGAGATAGGAAAGTTCATTCGACTTAAATTGTTTAAATGGTTAAAAAAGTTTTCTAATATGTAAGTACTTTCAAATTGTGTAAACTCCTATACATTATACGCATTGGTTCTTTACCTACAAGTGACATCATTTGTCGTCTGCTGACAACCTTTGCAAACAGTTAGTACCCAGAACTTGCCCAACACGACGTCAAGCCAGTTCTGAAACAGAACGAAACTCTTTGCCACTCTGATGGTGTTTCTGAAAGAACTTTTCAAAAAGTTCAATCAGCAAACGACAAAACCACGAACAATTTTCAATGATGCAAAGAATTATAACGATAGACATTTGTTTTCTCTAAAATGTTTCCAGTAATGGGTTTTTGATCCGCTTATGACATTGCTTTGATACATTGATTATTGTAATATGAGTATAATGTCTTGTACATATTTGCGTCATCTTATTGAATCTGTGCCATATCTAACGTTAAAACAAACAGCCAGATCCCATGATTGACTGCCCAATTATAGGTCAGGTTTGTGTTGTGATTGGTTCTTATTTATTCAATAACATATCAAGTGAATGCGATTGACAATTTACATGAAAATACTTTTGATGAAGTGTCTTATTTGAGAATTCTTAAAGATGACCAGCCGCAGAAAAATGTACAAATATGATGTAACATATTTTAAGACTTTAATAGATATACTTCTCGTCGTCAAGAAACATAATGATACAAAGAGGAAAGTAGCTCTCTTGCCACATTTACACAATCACTTGGTCCCGACTTGTAACTAGGTCTGTCCGCGGACATATACGCTCAAGGCCACAGCTTACGTATGTTAGATAATTTGAGAATGTGTTTTCGGATTGCATTCAAATTGGACATATTAATAATTTAATACATGAAACATACCTTGTAAGATTTCTGTTCAATCTATTGGCTAATAAATTCAATATCATAGCAAATAAAAATATCATATTATAAGTAAAAGTCACAAAATCACGTAATGGCGCCACTTTTCAACGAATATCACATCAGAGCAACCAAGGTGCTGTTACAGCAGCAGAATATCCGCCAGCTGCATGTACAATGGACTTAACTGGTGTGCGAGAAGGCAGCCAACAGCTCTGTATAACCTTCAAGAGCTTCCGCAGTCCTTAGTTCAGGAATAGAGAGGTATCCCACGGACAATCAAACAGAACTGCGTTTTGTCAATGAGACAGAGTTGTCGAGCTAGATGTGGTAACTCCAGGTACTAGTCAATGGACAAAGTTGTGTACTGTAGCTGGACTAAGAGAATCCTTCATATATATATATTGTTGTGGGACAAGGAAATCCCACCCGAGGACCAGAATAATTCGTTAGAAACGAGGCTCTGCCGAGTTTCTGACGAAATTATTCAGGTCCGAGGGTGGGATTTCCTCGTCCCACAACAATACATCATGATGGAGACTTTTTCTCGCCCACTTTGTGACATTTTAAGGTTTTATATGAATTCTGTCAGTTCCGCATATTTTTTTTATTTTTTTCGTTTGTTCCAATCTAAAAAAATAAGCTCACCAACGAATTTTCCAGATGCAGAAATGGGTGTAAACATAGTTTAGCACCTAATAACGGAAGCAAAATAGCATTTCAAGCGTCGGTTTTGTTTTTATTGGGATTTAAAACTAAGGTTGGTATCAGTATCTATTGACAAAGACGTCACGGCGCCAAACTGTGTCAATAACGTGCGTCACATTGCTGTTGCATTTTAGTGACGTCAGAAATGTTTTTGATGTCACCCAACATTGCGAAAATGACGGACGCACTAAATATTGCCGTTTTGATATTACTACGTAATATTTAAGCGTAAATTGCTCTGAAAACAGCCTAAATTGTTATAATTTGGAGTCACGTGGATGGGATAAGCAGGTCATGTGGATGGGATGAGCAGGTCACGTGGATGGGATAAGGAATTTGCCTATGGAACAGCTTGTCTTGAGCAATAAGTGGGCGAGAATAATGTATTCTTAGGTCACATTTGATAAAATATCGCCATCATGTGAATTTATCTTTCTTCTGCGGTGATATTCGAAATTACGTGATTTTGTGACTTTTGCTTATGGTGGGATATTCTTATTTGCTATGATTTTGAATTCCTTAGTCAATAGATTTAAAAAAAATTCTGCCAGGTATGTATCATGTTTTGAATGATTAATATGCTCAATTTGAATGCAATCCGTCCATACATTCTCAAATTATCTAACATATAGTAAGTATGTTGCCTTAACTGTGGCCCTGAGTGTACATATGTACTTTCGAACGTCATAACGTCATCACAGCGTCATAACCGTACGCAACGTTTTCGCGAACAAAAACATCGTTGAAATGATCAGTCTGGTCCGCAACACTTTCCGTATGTCGTCATGCAAATAATGCAGGGCTCATTTTAAGTATTTTCAAGTTCAAACCCATGTTCAAACAGCACGTGAATCTCCTGATTTTAACATGGATTCTCGTTCATTTGACAATGGGTGTAAACAGCTATTAGTTGGCCAATCAGAGCCTGAAAAAAAAATTCTGTTGGCATTTTTGAGTACATTTTGGCATCCATGCTCAAAGTGTATCTTGATGTGTTTTAAGAAGGATAGGGGTGGATGCCGAGTCTGGAAATGCCCCAAAGTCCCAGAATTAGGTCAAAGGTCAACTGAGTGCAAATTCTTGTATATACGTCAGATTTTAGCAATTTTATCAATTAGATATGCAAAATTATGATTCAAAGTAATGCAAAATCTCTTTTGCATAATACAGCCATGCTACATAAACAAACATCATCATCAAGGCATGGTGTGTGTTTGGATCAAAGGTCATTTAAGTGCAAAATCGGTGAAAATTGTAGCAATATTTTATTTATATAGGGACAAAATTCAAAATTTAAGTTCCTTTCTATCCCAATGGAAGAATTTTTTATTGCTATCCTGCTAGGTGTGTGTCTATCATGTTTGGAAAGCAATGATTTACCAAGTTTCCCGCGGTCAAATATTCATAATAGGCATGTAAATTACGTTACTGTATAAAATCAATTAAAATGTAATACAACTAAGAATAACCATTTCATTTTAAAGAAATATGTTTTTGCTTAATGCTTTGTATGAATAAGTCATTTTATGCAATTATCTATCCTTTTATACATAAGATGTGTTAAGTTGTTACTTACGTTACATTTTACCATCTGAAATTGAGTCATTTCTAAAAGGTATATGTTCCTAGCTACAGCTTTTATGAAGGACTTGGCCATGATCTCATGCTTATAGGACTAAAATATATTTCTTTTCTTATTTCACACATTTGTTGTGTTTGTTCCCATCTATGAGCAATTGTAAAACACTTTTTACAAGGCCACTACCTTCTAATTGCATATACTAAGCATAGCTTCTTGAAAACACAAAAACCAAGCCTCCTTTCATAAAACATCAGGTGTGTTGAAACTATGATAGAATATGGTAAATACCATATACTGGAAGGAATATATCCTCACATTGGTCTTCACATCGGCCTGTTAGCAGATGGTAACATACATAACATAAAGCTTATATACAGGTACATTTCTAATAATGACCATCCAGTGAAAACATTGTTAGGTTTTTGTGGGGTATATTATGGATATAGCCCTGCCATTAAGGGTAATCCTCTATATAACTTTAAACATTTAATTGTAGGGGTGTCCTTTCATTTGCACATATTAATGAAATGATGTGGATTCAAAAGCAGCATTTCTTTGAAATCAGGCTGCTTGTGTTAACATATTCATCCATTTATAGAGGCAGTATATATATGATATTAAAGGTAACCTCTAATTTTAAGATACCATAAAATATATCTATGTCTTTCACAGCGCAACTTTTTATACATTGTATTTGTTTCAGTGTCGATAAATTCAATTCTATGTATCATTATCAAACACATTTTGCTTATTATTTTTTTGCAATGATGATAGAGATCAAATGCTATGAGGTTATTGGCATGTGTTTCTTTATGTTATTCTTTTTAAGTGTAAAATGCCAATGCAAGTTTTATTCCAAATTAAATTTCCCCAAACCAGATGTCTGGTGACTTCTTGGGAACACAGGCATTCACCATATTGGAGCACCTGATGATTTGATTGTGTTCATAGTTTTTCATCAGCTTGGGGTCATTTCTTAGTATTTAGAGAAAATGTGTCCTGAAATGATTATCTAATATGTACATTTACTAGCATAATCCATTGGTTTAACATCTCTGATTTGCTTGATGTATAGAAGATCCTAAGGTAGTTAACTCGCCTGTTCTAGTGTAGAATCTATCTGTTAACCATGACAATTTGCTAAGACAAGGATTGATTGCATATAGAGTAGGTGACTTACAATAATGTTTACATCTACTGCTCATAGATACAAGTGCAATATATCAGATTGGATAGCACTTGTACCTGCTAACATACTGGAAATGTGCAGTTTTAATATGGCATTACTCTTGAAATAAAACTGAACTACTTTCCTTTCACTATATACAAGACAGTTCTCAAACAGTGTTAGTATTCACAAATATCTACAAGGATATAGGTACAGGAGTGAGCAAGTTAATGCTTAAAACGCTTTCTGCAAGCAGTTGTCAGCGATGTTGTTCACATTTTCGATGGTTTTGCATATATATTTAAGACTATCACAATAAGCCTAATTTAGTAAACCTTTTAAAACCAACAAACAGACCATAACTCACTTTTCATAGGACATATATAAAACATGTACTAGGGTTACAAATAGGTCAACAAAATCAAATAGTGCATAAACAAAACTAAAAACAAACTAACTTGCGAATAAGAAAAACAAGGAAATCAGCTGCGTGTGACACTACTTTTTCAACATTCAGTTTAAGCTGTGAGTTTCAGAGATGCAAACCATACTAGTGAATTTTGCAAGTCATGCTTTTAATTTATGCTTAAGAATAAAACAGTTAACAGACCTTTACAATAAAGTATCACTAACGTTCGAATGATTTGTTGTTTATGTTACCATGAAATATGTTCAGATGTTTTACAAGACTGCTACATGGCACAGGTAACCTTACATGTACCTCAACCAACCTTAGTCTAAGATAATAAACAAGCAGAATAGTTTCTATCAGAATTGATGCGGATTATAATAAGATAATCATCATTACAATATGATATGCAATCTAGTTCAACAAAACATAGAAGATTTTAATGGGGACAGATGATAAATTAATTTTATAATGTAAATGTCAACAGTGAAAAGTGAAAATTAAAAGAATTCAGCATACAAGGTAAATCTTTAATACTAGATCTATGTAACATCCTATATTTGGACATAAACCAGGCTGGTTCTTTCCTACGACGTTATATTTGCAATCTTCAAAAACCTATACCTGTTATAGAAGACACTCAGCACTACCCCTGCCTTAATTCCTGCCTTGCCACTAGATGTATGAAATATTGCTATGCTATCTTAAGTAAATAATTGATATTAAGTCAATATTTAAATCATGATGTAGATTGCATGGTTATCGTTATGTACCATTGGTAGAAATCTGAAAACTGCAATATGAATGTAAAATAACCAAGCAAATTACAAAAAGTAATTGAGTAAGACCAGGAAATGCCACATTCACATACTGCAGACCAACCCATAGCACTCTTTTAAATTAAGTCTTAAATAGAATGAAATGTGTGTAGTATATGTAAGCGAATTGTGGAGAGCAGACCCAGATTTTATGTAAGCCTAACAACAATTTACTACCTTTATCCATTTATGTTAGGCACCTTTTGTTACCTACGTTACCTCATTAATATATGTGCAGCAATTTAAGATCCATTATTGTTAATAAAGTTATGATTTGATTTCATTATGAAAGATATTTTGCCAATTCCAATGCAATGTAAATTATAGAAAAATGAATCTGTAAGCAGCTATGTGTTACATGCTGGAGCCAGTACAAATTACCTACTAAATATTTACTTGATCTCACTTCATTGCAAGTTAAAAGTTAAAAACTACTTCAAATATATGAAAATGAACATTTTCAAATATAGAATATAGATCAATATCACGTATATTTCAGGCCAGGTATCATGGTTTGTTCTAATACATGTAATTTGTAAAGTCATTATCTGCAACTTAGTATAAAATGTAACATACGTATCGCTGACGAGCAGAAATACATATTACAGATGTATGAAATTGATTTTTATGTCTAGTTTAAACATTTAACGCATAAACTGTTTCACTAATACTATTAAAATAAATCAATATTAGCCTCGTACTGTGTGTACTGTTATTTTCAATGCCCATAGGGTAACGTTGATTACAGGTGATTTATAGAAAAATGACAACAGAAAAGTTATTAAATTATGGGTTTCTAAGGCCCCAAGACATGTCCCAAACTGAAAATAGTTTTACTTTCTGAGAGATGAAAGAAACTCTCAAAGTAGCCCATATATATCAGTTTAGCCCAATTGAGGGAGAATTTTCGTCAGAATTGCACAAAACTTACGATGTTTGTATTTGTGAAATCCATAAAAGGATGCTTCCAAAGGGGTTCTTTTAATGATAAACATGTTAATTTAAGCCTTCTGGAAGACTTCTCCCCTTTTTAGAGTTTAAAAAGCATCATGTTGTTGGACCAGAGAAAAAAGAAACACAGTTTGTAAAAATGCTCCCATTATTCCACTTGATGACCTTTGACCCCATTTTAAAGTCGACATATGATTATTTAGTTTTAAAAAACATTTTCTCAATGTTTTTCAGACTTGTAACTATAAGCATACAAAATTTGGCTTGAAATGAAGTATGTTTACATATAAAAAGATAAAGCTGTTTTACAGTAGTACATATTTTCTCATTTTTGCACTCAATGACCTTTGACCTAATTTTTGGCCTTCATATGCAAATTCAGACTTGGCATCCACCCCTAAGGCTTTGTACACATGCTAAATATTGTGTTAAAAGTGGTCTAACAAATGTACTCAAAAATGCCAACAAAACCAAAAATATGCATCTTTTTTCGATTCGGATTGCCAACTATATACGAATAGACATCCATGCAAGAATAAAGCGTTCAACACCTTGATGAATATTGATATTATTTTTGTTTGATTTGATTCTTTACGTCCACTCAACAATCTTTCAGTTATGCGGGACGGGCAAATATTTATATTACTAATATTGAACAAATAGTAAGTCAGATATAGTCAAGCCGCATTCCAATAAGATAAAGCAAATTCGTCTGATACCGAAGCCCACATGTTGGACTTGTACTTGTCCATAACCAATATAATATGCTAAAGGACTTGGAAAACGCATCACCATAATTTTGCAAATTTCTCGCCAACGGTAAATACGATTGCAAAGCTAACTGCAGCGTTAAATGTGCAACTCAAAACTGGTATGAATCAGTAGTTAATTGGACATTATCATAACGCGACGTTGCTGTTGACATCACAAGGTAGCATACACATCCAGTGATATTCGCAAAGTCCAGCTGATGCTTTTGGGTTATTTTATTTACACTGTAGCGTGTATGATTGATACCAATACCAGTAATGCAGGTTATTAACTTTTTCTACTCAACAGTAATTGATAACGTCAATATTTTGAAAATGAACGTCAAATTAAAACATCAGTTTACAGCTCATTTTGAGAAAATTCTCCATAAGTTACCTTTATGTACACTAACAATTTTGACATTGACGACTTACACTTGAAATCATATGGCGATTACGATTTAATGTTAAGTATGTCAGGAAATATTTTTGTCACGTGATTGAGAACGTCTTCAAAACTTACGTTAATGACACTTGCACAATGTAGGAGAAACAACGAAAGACTCAAGATGTTCAATTTTATCCCTAGACTATAGTAATCAGAGTGGGTGGGGTATGGCGGAATATTTAAATTGGCAACAGTTTGAGCATAACGCACTGTAATTACATTTTAAATCGCTCAATTAAGAATGTGTAGCCATCAAAGAAGTATACATGTAGGACAGCAACATGTATCTGTTAACCAGGAAACAAACCTAAAGAGTGTTAGTTTTCTGCTGAATCTGTGTCCTTCGAAATCGCATACCCCTGCTTTATAAACAGCTGTTATTTCAATACCTTTTATTAGTTTTACAGCCATGAATTTTCTAGGGCACACTCAAATTGTCTCAGACTTTAGTATGCAATGAAATTTATCTCTCTGTCGTCTTTAGTCTTTAAGCAATAAATGATTTTGTCTGGGTGTTGCGTTTTCAAAGTCCTTGAGTAGAGCCTAGTTGTAAGAGCCTAAATGTAAGAAATGTCATCAATAGAAACCAATTTTTGACTACTAAGTTGCTGAAACAGGGCTATCGATATCATACACTTCCAATAGGATGAACCTCTCGTAGTCTACACTCGGTCGATTCTGTTGATAGATATATGTCCTAAAGCAATTTCCAAATTCTACCGAAGACAGTCAGAGTTGATCGTTAAATACAATGTTGGCTTGAAAACTGTTCTGCAACAAGGCATTTCAGAGCCAGTGTTTTATTTGTGTTTGGTTTATAAATTCAAAAGAATCGTTGGAAAGCATTTAGTCGTGAACCGTTTAAAAAGATCATCAAGCATTATAAAAGAGTGGGATATAGCATGGCTATTATGCGGCGGTCTGCATGCCTGGTTATAAACCAAATCAAGATTTATAGCTCTTTAAGTGTACGGCGATGGGTCAGGCCTCGGACTCAATGACGACACTGACTTAAATCTTTAATCGATGTATGTTTGTCTAAGGCTGGGCCCACCGTGGTTCAACTGGGGTTTTCTTTAGCTCGGACAGTCTCTTAGTTGAAAGTCATTTTCTTTCTTTCATCACAGTTTGTTGATTCGGTTGTTTCCCTGTGATGATACATTGCATAAGTTAGAAAGCATTCATGCGAGCTAAACTAATTAAGTGTTTTTACAACAGCAGAATCTAGGGCGAAGACTTGGCCAGTAATATCAATTTAAGCCCCCCACCTCTCGATGGCTTCGGCTGTTGTCCATTGTGAGGCGCTTGGTCTGTTGATGTTTATTCATTGTTTATTGTTGATCCCATTGTTTAATGGGGTCGGTCCTGGTTTTATCAATCATCCTGCTGGGGAAGAGAGAGCTGGTTGCTTTGGTTTCTGTATTCTTAACGTCGTGTCTTTTCTTTACCTCTTTCTCACGGTGCCGTGGATTGGTCTGTGGTGTGTGAATATGGCATTTCCTGGTCATACCCACTTACTTCCAGACCAATATTTTGACCTCTATCCCTGTTGAATAATTAGCATATGCCTTGAGGTCTCACAGTACTATTGCATTTTCCTATATAGTTTAATGCTCAAAATACACACGTTATTTCTACAGGACATCTCCTTGATCATTAATCAACACTCATTCCTGTTCAAAAACTCAAGAGAAACAAAATAAACAGTGAAAGCCCAGTTTTCGCCAGATTGATTTTCTAAAATATCTTAGAGTTTGTGGAGACCGTACTTTTTTCAAATTTCCTGCCGCTCCGGCCGAAGAATACACTGACCTGGAAAAATACTTTTCCCAAAGTGGAAACAATACAGAATTAACTGAAACTTACAGGAGCTGTCTGGCTAAAGGAGAGCTTCTAGTATGTAAAATAAATCATGACCAGGTATCAGCAGAGCAAAAATTGGGGTTGACCAAAGTACGCCCGTACTTGTTTCTAATGCTCATAAATCTTATTGCATTCACACTCACGGTGCCTAATCGTACAGTGATACCTTGAATTGTGGCCTTTATGCATATGCGACAAGTACAAAAATGCCATGAATTGGTCCATTTAGCAATCTAATCAAGCCTTAGATACACTAATAGAGTTATAAATGATGGCTATTTCTAAGCAATGACGCTATTGTGAGATTTCCTTAATTTGAATGGCTTGGCTTATATTTACTTATCGAGTGCAAATAAGACATAAAATTGTACTTATCGCATACCAATCGGGAAAGTCCGGCACAATTCAAGAATCGAATCAAGCCTCTGGTGTATGTAAGGCGCATTACGCGGAGTACTATGCACGAAAAAGCTCAATGTTGTTAGGCGAAACTGGAGTAACGAAAATTAGTTCTGTAGCATGTGCGTTCAGCCCTATTAAAATCCATTTTTCTGATTACCCAAAAGGTTTAATCAGCAGAATAAATGAAGTTTATGTATTTTTCAATAAAATATCAGTATATGCGATATTCATTTAAAACCATTTGTTTTGCTGCAATCACACCGTTGTTATTGTGTTGACATGATTTTTGTGACGTCAGCGTCACGTTATGTAACGTTAGCGTCACATTATCAAAGTAGGTCCTCGATGTACATCCGAGGTCTGATTCCAAGGATTTCCAAGGAATTGGCCAAGGCAGTTCCGATTGGTCGCATACGGGGCAAACAACAAGCAATTAAGTATGATTAGGAAATACCGAAATCACACACTTGAATCCTACGGCACCTTGAGGAAGAGTCACAGAGCACTAACAGTCACAAGACATAAGGAAGACAATTAAAGTAAAGCAACAAGCAGCAATCTCTTCCCCATCAAGATGATTAGGGTAAAGTCGGGTATGTTCGCACAAACAGCTAAATTCGGACAGAAATCTTGTTTGTTTCATACTTCAAATATTGGAATAAAAAATAAATTAACTAAGCAAACAGTGAAAATCCTGATGAGACGGCTCATAAGGAGCTGTATCATCTGGATTTCCACTATTTGCAAATTTATGTCCGAGTTTACCTGATGTCCGAAGTTACCCGACTTTACCATACAAAACTAGAAAGGATACTACTGCTAAGTACTGAGTGACAAAACAAGGACCAAACACAGAACGTTGCATTTCAGTTACTAAAAAGCAATCAGTGCAGGCTCTGGTGAGATATCACCTCAGGCGGCTTCACCGATGCCGAAACTTATGTCCGCATATAGATTAGCACGTACCGTGATGTACAGGCGTATTTTTATTTAACAAAATATAATAGAAAAAATAAACCACCAAAATTAATGTGTCATTGTTACGAAGCTGACGGATAGACAGATGCTCATGTCCGTATCTAAGCAGTGTCTAATTTCAAATTTTAGGTTAGTACAGCTTGTTAAAGTATCATAGTATGTGGAACCCTAACTTAAACCGATTCACTGTCGTTATGCAACCAGTTACTACTGAAACCAGCCTATTCAGCCTTAAAGACTTGCTGGTACCTCTAGACAATTTAATTGTATCAAATGTAGCTACAATTGTATAATTATACAGCTGAAACAATGGTGCTA
Organism: Loripinus fragilis; assembly: GCA_964019695.1. Lineage (NCBI taxonomy): Eukaryota > Metazoa > Mollusca > Bivalvia > Lucinida > Lucinidae > Loripinus > Loripinus fragilis. The sequence goes on from OZ026523.1 coordinate 34,055,842, forward strand.
CGCCCCTCCCCCCCCCCCCCCACACACACAAACTACACCATACCATTGGCGTAGCTCCCATTACGCAGTTGCGCACGTGCATAATAAATATAGTAACATTCAAGGGAGGTCACCTTATGTGGCAAAAGTGATTTCCATGCCATAAGGAACTGCTATCATTATGAAAAGGGCCGTAATCGAAGAGAATCACTGCTTGACCCAGTAATCTCCCTTTGATGTGCGTAACCTTTTTTAATCTTTTGGCTACGCCTCTGCATACCCAGACTTTGATTTCCACCGAGGCCGATCTGCATCCGTGTTTTGCATATAATAGTAAAAGCCTAATTGATCGAACCAGCTCAGGATATTTTGGTATTGATCACATACACAACGTTAGGACGTAGTTAAAGGCTTACTGGTTTATTTTGAGGGGAAAACTGTATTCAACATTTTCATTTTGGTAGGTATATCGTCGGATATACGGTCGTAAATTTAGTTGAGAGGTGCCGTAAAACGTCATTTCCGAACGTATATCCGACGATATACCTCCCCAAATGAACAGTTTGAATACAGTTATCTCCATTCTAACGCACTTCTGCAGTTCGTCTCGAATTGTTGGAGCTAATGCCACACGTCATCTAATGAAATACGATGTAATTAATGACGTCAAACTGTTTCCAACAGTATAATGCAGGATATACTTTCGCAAATTGTTGACGTTATCCAATCAGAGGTAGCGTAACAAAAGCAATTGCATTAGACTATGGCTTCTAGTCCCATTAGGTAGCTGTAAGCATACGTACATGCGTGCGTGTATGTGTGTAAAGGATGAAATTACGCACACTGAATATGAGACAAAATTTCATGTTCCGGCTCAATTATTTTCTCATGACGTGACTCATATTTTTTCAGGAGAAAGTGACTACGTGCGACTTTACAGAGAGACAAAGAGACACGGTCAATGCCTTAGAAAAATAGATATAAACAAATTGGATTAACAAATTGGACTAAGTCTTATTCTTTAACTCGGAAATCTACTTATGGACAGTTGTACATGTACTTGTGGTTCCAGCATCATAAGACAGTAGGGTCAGGCAAAAAAATCAGCCTGACAACAGAAATTTTGAAAATTTACTTGTCTTTCTTCGGAGTAAAATCGTACAATGCAAACTTATGTAGTAAACAGTGTCATCTTAATGCTCACTGTTAGTAATGGTATATCCGAATTGACCCGTAAGTAGATTGCACAGACCGTATTTGGTTCAAACATTAATTTCGTAATCTCTACAAAATATAAAGATATGCTAAAAACAATTTAAAGGGGGTGCGGACAAAATCCCACTGGGACAAACGCTCACTAGGACAAAAGCCCACTGGACAAAAGCCCACTGCTGAATTTGGCATGGAGATCACTAGCCCACTTCTAACAAAATGGGTTAAAACTGTTAACCTTTATCAGACAGTCTCATTTGGTTTTTCACTGGCAATATTATATATTTGTGTTCATGCTGTGACAAACAACTTAATTAGTGTGTTAAGAAGCCATTTACATCTTAGGGAAATTATTTTACAGTTTGAGCCAAGCAATCTAATATCATAATTGGGAAACATATGTCTATAGTCCACATAACCTTTGATCTGGTAATAACAATTAGCATGCACTTTTATGAGAGGTGCCAAACAAAAAGGGATGTTTAAATAAGTTATTGAACAATTTGTGATTTACTATAGTCTGTGTTACGCACTACAAGGGCGAATTGATCAAACAATATGTGCTTTTACAGAGAACTGCACAGATTGTGATCAGCTGACTTAATCAGAAGCCACCTGAGTCCAGGTTCAGCATTATGCATAAATGTAGGTTTTTGTCCTAGTGGGCTTTTGTCCAAGTGGGCTTTTGTCCTAGTGGGCTTATGTCCTATTGGGCTTTTGCCCAACACTCAATTTAAAGGATTCGAAAGTGTAATTTCCTAATAATTCGGACACCATATCTCCTCTCCAAACTAATCCTAAATACAAGCAAAATACAAGCAAGTCAGTAGTATATACGACTCTTTGGCTTCACGTCATCATCTATATTTAGAATTAATCATCATCTATCTATAGAATGCTATTAGTCCAAACAATGGTCTTTTGAAATGTCAAAGATAATAAACGAACAATGGGATCCATTTAGCTTTTCTGAACAATAAAGCCTCCATCATGTTTGGCTTGTGTTGACATAGTGAAGGAAGTTTTATCAATAATATTTTGCAATGCCAAAGATAATCTCTCTTAAACGATCAATAATATTACATTTATCAATAGGCGAATTAAGTTTTTTAACAATAAAACCTCCATCATGTCTGGCTTGTGTTAACATAATGAAGGCAGTCCATACAATGGTATTTTGTATGGACAATGATAATAATCCCTCTTAAACGAACAATATGTTTAAAGGGGTACGTGCATAAAGAGGCTATAAGAGATATATTCCACCACCGTAGGGGTGTCACGAGAAGCAATCCTTGCCTATACTTGCATGGAACGTTTGGAAAATTATGTGACGTTGATTTTTTGCATTATATTGATGCCTTTGACATACTTTTGTTTGGTGAGACCTGGTATAATAAAAACGATACATATGACTTAAGTATAAATGAATATGAGTGTGATCACGTCTTCGCTCGAAAATCACAGGGCGCGAAATTGGGTAGATACAGTGGCGGCGTCTCGGTATACTACAAATCTTACTTGAAAAATTATGTATCTGTCGTGGAAAAGTCAGAATATGGCTTGGTATGGATTAAAATTGATAAAAACATCTTATACTCAACGGAAGATGCATTCATATGTTACGTTTATGTACGTGATCAGAAATCGCAAGTTTTACGACATGAAGAAATTGACTATTTTGAATTAATGGAAAATGGCATAATTAAATACAAAAATCGCGGAAAAGTCTATGTAACAGGAGATTTCAACAGCCGCATAGGTCAAAGCGTCGATTTTACTGATAACTTGTGCTATGAAAACTTTTTGACCGTAGGTATAGATGAAAATAGGCGACAAAACAACATTCCTTTCCGCGTCAGTAGAGACCCAATAATAGATAATTACAGTCGTTGCTTATTGGACTTATGTAAATCTACCAATTTGGTGATAGCCAATGGAAGGCTGAGCGAGGACAATCAGATTGGCGAGTACACATGTATAAATCCGCGTGGGCGGAGTGTTGTGGACTACTTATTGTTGGAATATTCGGACTTCGAAACAATATCGCATTTTAGCGTCTGTGAAATAGATGAACACTCAGACCACTGTGCATTATTTTTCCGGTTAAAGTTATCACGCAGTAATACTTTCACCGTAGATAATTCTAAACAGAATAATATAAATAATTTGTTAAAAAAACTTGTATGGACATTTGAAAATGAAAATCAATTCAGAAATCATATTTTGGGTGGAATGGGGAAATATAACAACTTGTTTACATGCTTAGATAACAATAGCTCATCAAATGATGATGTAGTAGAAAATTTTTCTACTTTACTTTTTGACGATGCATACCAGTATTTTGGTAAAATGGTACGTCCCGAGGATCGAACAGCCCAACATCCTAGGACTAACCCTTGGTTTGATAATACATGTAAAATTGAAAAACAAAATTTTAATCGTGCGAAACATGAGTGCAGCAGATGCCGTTCAGATTTGAACAGAGCAAACGTCACAAGATGTAGAACAAAACTTAATAAAGCAAAACGTGGGGCAAAAGCAATTTTCAAATTCGAAGAAGGAAAGCGGGTGCAAAAAATAGCTAAATCAAATTCAAAACAATTTTGGAAAGAAATTAAAAAATATATTAAACGAAAAGGGCAAACATCAGATGATCTCTCGGCGGATGACTTTTTTGAACATTTTTCATCAGTCTTTCAGGCACATCCGACCGAAAATAACTCAGAAAATACACAAGCAGGCGAAAATGCAGATCTCATTTTGGATAATCCTATCACGGAAGAAGAACTCAAAAAGGTCATTATGTCACTTAAAAATAACAAAAGTCCAGGAATCGACGGTTTGATATCTGAAATTTTTAAATGTTCTCAAGATATACTTTCTCCAATTTTATTAAATTATTCAATTATGTTTTTTCGAATGGTGTCTATCCCAGTTCATGGTCAGAAGGCCTCATTACACCAATCCATAAAAAGGGAGACTTAGATAATTCTAATAACTACAGAGGCATCACTCTTATTAATACACTTTCCAAAATTTATTCGCATATATTAAATAATAGGCTGCTATCATGGGCATCAGAAAACGGAAAAAAATTGTAGATTGTCAGTTCGGCTTTCAACCAAATAAGTCCACTGTAGATTGTATATTTATTTTTCATGCTATAATTTCAAAAATCTTAAATGGTGGTGAAAAGCTGTACTGTTGTTTTGTAGATTATCAAAAGGCATTTGATTTGATAAACAGAGGGTTACTTTGGTAGAAACTTGTTCGAGATGGTTGCAGCTCAACAATGATAAAAGCATTACAGGCCATGTATCAAAGTGTTAATGCATGGGTGAGATACAAAAATGTGTCTTCCTCATTTTCTAACATTCAGTCAGGGGTAAAGCAGGGGGATCCATTATCACCTGTTCTCTCCATCCTTTTTATCAATGATCTTTTAGTAAGCACGTCTGTAGATGACACGGCCGTTGTAACTGTCAACCAGATCAACTTGTTTATGCTCCTATATTGTGACGATGCGATACTATTTGCCAAATCGCCAGAATGTTTACAAAATATGTTAAACAAACTCTATGAGTATAGTTGTTTATGGGATATTAAAGTAAATACTGACAAGACGAAGGTGATGATATTTGAAAAAGGGAGGAAAATCGATGTCTATTTGTATTATATTGACTCATTATTAGAAGTGGTTGATTATTTTAAATATTTAGGTGTTATGTTCTACAGAAATGGTTCTTGGAACAGAACACAGAAATGTTTATCAGAGTATGGTTCCCTTGCAGTACATAACTTGAACAGACTCTTCGAAAATATAACATTATCTTATGCAGAAAAGTTTAAACTCTTTGACTGCCTAGTGGGCTCTGTACTTAACTACGCTGCTGAGGTATGGGGATTTCATAAAGGCCCGGATGTTGAACGCTTACACACACGGTTCTGCAGAAGCCTACTAGGCGTCAAAAAGTCAACTAATTTATCTGCACTATATAGTGAATTGGGTAGAAAGCCATTACTTGTTTTTAGAAAAATTAGACTCCTTAAATACTGGGTTAAAATACTTAACACAGATAAATTTCTTTTGAAAAAATGTTTATTATATGCTCGTAGATGATGTAATAGCTGGAAATAATTATAATGGGCAAAACTGGGCTTTTCAGATAAAAAACATGCTCAACAATTTAGGCTTCAGTCATGTATGGAATAACCAAGAGCAAAATGATATTCCATTTAATGAAATAAAACAAAGAATTATTGATCAGACGAATCAAGAAATTTTAATGGCAAATACCACTTCATCAAAACTTGAAACGTACTGTCTATTCAAGCTAGACACTAGTTGTGAATCTTACTTGAATAAGATAACTTTAAATAAATACAAATTTGCATTGAGCCGATTCAGACTTAGCTCACACAATCTCGCTTTAGAATCAGGCCGATATTACAATATTCCAAAAGAAAATAGAATATGCACCTTCTGTAACATGAACAAAATTGAAAGCAAATACCACTTTTTATTGGTTTGCCCTTTGTATGCAGAGCTACGGCGACAATATCTACCTCAGTATTATTGTAGATGGCCTTCTATAACTAAATTCAAGAATTTAATGCAAAGTAAATCTGAAAGAGTTATTAAACGATTAAGCAAATATATATTTTTTGCTCAAAACAAAAGAAACCTCAGTGCTTAACCCATAGATATGCACTGTTTTTGTATTAAATATTGCATACTGCTATATCAAAAAAAAAAAGCATCATTTGAATATTAAGGTATTTGACAGATATCTGACGGCAAATTGACGCCTTGTCGACGCCTGTGCAGCGCTATAGCCCTGCATCGGTGATGACAGGGGGACATTTCATAGTTCATTTCAGATGTGGAAAACTCTATTCCACCAATTGCTTCTGGTAAATTATTTCCTTGGTACCTATGCTTAATGTATGTATATGCTTTTGGCGAAAAGCATTTTTGTATGTTTAATGCCAATAAAGAATTTGTATTTGTATTTGTATTTTGCTCCCCCCCCCCCCCCCTATGAGGCAAAAAAAATGAAAGTTGCTCTTCACAAGTTTTTTCTTATTAGTTTATTAGAACAATTTCCCAAGTGTAAAAGTCTTGGATTGATTCTATTTTGACCGTTGCTATGGTAACAAAAAATGGCTGCCAAAATAGGTTGAAAATAGGAAAGTGACCATTTTGGAGCAAATTTAAGACATTTGACAGAGAAATGCACATAAAGCACAAGCAAATACCAAAAAGATATTTTAACAGAGGGTGAGAATTATCACGGCACACATCATATTAAAAGTTTTTTTGGTATTCGCTTGTGCTGATATCAAATTCTTAAAAATCGGTCTGAAAAAGCCTTAAATTTGGCTCAAAGCGACAATTTCTCTATTTAAAGCCTATTTGGTCGGCCTTTTTTGTTACGATGGCAACGGAAAAAGTAAAATAAATGCAAGAATTTACACTTGGACCAATCTTCTAATAAACCCATTGGGTTAAATTGGTGAAAAGCAACTTTCAGTTTTTAGCTCCAAAGGGGGGCCAAATTTGCCCCTTAATGCACGTACCTCTTTATGAATAGGCCTATACAATAGACATTTAATACGCATATTGATAAATTTAATCCCCTTGTTTGTTTATTAACTTTGAAATTTTCAAAAAAAACATTATCTGGTCTAAAAGTATTCTAAAATAAGTTGATGATCTCACTCTAAGATTATGACGTCACTCAAAACGGCCGCCGCGCATGCACAGAACGCGAGGCAAAAGAGTCGCCTATTCTACTCAAAACTATATTATAAACTGATAAGATGTGTAAAAGACAGTGAATGAATGCAAATAGTGTGACCCCTGATCAGACCGCTCCTTCATGGGGTGGCTTGATCTGGGTTATCACTATTTTCTCAGGCATATCTATCCAAATATTTAAGGTGAATACGGTATGGTGTCCAATAGTTAGTAAGTAATACTGACCACCTTGAAATTCTTAATCAATATCTGGATCATCCAGTTGGCACCAGTATCATCTCCTTAAGAATCTTAAGTTGATATAAGATGTTCAGAATCGTAATAGATGGTATGAAGACAACATGTGAAATAATTGCCAAAGGTAATCTGTCCCCGAGGTTATAAAACTTTTTACATGCTCAACTCAACTGAGCACAAAATTTGAATTGCTCATAAAAATTAAAATACCGACCAATAAAGAAGTTTCTTGATTTAAGTCTCTCACATGTTGTATTTATCCTGCTAATAAATGTTAAAATGCCAACAATTGTTGGCATTTTAACATTTATGAGCAGGATCAATTTCGTGCTCAGCTGCTTTGAACATATAAAATGTTTTTATAATCTCAGGGCCTGATCTGATCTGACAGCAAAGATGGTCACGCTGTCACAATGTATGACCACTCTATTACAGGGGGAAATGTTTCTGACCAACGTTGGCTATTAGTTACATGTAACACGGCAATGAGCATGTGTTCGGACAGGATTATTTTCTTGGCCCATAATTTGCTATATTTAGATCTTACATCATCAATCCGATTTTTCTGCTGACTGTTAATTGTATTTTTATCATGGTGCCTTTCCATTTTAATTTTCAGCACATCCTCATAAGCTGTGGGTGCTCAGACATTTCGGCCACGGACATTTCGGCCTGTACATTTCGGCCATTGACATTTCGGCCACGGAAAATGCAGAAGGTGGACGTTTCGGCCAAAACCATAAATTTTGGGTTTGGGATGTGTGCAAGCATAAATGTGTGAGGCATGTTTTAATCTTTTGAAATCAAATATGCATGTGAATACTTACAGTAGATTCAAAGATGCATGATAATAGGAGTATGCTATTTTTCATAGAAACAGGTGAATTATGGTGTGTATTATACAGCAGTAAATTAAATATTCCTGTATAAAGTACCCATTACCTGGATTAGTTTATATTTTTTGTTTACAACAAATCTTGTGTATCTTTGAATCTACTGTACATAACAATTGATGAATGTTTACTACTTTCATGCTGTGCCTGGATATATCTTTTTTTCTTCAAAACACTGTAGATCCAGATCAGCCAGCTCCCTACCTGATCAGGACCCACACTGTTTTCATCTCTGCTTGTAAATACATGCAGTTTAATAACTGATAAAAAATTGGGAGAAATACATGTATAGTATATAAGATTATTCAATTATTTCCTAAGAAATGCATCACACATTTTTGCATGCACACACTCGGGGCCCCCAACCCAAAACGTCCACCTTTGGCATTTTCCGTGGCTGAAACGTCCGTGGCCGAAATGTCCGGACCAAAATGTCCTAAGCCGAAATGTCCGTGGCCGAAATGTCCTACATTCAAGCTGTGTTTCGGGTTTAACATTTTCAAATAACTACAGATCCAATTGAACTCAAATAACATATACAGATTTCATAGGATGCGGGAATGTACCAAGATGGCTGCCACACACATTTATGGTAAAAATACTTTAAAAATCTTCATCTCTAGAACCAGAAAGCTGATGATCTTTGTATTATATATCTATAATTGGAGATGTGAGGCCTAGCCGGTTTGTTCAAATCATGGTTCTAGGTTGACCCTGACTGCTTAACGTCAAGGACAAATTTGCTTCTTAATGCATTAAAAGCTGCTAAAATTTGAAAAGTTTTTTTTCAAAAACTGCTGAAGCCAAAGTCATTATACTCACTTGATATGATCTGAGCCTTTGCTGGTCGCTCATACCACATTTTTGGAAATCTCATGTTGCGGCTCACTTAGTCATTTTAGGTTTCACATTGAAATAAAAAAAAAGTGAAATAAACCTGCTCATTTGGTTTTGGTACGTATCGCACGTTCGATCAACTAAGACTCAGACGAGCATGTACATATGCACTTATTCACCAATGCCTTCACTGTTGGATGAAGATAATTACTTGACAGTAGTCAAGCTAATGTTTGTGAAGCAGCTAACTCTAGATGACTTGATAATCCTTATTTCAAACAAATGGTAGGTCAGATATTTCCCACTGAACTTCAGTTAAATAAGGCAAATTTCTTTGATAGTGAAGCCCCCTTTTTGGACTTGTCAATAACGAATGACATAGTTCCATCTAAAATGTATGATAAATGGGATGACTTTAACTTTGAAATAGTATCTCATTTCTTGATGAAAAGCTTTCTCGTTCCCCTTCCTATGGTGTATATATTTCTCAGCTTATTTGTTTTGCGAGAGTGTGTTCTTACGTTCTAATGACTTCTACAAAATAAAACATTGTTTGGCAGCTATCTTATTAAAACAAGTTTATCCATATCATAAAAGATGTAAAGCGTTTTTAAATTGTACCACAGACACTCAGAATGACCTAAATACAATATAGGTTTAAAGATTCTTATGCAAAATGACATAAATGAGCTGATATTTTATGGTGATTTAGTTTATTAATTCAATAGAATAGTTGGAAAGCCTAATGTTAGTGATCAATTCAAACACATAATTAAACGTTATAAAAAAGGTTGGATATTAATAACATGGATATCATGCGACAGTCTTGTTATGAAGTCAATCAGGGTTTATAACCATAGTTTCCTCTTAAATTGCACGACGGCGGGTCAGGCCACAGACCCAATGACGGCACTGACATAAAGTTTTCATCCGTTGGTTGATTCCTGATTCGTGTCTTTGGCTGGATCCATCGTGGCTAAACTCGAGTTCTTTTAGCTATAAATATATATGAGCCCTTAGCCCTTTCCTTCACTAAAGTGTGTTGATATCATTAGATTGTTTGTATGTGATGATACAGGAAGCCTCTATGCGGGCTAAACAATTTTTTTGTTTTAACAACAACAAAAGACTTTAGGGCGAAAATTTGGTACCAATAAATGCATTTAAGCCCTCAACCCACCGACCCGCATTGGCTTAGGCTGTTGTCCTTCCGTTAATGGTCACATTGTTTGTGAGGTCTTGTGTTTAGTCCTTAATTTGCTTTGCAGAACTTAGTGTCCTTTCTGACAGTTCCAAGGTGGTACTTTTTTGTGGGTCCTTTGCGTTTTTAGTGCCTTGTGTTTCTCATGCTTTCGCGTTTGTTCATTGCTGCCTTATGGTAACCTGCTGGGAAGGGCGGACCTCTTGGCTCCTGTTGGTGATGTTTATTTTACTTGTGTTACTTTCCCATGTGGTATCCTTGGTCAGGTATGGTACTTGATTGTATCGTTTCCTGATCTTTGCCGTCTTTCTTACATTTCTTAGTGAAAATGAAAGGGCGTTATGATACATGGTACATTTAGCCACTAATATCTATTTGAATACTGGTTTCAGATGTGCCTAAAACTTTACTATAATTATTTACGCAATATGACGTATTTATTGCTCGTTTGTTTCGAAGAGTTGATGTGATATTTTGTTTGTGAGTGTTTAGGTTTTCAAGTTTGCTTTAAGATGTATTTTATATCTATAACAACAACCACTGATTGTTAAACATGTGGCGCTATTTTCTTATTGCGTGACCCTCTTGTGATGTCTTTAGGTAAGGTACCGTCAAAGTGTCACGTAACTTGCCGACTAGTGTGGTCTGGTGATAAGCTCTGCAAACAGTTTGGACCCAGATCAGGCCTGACAAAATGTCGAGCCTGGTCTGGATCCAAACTTTTTGACACTCCAATGATATTTCTGAAAGAAATTTTCGAAAAGGATAATTTTGAAAACAATCGGCAGACGAGCAAAAAGCATAAAACATTAATATGAAGGCAAAGTTAAACAGACATTATGAAGACATTCTGGCAATCCTTAATGATGGCAAAGCGAATCAGAAAACAGTTAACCCTCACACACAACCCCAGCCACGACTTTTTTTGCCTGTTCTCTCGACTGCTTATATTATTAAGTGACCTATATTGCACTATGGATCTAGATCAGACTGCTCCTTGGGAGCTGTCTGATCAGGGTTCATTGTGTTTGCTTCCATGATAAAGTATAGTCTGAAGTGCACTGTCCCCTATGAGGCTAAAAAAAACAAAAATGTTTTTCACTATTTTCTTCTCATTATTTTATCAGAGTAAAAACCCAAGTGTAAACGTCTGTTATTAATTTGGTTTTTGCTGTTGCTATGGTAACAAAAATTGCCGCCAAAATAGGTTGAAAACAGAAAATTGGCTATTTTGAAGCAAATTTGAGACAGAGAAATTAACATAGAGCACAAGCAAACACCAAAAAGATATTTTAACAAATGATGTAAATTATCACGGCACACAAGACATTAAACGATGCTTTTGGTATTTAGCTGTGCTGATATCTAATTCTTAATACGTCTGTCTCCAAAATCCATAAATTTGGTCCAAAATTGCGATTTCTCTTTTTTAAGCCCATTTTTGGCGGCCATTTTTGTTAACATAGCAACCATTAAATTTAATTAAATGGCAGAATTACACACTTGAGTTATTCTTCTAATAAACCAATCAGAAGAAATTGGTGATAAGTAACTTTCAGATTTTGGCTCCAGAGGGGGACAAATTAGCCCCTTAATGCACGTACCCCAAAATTTACTCAAGGCAGACGTTCCTTGTGTACTGAAAGCAAGATTATTTTAAGTTCTACTGCTTTTCAGGTTTCTGAAACACTTATGAGATGTGCAAAAGAATTGCATTATTAAATTACTGTTCTCATAAAATTAACAAATTTTTAATTCAAAACATTAATTTGGTCTGTGGTATACATTATTTATCTACCTCATGAGTTAATTTATCTAATATCGTTTTTAGCTGTCAGGCAGCAGTGAACAAAGTTGCTGTCTACCTGTCCCAGACTAAATTTAGTTCAATCTATATTTAGCTGTCTTTCAGCATCGACAAATCCTCCAGTCGTCCTGTCCTGGGCTAAATTTAGCTCATCACTGGTAGCTATCAATATCTGCCTAAACCAGTCAAAGCTAGTTTCAGCCAACCAGAAGAGGTATTTTATGTTTTGGATCCAGTTCAGGCATGAGGTTTTGTCTGGCTTTATCTGAGTCCAAACTGTTTGCAAAAGTTATAAACAGACGACACTAGTGGGTAAAAGGTTAACTGTGTTGCCAGCATGATAAGTTCACAGCAGCAAACTTGTGTTTTAATTAGGGGATAACTGTGTTCAATTGTTTTTATTTGGGGTGGTATATCGTCGGATGTACGGTCGGAAATTCAGTTTTACGGTGACACACGAGAGAATTCCGAACGTATATCCGACGATATACCTCCTCAAATGAAAATTTTGAATATGGTTATCCCCATTCTTATGCACTTCTGCAGTTTTGTCTTGAATTGGAGTAAAGTGCACGTCATCCAACGAGATGTGGCGTAATTAATGACGTCAAACTCTTTCAGACAGTTTATCGCAGGATATACTGTCGCAACTTTTTGACCTTATCCAATCAGACGTCGCGGTACAAAATCAAGTGCATTGGGATAGCGTATCGTTAGTAGCAACTCGTATTGTGTGTGGGAGTAAGTGTTTAGTCCTGGTGTTGTAGTGCGGTTCTTTGTGCTATTTATATTTTGGTCTTCTTATTAAAGGTAGGCGACGTTTACTTTACGTTGTGGTAAGCCAGACGTTTGTTTATTTGCTGTTGTTTTCTAAATTCAAAATGACCACTCATCTCTGATCATGTTCTGTTATCAATCGCCAGCGTATCAAAAGATAGGTAGATTAAATGGCTCTTCCAGAGGGTCTCATGATTTGCATAAGTTTATATATATAACATGATTGCATAGGCTAATATAGAGAAAACATTCAACATCTTTTTTTCTGAAACCACAAGGCCTATAGAGGTAGTATGACTTAGTGGTCTGCTGTTATGTTTGTTCAAATTTTGACCCTGGAGCAAAGCATGCCTTATCCCGAGCCTCAACTAAATGATCAACATAAGCTTAAATAGGTAAAACATGAACAAATATTCAACTATATGTAGAACATAGAAGATTTACATGTTGATGTCATAGTGTAGAGCTAGTAGCATCATCTAGCGGTCTGCTTCCAAGTTTCTTCAAATTATGGCATGGGCTCAAATGACCCTGTCAATAGGATATTAAAGTATCTTGAAATATGTAGAGAAACATAAAAAATTTTCTGGCTTAACTTCATAAACAAGAAATTGCGTCTCGATAATTTGCATATAGCTTCACCTACTGGTTTTCTACACGTATGCTCTCATTATAGCCCTATGGACAATGGCTCTGAACTTGGGTCGTATATTGTACATAGGCTTATACGGAGAAACATAGGCAAATATTATTGTCTGAAACCACTAGTTTCAGATCCGTGGTATTGGATATATAGCACAAGCTAGTAGTTCTCAACAAAATTGTTCTTATAACCCTTGGGCCAAACAATGTGGTGCCTAAGGGATTTCACACTCTTGGAATTCCCTGGAAACTGGTAAATCTTAGTATCGTGGAAACGGTTCACTTTCCCATCACTAAACGATCCAATATTGTTCCTTTTGATAAAGCATGTTAACTTACACCACGAGCATCCTGGGGTCTAAAACACACTCCCTCGTCTTCATATACGGCTTAATATCCGGGAAATGATTTAGATCACACATTTGAATAATGTCATATTCCTGAGTATAAAATGCATTCATTAAAGCTGCATAGTCTGTAACTTTTGATCTAATAATCTTAAAAATAATGTTTTTATTTTTCAAGAACACAGTGAAAATACTCAAATTCAGGTAAACATTTTTCCATTTTCGTAAATCTTAACAAGTTATCACTATCAGAACAACTGCATTTATGTTAAAATTCAACGGTCTTGAATTATTGGAGGGACGCAAATAATTACCAACAAGAGAAAAATACACCTATTTGATAAGATAATTCACTTTACCATGCAGTTTTCAGCTGTGCTGAACATTTTTATTGTGAAAACATAGCTTTATTCTATTTTTACAAATGATTTAAAAAGAAAATAAATTTTTTCGAAAAATGTTCATAGTTACAGAGTATGCAGCTTTAACATGAGTGGCCGGATGCAAGTGCCCGCGTGACATGCCTAAGTTTCTCCCCTTCAATATGTGGCTTAATATCTGGGAAAATTTCAAGGAAGATGTAAGGTACTGTCTTCTAAAGGGTGTTAAGAAAGTATGCTCCCCAATAAACATTTTTTACTTTTAGTTTAATGAAAATGCGTTGAAATTCTTTAAAGTGGGCATACAGAAATATAGAATGAGATATTTAAGCAAATACTAAATAATACGAAAATAAAACACACAGTACCTCATTGAATTGTTGGGGCTTGACAAGCAAAATGGGGGTAAACAACAAACAACCATATCCACGCAATGACCTTTATGATCAAAACCAACTAAATATTACGAAAAAAACAGGTATGCAAAACCCAGTACCCCATTGAATTGTTGGGGCTTGAGGAGCAAAATGGGGGTATACAACAAGCAACCATTTCCATGCAATGGCATTAATGATCAGAACCATTCCTAATTGGTTGAGAAATTCACTATGGACGTGTATATATCTCATATGAACCTTATTGGACATTTCCTAAAAAGCAAGGCTAAAAACAGCTATACAAAACCATAAATGTTACAACTTTTTGAAAAATATCAGATTTTTTTCAAAACGTTTAAAACACAATACCTATAGATAATATAATTTTGTAAAGTCATGTATTTCGTTGTATGTCGGACACGATGTCAAACGCTATTAAATAGCACAGGCAACAACAGGTTGATATGAAAATGCGCCAATCGCAACAAAAGTCGTCTGCTTTGCTCGTCTGCTGAAATGTTTAAGAAGCCTCTATTACAAACAGTGTGGACCCAGATCAGACTGCTCCTATAGAAGCAGTCTGTTTTGGGTCCACGCTCTTTGCTTCTATACTTAATTCGTCAGTAATGTTAGGCAATTATTTGCAGCAGACGACATTTACAGATGCATTTTTTTTTCTTGGCGCTTTAAGGTTTAATAGAAAATGCAATGTTTTAGCATCATTGACGTTTTTAATAATTTGAAATTATATGATAAACAGCTTACTTTTCGGGGTTTAACTGTTGCTCCAGTAGTATGTACTGTTGAGTCAATATCTTTGTTTTCTCTCCTTTTTATATTTTGATGTGTATGTGCTAGATGATACATCGATAAGTTAGGAATCTTTCATGCGAACTAAACATTTATGTGTATTGATCCACATCAGAATCAATGGTGAGGTTAGTAACGTTAAACATGTCTAAGCTCTTCAGTAATTTTTACTGACCGTTCCAAGGCGGTGCTTCTTTTATGGATCCTTTTTGTATATATGTTTCGCGTTTGTTTTTATTATACTGTCTTGTCTGCTACTTGCAGCCCTGTGATCACCTGCTGGGAAAGGGCTGACATCTTTGCTCTCGTGAGTGCTATTTCCTGGTGTTTTTGTCACTTTCCCATATGGTGTCTTTGGTCATGTTTGGTCCCTTATTGTATCGATTCCTGATCTTTGCCTTCTTCTTTTCTTTCTACAACATATACCATTTGAATAATGACACATAGAAGCGCCTTCGAGGATTTGTGTTAACTCTAAAGCAGACTAGGGAATTGTAATAGGGTCGTAAAGACTTAATTTGTAACTATGTGGGGAAATTATACATCATCTCCAATCACGACTTTAGCAGACAACAGGTCTGAGTTGTGATGTCTTTCTTTGTCGGGCTGGTAAGTATGGACTTGCATGTGAATGATCTGCCCCCGGTGTAATATTCTAACGTTTAAACTGAATTGTTAAAGTAGTCTGCTACCAAATATGTATGGAGTTTTAATGGTTAATGGTTAATGATTGTCAATGAGACCATCAGTAGCCGTCTCATGCATATTTTCCAATTTTGTTGGATAGATTAATTTGCGTAGAAAACGAGGTCAATGGATTCAAAATGGGTTGTTTTATTGTTAAGTTACCGTTCTCGGTACTGTATTTAATCATAAACTACCTCTTTTTTCATAAGTTTACACGTTGCAGTGTTGATCATTGGAGCACCTGCGATTGTTTGACATTAGAAAAATGAGCCTGCACATGATATGTTAATTACTACTTATAGTGCAAATACTACATGTAATGTCGTGTGTGACTTATATTTTGTTTCTGGAATGCCATTATTGTTAGAAGCATTAGGGGCGTTTGTTGTCGGATTTAGCTAATATTGCATTAATGGCACATGAGTACACTACAAAGCACACAAATTATACATTTGAACATTCTATTGCATGTATTATTGAAAATACATATGCATTTCTCTCATAAATGGCTGGAAATCAAGAGTTGGACATTGCCATTTGTAGGTACTAAAGGGGCTCTTGCACGGTATGGAAAATTAACATGCGAGTCTGCCCACACTTGGATTTTAAAAATATTATGTTATTTAATTGTCTGGGGTATAATTTTAATATTTATGGTGCGTTTGAGTTTTTATGCAATTCCGTTGCTAATTTATGACGTCATGAATGATATCACTATAATACCTTAGGGAACCCAGTTATAATCATTTCTTAAGTAATTGACATATCATGTAACGGGCGGAGATTTTTTTATTAAATAGCTATATCATTGATAAGTTCGATGTTACTTAAAATGGCTTTGTATGTATTAGGATACTGGGTGGGCATTCATTTTTATAGCATGGTACCCCAATTTTCGACTGTTTACTTTATGTTCAGTCAAATTTGGAATTAACATTTTTATAGGTTGCGGTCTTTGTCAAGATACCATTTCAACATATAAACTATCTATATATGTTAAGAATATGTAGACCAAATTTCATGAAATTTAAGGACCGGTAACATATCATTTTAACTTGATGTAAACACATGGCCCTAATTCATCGAAATGTAAGAAATACAATAATTATGTGTCAGTGTAAAACATACTTGTCTGCAGTTTATGATTGTGGTATTTCCTGATCATACTCATTTACTATTTTTTGAATATTGATTGATTGTTTTGTTGCTTTACATCCCAAGTCAAAAGCTATGGTCATAGCGGGACGGTCAGTTCACCTAACCACACTTTTTCCTGGGCAGGCTTGAACAAGCGGTTAATCAGTAATTCGTGCCCATACTTTCGCTTGTAACTGACAACAACCCTTCTTGAATGAATCAGCGGAAGGGAGGAGAATGACGGTAGAAATCATTTCATGATCAATCTCCACGAAAGTATGGGACCGGACCGGGATCGAACTCGCGACCCATGGATCTGCAGTCAGACACGCATCTGTAGCCAGACACGTTACCGACTGCGCTACGCGGCCCGGCACATACTTGAATACTTGCTTAGTTTGAATCATCATGCTAGTACGTTTACTGGTAGAAGTTGATAAATTCAGTGTTTTGCCCTGTTATGGATTGGAAAAAGAAAAAAACAATATTCTTTGATATCAAGTGCCACGATTCTGATTTAATGAAGTGCTTACACAATGATATTAGCCAAAATGATACAATATGTTGACACATATACTTTTCACACCTAGTTTCTAACATTAAAACTACATCTAGCCAATGTTACACTAAATATGTAACATTTTTAAGAATTATAATTCATACAGAAGAGAAACCATATGATAAGTCAGTTCATACAGGAGAACCTTATATCTATGATTTTATAATTGTAAGACTCATTAATAAACCTGCTTTACAAAAATAGCCCCATGTCAAAACTATTGGTTAAAATTAACCATTTTGGTCACAGATAACTTTTGGCTTCAAAGGTATTGCTAATTTAATGCTTAAATCTTCTCTGTTCATTTTGTTTTGTGAAACTGATGCTGATTTCCATCAAATAGCAACATTTATACTTTAGCTGGCTGTATATTATAGGCATACAGTTTTGTTTCTTGACCTCACTTATTCATATAGAACACTGTTTTATTATACCTGGTCACGGCACCAAAATGTGGTTCCTCTAGTTAAGTTGGGATGTAAAGGAAATATTTAGTCTTCTTGTTTTCACATGTTTATTGTTAGGATATTATGTTTCTTAAACAATATCATGCAGGACTTGAGGAAGTGATACACATTGTCTTGGCCCCATAGTGCCATGACACAGGGCCATGACCTTCGGCATTTCTGACCATTGAATTATTTAAAATTGTCTAAACATATCTTTCTTTAAGAAAAGTGGAAGTAGATTAAAAAAACAACCTCCTTATGTCGAGTTATTGATTCATTTGAATTAAATAATTAATTTTGCTAAAACTGACCTATACCCATAAGAGGTAGGAAATAACAAAGTTACCAGTTTTTGATTTTAATGATATTTGGCTCAGATCAGCAGTATATATATGGCATGTTTTTGTGATAATATAATATCTTGACAAAGACTAGAACATATCCATCTTTTGAATTGAATGTTGAATGTTTTGTAAATTTTTGAAAAAAATATTGAAATTTTACAATCACTTCTTCTGAAAACGTAAACCATAATTTATCCAAATAGTTTCGTGGTATTAAAATAATGTCTATGGTATTTTGGATTCAATCTAGATGACAAATCATAGAAATAAACAAAACTATAGATTTACGACATGGAAATTTAGAGACAGGTACCACCTGAAAGGTGGAGTACGCCAGGGTTGCTTCCTAAGCCTTATTCTTAACTATCTAATTCGACAAATGCATTTTCATAGTTCGTAAATAATGAGTTATTAATATGCAAAGTTTAAAGAAAATCCATGCGTGGGCACAGATGAAAGTACCCCTTTCGCCAAACAATAAAACAAGAAGATAAACAACATTTTGATAGCTTGCGGTCATTTTATCCAATAGACAGTACCACCTCGATCAGCAGGGATGGCTGAGATGAACCTGTGCATGCGGGCTAACTCTTCATAACTTTTGCTTCTCTAAGTATGGAAGTTTTAAATTTAATTTGATTCTTTACGTCCCATCAACAATCTTTCAGTTATAAGGGGACGGGTCTTCCTGGGTTGACCCAGTACTAA
Source organism: Loripinus fragilis (assembly GCA_964019695.1). NCBI lineage: Eukaryota > Metazoa > Mollusca > Bivalvia > Lucinida > Lucinidae > Loripinus > Loripinus fragilis. The sequence goes on from OZ026523.1 coordinate 34,074,989, forward strand.
ACAAGAATTAATATTTCTCAAAGACAGAACGCAGTGACGCTGGTGAGGCTCGAACCCTCGGCCCCTCGGTCTCAGGTGAAGCACTCTACCACTGAGCCACTGTACTTTCTAAAGTATGGAAGTAGATGAATGTTCCGACTATATATGGAGTAGGATTCTAGCCTCACTTGGTAGCTGTATATGAATGTTTATAGTGTTTTAACGCTTATATGATAAGTAACATTATCTCCTGGCCTGGTCCATTTCTTAACTCTTTGCTCCCTGAGATTTTTTTTCATTTTGTTTTGTCGTCTGTTGATTTATTTTTCAAAATCAACTTTTCGAAAAACTCTTCCAGGAATACGATCTGAGTGTCAAACAGATTGGAACCAGATCAAGCCCGACAAAATGTCGTGCCTGATCTGGGTACAAACTGTTTGCAATGGCAATGAGCAGCCGACACTAGTTGGCAAAGAGTTAATAGTCTCTTTTATGGCTTTACATTCCGTCTGGTAGCAGCAGAGGGTTCACGTGGAGTAGCAAACCATACATCTACAAATAAGGAACGTTTCATATTTGAGCGACCTTATTGATCATAACATCTAAATGACACAGGCGCACTTCGAATGGAACTATAGTCCCTACTATAGTACGTAACTAAAGTTTGATTCGAACACCTATAGTCGCTGCTAGGGTGACGTCACGAACCTACTAGAGATGGTCGGAGCACCGTTACTCCAGTAGATAGGTTCCCTAGCTGGTTCCCTACTCTAGACCTATCTAGCACGATGGGTTCCCTACTCAAGACCTATCTAGCACGATGGGTTAAAGATCTAGCACGATGGGTTCAAGATCGGTCAGTAGCCTCAAAATGATATGTTTTTGTAAAATTAACCTAGCTGATAATAATTGTTGGTCCCACTTATTCGTAGTTGATTATTAGAAAGCGCTGTGCAGTTTATAGCATCCTTTTTGTCTACGACGAAGAATTGAAGTGGAGCATACAGGGCTTTTATTTTTGTTTACTTGCCAACCAACTAAAAGTTCCAACTTTAGTCGTTCGGGTGTAAACGTGCGTGCACATCTATTACGTAAGAACTATAGTATGAACTTTAGTTCGATTCGAAGTGCGTCACAATCTTACGTCTGCTATTGTAAAAAATGGTGATTTAAAGTTATCTTGCGACGGAGACTGATCTTTCGTTCATTGCATAAATGCAAGGGTTGTCCCAGTAAATCGTGGACTTTTCTTATAGGATGGGATTATATACTTATGGGAACCATTTTGTATAAATATGGGTTGAATCACAGTATAAGTAACAAATTTATGAACCTTTACTTGACGGTATGTCGGCGTGAGTGGCGCACATCAAAACTTTTGTAATGAAATTATTCTAGTTCAAAGGGTAGTGTTCATTCAATCAAATTTCGCTTTTCTTTTTTTTTTGTAAACAATGCATTACCACATCAACTAGTAACCATGCAAGGTAAAGTTGAAAATATGAAACGTCTATGGCCATTCGCATTGATTTATGAACGGTTTTACATACCTACAACATTTTTATTTTTCAGAAAATGCTATGGTTAGAAAAACGGTATTGCGCAAAAATTAGACTTTCAACAATTTTCAGCTAATTAATCACATAAAACTATGTTCTTTTAATGTTAAATGATTGGTCAAAGAGTCACTAGTGTCGTAAAATGGATTTTGTGTAAAATTATTTTAGTAATATCACAAAGACAAGCTCATTTTTGTCAATTTAATGGAACGCATGCTATTTTTCTGTAAGTTATTTTATTGGTAAATATCTTGTCTCTTATTAAATCTAAAAGATTACGCTTGTTTGATTGCTTAACGTGTCAAAACTAACTATTTGGTCTTTACTGGAATCAGGGAGACTTACTCAACAAATATATGGCAATATTTGTCATCATTTAAGCGTATTTAAAAAGAGTAGAGTCAAAACATTTGAGCACCCCTCTCTGAAAATACAGCAAAATAATTTATGACGTGCACCGCATACGCAGAGATACCCGCAAGTAAAGGTTCATAACTTTGTTATCTAAACTGTGATTTCACCCATATTTGTAGAAAATGTTTCGTAGATGTATATTAGCATATCATACAAATTTCATAGAATTCCCGACAGACAATCTCGTTTTATAACAAAGGTCCACGATTTACTGGGACAACCCTCGTATACTGTAAAGTTTCGGCAAAAAAGCATTTGACTTAATTTATACAAAGTAGTGTTGTAGGGCTATGGTATATGCTCGTATCTTAATATATACAATTTACATCAATATTGCAAAAAAGATTCAGAAACATGATAATCCTGTTAGACACATATTTTTCTTTCACACGAAACTGCGCGGACGTCAAGCGTCGCTGGACACCCGTGATTACCTAGATACTGTCCTGCCAGCCAAGAGTGACAGTGGCGTCATGTTTTTACAAAGTTTTCATGGACTTATAACATTTATGAGCATGATTAATTTCATGCTCAGTTGAGTTGAGAGCAAGAAAAGTTTAATAACCTTGTGCCCTGGTTTGTCACGTGTAAGAACATTAAGGCTGTTTACTGCTTAATGTCGTTAACGTAATTGTATCAAAACATATTAACGTAAGATAATACATGTAACGAATAAGATTGCATTTGAAAATTGTACTTAATGTTCAGATTTCGTGAAGGTTAGATATGAATCAACTTTCTGGAGTGGAAATTAAAACTGGAGGGAAATTTACAAACAATTCAGGCAGAAGACACATACATTCCATCAGTAAAAATGGCACTGACCCTCATTTTGCATTTCACAACAAAGCATACGGCAAACATACGAAATATTTTGTCAGAATTTCGTGTCACAAATGTCAGAAATGTTTAAATGTGTCTTGCGATCCTCATGGATAAATTCACATGCAGTATAAGTCTTTATACTTAGCAACAAGCCTCACAGCTCACGTCTGATGTACGCTATGGCCTGTGCGTTGTGACCAATAAGTTTTGGCTAATTTTAAGAGACTTCACGTATTACCATTAAATGCCAATGACCTCAAATAGAATGGTATTTCATAAACGAATGTGCTTCTTAGATAAATTTTATAGTTGGAAATATAATGCCAGTACATATGATAAGGATACTATTCAAATATGCGCCATTAGTTTTGCTGCGCAATTATCCATTTGTCGCAATGAGGTTATGTAATTTTTGTCGTTTGAATGGAATGAATTTGACGAAAATTGCTTTCCCTTGTTTTAGTGAGAACCACTAGGTGGCACTGTTGTGGAGCTGTCGCTTTTTGGGAGGTACCTAGATATGGTAATGTAATGCGTTATTCAGCCGAAGAGCGACCGATTAAACACACATTAATTTTTCTATGGAAATGGTAAGATTGGCAATGCTTTTTTAACATATTGTTAAATGAAGTTTTGTAGTGAAGTATTTGCATGTGTGTTAGTGATGGTAAGAAATAAAAAGTCGGGATAATCGGTCACCTTTTCCGGCTCAAAACAGAACAAAAAAAAAATTCAGTAGTTGGTTATTTGTTGTTATGCATTGAGGAGATTTTCATCTCCTTAGATGAGCATCGTGGGTCGAAGGTAAGTCAAGGGAAGATAAATTTAATGATACATGAGGACGGGTGATACTAAAATAACATTGGAGTCGCGTTTTTGACGTGAACGATTTTGCCTTATACGCTATTATGGACCTCATTTCATTTAAGAAATAAATCAGATTTTTTTGTCTCAAGGCATTCTGTTAAACAAATGACGAATCACTAGTGTTTTATACTATAAGAGGAGAATTACTTCAATAAAAAAGCGTAACACTATGGGAAAAATTTATGTGACGGTATTTTTCGCGGAAAATGTTATTGAACGTGTGGTCATGTCACATAACATGACGATACTAGATGGAAAACAGCAACTTGTACGTATTTAAGCACTTTACAATAAACAGCAGGGTCAAGATGACCCTTAATCGCTCACATGAGATAGGTACATAAGGGAAACTAGCTACGACCCATGGTGGCCATGTTTTTGACAGATCAAATTATTTTGAATTATTTTTGTAGAGGGTCACCTACTAGCCATTTCTGCCAATCATTTTCAATTCTCACCACTGGTTTCAGAGGAGTAGATACATAGGTATCTTTTTTACCATTTTTAGAATGTCACATAATAACTATTTCTGCCAAGTCATATCTGACCACTGGCTTCAGAGGAGCAGATATTTAAATATTTCTTACATATGTTCATGTACATAAGGGAGGGAAACTGGCCATGCCCCCTGACGGCCATATTTTGGACGGATCGAATTTGCTTTAGCTATTTTTGTAGGTCACCCAGTGAATATTTCTACCAAATTATTTGGAATTCTGACCACCCGTTTCAGAAGAGAGGATGTTTAAAGTTTTGCTACAGCAATAAGCTACGCCCCCTAGCGGCCCTGTTTTTGATGGATCAAATTTCTTTTTTTCTGTAGATGGTCAATAAGTGGTATAGAGGAAATTGTCATTAAAGAAAATTGTTGACGACGCACGACGGACAACGACTGACGATGACGGATGACGGACGACGGACATTGACTGATCCTAATATACTCATGCTAAGAAAAAGAAGGTCACCTTGAGCTTCATATAAGATTCGTTTTATTTGCATAGTAATTTTGGGATAACTTACAGACCAACGCTGTGTGGATGAAGGGCTTCATACACATGTCGTGCCAATCTATCAGAATGTTTGAAATAATTTTCTTTTCTAGCAAGACAATGCCAGCACGCCTGCAATATTTCAAGGAACTGTTTGCAAGCTGGCCATGTCATACCCCTTGATAAGCCTCCCAGGTCCCAATCCATCTCTGATGGACCCCCCCTGGGATAATCTGTACTGGTGGGTACATGATCGTATCCCTTCCCAGACACCACATTTCTCGGATTGGAACACTAGCTAGATGGACAAAAGGCAATGCATTCCACAAGGGGTGAGTGGGTTCAACCCAAGGCTTCTTTTGAGCATCCGCAAAAGGCCCATAGAATGCATTTATAACGGTGGTGGTCATACAAGATATGAATTTAAATATCTTAATTTGTTATCATAACATGTTCATGTCTGTAGTTATTTTCAACAAAGATGTATAATTGGGTGGCCGTCTTTTTATTAGCATGAGTATATAGTTCATTTTGAGCACCTCGTGCTCATGTGAGCTAAAAACTATAGATCGGTTGGGCACCTTAGTGCAATCAACTTCTGAAAAAATATAAATTGGAATTATCTCCACAAAGCAACACGAATAGACACAGAAAACATAAAAAGCCAACATCACTGTAAACAATAAGTGAAAGTTAATACCAAACAAGAGGGTCATAGTGGCCCTGAATTGTTCACCTGTACTATGTGCACTAGTCATATGTGACCCCCAGGGGCCTTACTTTAACAAACTTGGTAGTGGTCTACTAGGTGATGCTACATACCAAATTTCAAGGTTTTAGCCCAAGATTTTATCATGTTTTCCCTATATAAGCCTATGTAAAGCATGCGACCCCGTGGCAGGTCCAACTTTAGCCCCACAGGCATTTTTGAACAAACACGATAGTGGTCTACTAGGTGATGCTACATACTTAATATCAAGGCTTTAGTCCTTGTGGTTTCAGACAAGAATAACGTATTTTCCCTTAAGTAAGCCTACGTAAAATATGTGACCCTAGAAGTCCACTAAGTGATGCTACATACCAAATATCTAGCTCAATGCCTTGTGGTTTCAGACAAGAAGATTTTTTTCATATTTCCCCCCCCCCCCAAAAAAAAAAACTATGCAAAACATGTGACCCCAGGGCGGTCTCATCTTTGGCCCCAGGGGCATAATTTGAACAATCTTGGCAGAGGTCTACTAATTGATGCTTTATAACCAAATTTTAAGGCTCTAAGCCTGGTGGTTTCAGACAAGATGATTTTTTCATGTTTTCCCTATATAAGTCTATGAAAAACATGTGACCCCCATGGCGGCCCCAATTTTGTCCCCAGTAGCATAATTTGAACAAACTTGGTAGAAGTCTACTAGGTGATGCTACATACCAAATATCAAGGATCTATGCCTCGTGGTTTCAGAAAAGAAGATTTTTTTCATATTTCCCCGATATAAGTCTATGCAAAACGGGTGACACCCGGGGCGGTCCCATTTTGGGCCCAGGGGCATAATTTGAACAAACATGGTAGAGGTACACTAGATGATGCTTCATACCAAATATAAAGGCTCTAGGCCTTGGGGTTTTAGACAAGAAGATGTTGTCGTATTTTCCCTATGTAAACCTATGTAAACCTGTGACCCCCGGGGCATGTCAATTTTTAGCCCCCGGGATATAATTTGAAAAAAAAACTTTGGTAGAGATCTACTAGGTGATGCTACATACCAAATATCAAGGTTCTAGCCTTTGTGGTTTCAGACAAGAAGATTTTTAAAGTTTTCATCTTGAAAATCTATTTTAGCCTGTGTGACCTAGATATGCAACGGACCAGAACCAATTGAGCAACTATTAAAGAGGGTCATATAAGGATTATTCCAGCCAAGTTTGGTCAAAATCCAACCAGTTGTTTAGGAGATGTCATTTATGTCAATGTTAACAGACGACGGACGACGATGAACGTCGACGACGGACGACGGACGAAGACCGATCACAAAAGTTCACCTTGTCACTACGTGGCAGGTGAGCTAAGAAGTTGGCAGCTGAGTTAACACCCCTTTTGGTGTTAATGTACACGTACTCGTACTTTCCTATCAAATCCGATCCCAAAATGATAGCATTTAAAACATTTCTATATGCTACTATTCTAGTTATTATCCGAATCAACACAATCGAACCGAACAAAGCTTTTAAAGCAGTTGATAAGTCATAACCAAATCAGTGGCATTTCAGCTGCCACCGAAATAGATTTAAAGTTACACTTATTCTTTACAGTGAAGTATGAGGGGGGCAATACATCTAGCACGTCCCACCTCATCGAGAGCATAGCAAAACTAATAACAGTACAACATCAGGGCCTCATCATGAGAAAAATCCGTCGCAGGTAATGCTCGATCTAGCCTGCTCAGCTACAGAGACTAGTTAGCCTGTTTATTTTCTGCATTTGGTAAGTTAAACCAGCTGGTCAGAAGCGTTGACCATACGGCGCGGATGCAAAGACTGGTCTGCGCTTTTGTTTTGAGCATTCAAAAAGTCAGATTTTTTCACGGCGAGGTTCGGTGTAAAACAGGACCAAATGAGCCGTAGTATGAACTTTCCAACAATATGGTATGTGCGACAAGCAAAGGCTCAGACCAGCCTGCGCATACGCACAGTCTGATCAGAGCCTTTGCTAGTCGCTTGAATAGTATTTGAGTATTCGGCTACTGACTGAACACCATTTAGACTTTCTAAGCTTAAAAGGAGGCTGCACGGGCTCGTCTGATTCAACACTTGTCAAACTGCCACATTGTTGGAAATCACATGTCGTGGCTCAAATATATTCAAAGCAACAAGAAGCAAGAGCAATGCCACCACATTAAAACTGAGAGCGGTTATCATGGTTAATGACCACACCAACCAACACCTGCCGGGCCGCGTAGCGCAGTCGGTAACGTGTCTGGCTACAGATGCGTGTCTGACTGCAGATCCAGGGGTCGCGAGTTCGATCCCGGTCCGGTCCCATAATTTCGTGGAGATTGATCATGAAATGATTTCTACGGTCATTCTCCTCCTTCCGCTGATTCATTCAAGAAGGGTTGTTGTCAGTTACAAGCGAAAGTATGTGCACGAATTACTGGTTAACCGCTTGTTCAAGCCTGCCCAGGAAAAAGTGTGGTTAGGTGAACTGACCGTCCCGCAATGACCAAAGCTGTTGACTTGGGACGTAAAGCAACAAAACAAACAAACAAAACAAAACCAACCAACACCAAGGGAAACAATAACGTTTTGAAGCAGTTGAAGTTCTGTTTTGATTTGTCTGTTGTTGTATATCGAGCAGCGGCATGTGCATGTAAATCCTAAGACAAACCGAGTCAGCTGAGCTTAGCATGTTGATTATTCATTCACAAAACTTCGAAAATGGTCGGCCTGATGGAAATACCATGACGCATAAAGCCAAATGATCAACTGTTTAGTAAATTAAAACATTTAGATTTCATTAGGATTTTAACCCTAAATATATACAGTTTGTTTCATTGTCATAAGTTAAGTCCTGTTTCATAAATGTTTTACAGGTGACGAGTTAATGTGCAAAAACTACTAACATGTGAAATAAAATTAAAGCTTATCACAAAAAGATCGGTATATTCAAATAGTGCTTTTATTTTCATACTCTTTGTAAAGAACAATCCTCACGTAAACAGAAACTGTTTCAATCAAAAGAAACCAAACATCTCAAATGGGGAAAAGTTAAAATAGTGCAACACAGAGGAAATCTATAACAACTACAAGATTGCGAGAAATACAGTGATTACAGAACTTAGAAAAGCCAAATATATGTGTGAAAAGAATATCTGAGAAAATAAAAAAAAATGACTAAGTTATTCTGAAGCTCTGACAGATCAAAAACAAGGACAAAATCTGCAGTATCAAGACACGAACACTCAAATAAGCCGTGACATGTGATTTTCAACAATGTGTCATTTTGACACGTGTAGACTCAGACGACCCTGTGTAGCCTCATTTTAAGCTAAGAAACTCTAAATGATGTTCAGTCAGTAGCTTAACAGTCATAGAATATTCAAGCGACTAGCAAAGGCTCTGATCAGACTGCGCATATGCGCAGGCTGATATGAGGCTTTACTAGTCGCACATACCCCATTGTTGGAAATCCCATGTCACGTCTCAAATCATGAATGCAAAAAGTAACGAGGGAAATGCAGACATATTTAAATGATTGTTTCGACAGTGAGTTGGAGATTGATAATGTAGAACCATTACCTGACTTCAGGCAGCGCCCGTATGATAATGAACTTTGTAGTATAAACATATATGAGGAAAAAAAGATAAAACAATAAGTAAACTGAATACCACCAAATCACAAGGTCCAGATAACATACACCCTATATTGAAAGAGACAAAATATGTGACCATAAAGCCCTTGCAAATTATATTCCAGAAATCAGTTGATGAAGGAGTGGAAACTAGATAATGCCACACCGATATCCAAAACAGGGAGAGAAAGCAAAGCAGAAAATTATAGACCAATTAGTGTAACCTCACTGCCTGGTAAAATCCTAGAATCATGCACAAGAAATGAAATTAACCCATTTATGCCTAATGGGATTCTCCACTCTTATTAATTGGGCCAGTTCATTTCTGTTTTAAGGGTTGTTGGGTGGTATTTTTCATCTATATTCGAATTCTAATAGAACATTCGGAAAGCAAACAGTGGATAACCTGATCAGAAGCCGCATTCTGCAGCGTCTGGTTTGGTCCTGCACTGTTTGCCGATGTCCCATAAAAAGGACACTAGGCTAATATGGGTTAATGAACATATGTCAGCAAATAACTAGTTTACCAACATTAGTAAGGCGGATATGGTGCAAGTATATATGATTATAAATGAAATAGATAAAGTAGATACAGATGCCCTTGTAAGGACATATGAGCAGCTACTACATATACTAAAAGCAACTGCTAATTGGTCACCTTACATTTTTACGCTAGTTCAGAAAAAGAAACATTGGGTATACAAAATTCATGTTTTCTTAAGTGAAGCAATACTTTGCCGAGACTCTGCAAGTTATTCCATTTAAAAATGACTTGTACCTCATGCAAGGACGCAGCTAGAGAAAAGGTCATTTCAAAAAGTCACCCTTTTTTACGATATAAACCATAACACAAATTAACGTTTTTGTTTATTTGAAGATGTTACTGGCTAGTGTGATATAAGAAGAATAAACCCCAAAAGTTTTGATTCCATCGGACTCGTCGTTTTTACTACTCAACAATATAAGACAAACACTTTTAGCAGGTAAATCATTGAATTCAGCTTTAAGCTTGCAATTTACATAGAGACTTTGCACTGCTGTGTAGGCTTTATTATCAGCGACACGGCATTGAAATTTTCAGCGACTATTCATTATCACCAGACGTCACCGTCCTTCTTGAGAATTAAAAACAACTAATAATATGCTACCAAATCGGTTTTTAAACTCTCACATTGAAACCGGACGTCTACAGTGGTCGTAAAACAATAATCACCAAAAATGGACTAATCAAGTTCTACTGTGTTCGGCCTACAGTGTTCAAACAAAATTAAGTGCATTTAAAATTTTTACCACGAAATACTGGTGAATTTCAAAAAATCTCGAAAAATTTGAAAAATGCAACATTTTAAAAATGCGTTAAAATCCACCATAAGCAAAATTTCAATTGTTTGGTGTTTTTCAAGTCGGACAGACCAGTTTGTAACCACCTAAACGTCAATTTTATGAAAACTACTCTCGAAACCGTTTTTTCTTAAAAAAAGTCGATTTTCGCATTACAACCAAAAAACTTTGAAGTAAAAGAAAACTGTCCAAAGACACTGCTAAACGTTTGCCCATTCAAATGCACATATATAGGCAATAAATTATTTCAATTTTATTAGCGTTTGGTCAGAAATAATGAGTTTGAAAAGTGACCAATTAGAGCTTGGTTTTAGTATACTTTCCATATTGAAAATTGTTCAATACTTTTTATATGCTTTGTTTCATACATGAACTATCAATTTTATGAAATGAACGGGATATGTCACCTTGCTCAGTTTTTCATATTCTCATATGGAATGGAAGTTTTCAGCATTTGACCACTTTTCTGGACAATTGAAAGAATAATCCAAGACCTAAATTTCAAGCTAAAATAGTTATAATCTTCAGTCAACTTCTTTTTGTTTACATTCAGTTATTGCTCATGCCCACACGCCTTCTAGGAAATGTGCAAATTTATTGGCTATTCCAAGCAGTGACAAGATACTTCATGCTATACTTTGGTAATTATTCAAAAACAGGACTTTTTTAGACTAAACAATATATTAAAGGATTTGACATTGAAATTCTTATTATCTTTTTTTTTATTTCATGGACTGTAATAATACCAACTATCAAAACAGAATCGGGGGTCACCACAATAATTATCTCTCAGAAGGGCCAAATTTAACCTAACCCCACATTTTTGTGCATAATTCAATATAAAATGTTTATTAGTGACATATGTCATTTTTATAATAATTATGTTTTACAGTATTATTTAATTCAGCATTAAAACACTACAAATATACTTACAAGGGGAATTGGCCCTGAGCCTCTGGGTCCATACTACTAGGCCAGGACATCAGGTAGTTCGAGGCTCACGATAATCATACATAGAGAAAAGATAATCCGAGTTTCAGCCACATTCATATATTTAGCCAGACTTTAAACTTGAAATTTGTGTACGATGCTTATTTTTGCTTGGTCTATCTATCTGTATTGGTACCATGAACATATTTCGTGCACGTTTTATTTACTTTAGTAAATATTGGAACGTCGACCTGGCATATAAGAGTATTTGTACACTATATTGATCCGAATTCGTGAGTGATCAAAAGACAGGGTAGGTAAACATTCACAATTGATTTCTGAGTTATCCGATGCAGGAATGGTGTGCATGAGAATTAGCCGCATATTTCTTGAACATACCCTAAAATACTTTGAATTTCACAAAAGTATCCCATGTCCCTTTAATTCTTTGGTTAATATACCTTATCCTCAACAAAAAAATGCTTATAAACTTTGGTCCCGAAATTGGTCATGAGCGATGGCTTTTAAGTCAAAATTTGGTTTCTATTATTAAAGTCTCTAACATAAGAAACGAATAAGCTGCGAAATATATGCCATAGGAAAGGGAAATCAGCGGTTTCAACGTTATTCTAATGGCATTCGATATTTAGAAACTATCAATTGTGCTCCTATTTTCGCCAAACTCATCTTAGAAATAAACGGATGCTCAACAAAGCCTTGCAACATATTTTTTTTCTTTTAACTCGTTTCATTTATCTAATATTAATGAGTACCCTTGATAGATCCTCTCTGCAGGCACCAAGACAAACAAAAACGGACATAAATATTTTAATATATACTTGTCTATCAGTTAAAACATCTGTTTTGGGTGTACAAGTAGTAATGGATGTCACTATGGGGTCATTTTTTTTTAAGCCTGAAAAGAACTTAGAATTTTTCAGGCTGAAAAATGACCCCATAGATGACTATCCTGGTAGGCTTGAGTGACTAGCTGTGAATAACTTAGTTTATTTTGGTGAAATTCTGGTTGGGCCTATAATTGTGATAGTTTCCTGGGCTATTGGGGAATAACTTAGTTTATTTTTGAGGATTATTCTAGCTCGGTCTAAAATTGTGATAGTTTCCTGGGCTGTTGGGAAATAACTTAGTTTATTTTTTGAGGTCTATTCTGGCTGGGCCTATAATTGTGATAGTTTCTTGGGCTATTGAGAATAACTTAGTTTATTTGTGAGCTATTCTGGTCTATGATTGTGATTATGATAAGCTCCTGGTCATATCCACTGGTTGGGTTGTGATTATAATAGTTTCCTGGGCTATTGGGAAATAACTTAGTTTATTTGAGGTCTATTCTGGTCTATGATTGTGATTATGATAGTTTTCTGGTCATATCCACTGGTTGGGTTGTGATTATAATAGTTTCCTGGGCTATTGGGAAATAACTTAGTCATTTTTGAGGGGAATAAAGATTCTGCTGTGGTGATATATAAAATAACTTAGTTAATTTCAGCTTTGAAAATAACTTAGTCATTTTAGGGGGTATAGTATGTGGTGATATATGGTGTGTGTAATAGTCAAGGCTACTAAGTACCATGCGTCTTTAGAGTCTCTTGGTCAATCAAGACCTCAACTCCTAGAGGCATCACTCTGTAGCGTTAACTAGTGTATAGCTAGTCGTCTCAAGCTTACTACTACTGATTTTTTAATGAAAAGAACAACAAAGACTGGTGAACATTTCTATAACTTTATTGCCCCGCTAACTATAACTGATTACAATGACAGAGGATTAGGGCCGTCCCTCTGTTCATTGTTTACAATAGAACTCCTTAACATATTTACAACATATTATACTTAGGATACTTCTTTGAAAGGTGATGTGAATAATTATGACATTTACAAGTCTGTAATCTGTGTTTGAATAAAAAGTCAGGAGGAGCCATGCGTCTCATTCCATTCTTGGATAGGATGACTCTGGCATAGTTATAGATGAACCACATCTCGATATCTCTGTCATTCTGGTATAAATCATCTCCAGTTCCATATAGTTCTTGATGAATGGCTGTGTTTAGATCTAGTCCTTTGTTGAGCTGGTGAATGATGTAGATACACCAAATTCCACATGTTTTGCTCCATGGACTCTGTAAACATTCTTTGTTATGGATCCATCTTGAAGAGTTTCTTTCAATAAATGGTAGAACATATTGCTCTTCTGGTGGTCTTCCATATGAATCGAAGTAGATAACTTGATCTCTTCTGAAGTAGATAGCCACCCAATGTTCTCCTGGATCTGTGGATATATCTGTATTTACAATGTAAGCCTTCATATCCAGTGGTTTCTTCTCTGGTAGTAAATCCTTGGCACATACTTCTCCTTTCACAGGTATATTGTTTATGACTTTGATTAGTTCAACAGTGTTCATTTTTATTCTGTTTCTGGGTTCTCTTTTTCTTCAGTTTCCTTTTCTTCATAGGATTCTATGAGTTTCTTGGCCCAGTACGTCTTCCACTGTTCTGTTAAGTCACTTTGATTTTTCTTGAAGTACTGCCAGTTTTTATAGGCTTCTTGATTTTCTTCTGGCGTCAGGTGATTGATCCCTGTTGTAAAGTCCATAGGGTGTCGCCAATTATCGCCATACAGATAGTTCCAGATTCTATTGTCAAAGTCTTCCATCACATCGTAGATGTTTAGGCCCTCTAAGGCTGGATCATGACATCCATAATCTTCAATCCATTCTCTTGGAGAAGTCCATAGACAGATATCGTGGTATTTCTGACTAGGGTGGTTCATTTTACATCCATGACATTCATGCTTCGCACAGTCTCCAACTGCCATCTTTAGACAAGTCAATATAGCTTGTTTTAGAAGAGTCTTCATAAGACAATCGATATCCTCATTGTCTTCTACTTCTTTCTGCAAGGTACTCTTCTCATCTGATGACTGGACTGTTGCACTGTATGCATCTGTTTGGTACATCAAGTCCTGTTCAATGAAGTATCCTGCATTCATCTTTAGTAATCTGTGGTAACTTCTCTAAGTCCGTTGATTTCTATCAGGTTGTCAAACTCTGCATACACAAGCACGTTGATCGTCTTGTCAAGTGATGTTGCAAACTGAAGCTCCAATCTGAGGTTCCCAGTTTTTATAGGGTGCAAATGAGACTGATCGGCTGCTTGATCTGGTGTCAAATCATATCCCCAAAAGCAGTAACCTCCTTTGTAATCTTCATAATCAATGTTGCAATTTTGGACCTGATTCTGACTTGCTAATGCTTGGTAAACTGATAGAAAAGATCTGAGATACTGATCATTTTCAAATCTAGGTTCAAATGGTTTTCCATAGACACTATGGCCATCACAAGTGACATCCATTTTACTTAGATTGAAATGTTGGAAAAAGAAAGGATTAGTATCCAAATTCCCATTAAATGCCTCATTTGTTACTAAACCAATAAAAACTCGTTTTGGAAGTTGACCTGTGAGAAGATGATCTTCAATTTTAGATCTTGTGCCACTACTGATTGTAAAAGTTTTGACTTCAACTCTTCTGATTGGAAATTTAGCATTATGATGAGCAATAGTTTGATTCAGTTCATTGCTAATGGCTGGTAGAAGCTGAACATTTCGGACTCTCAAGATAGCAGTATCAATTTTGATTTTTGCAGGATAATTATCACTCATCAAACAAAACTGAGGAGATGATCGATTAAGTCTAAGTTTGAATTCTAAACCATTAGGTAAATATTTTTCCTGCATAGCAAGATCCAAATGTAATTTACCCTGAAGCTCCACAGATTTGCTTTTTGCTATGCGTTTGCCACGATCAGTGATAGATGTATTTGTAATATCTTCAAAAGCTCCTGCTTCATCCTCAGACCAAAATTCTGCTGCCTTCAGTTGATTATCTTTGACATCAGAACCATAAGAAAATAAATTTTCAAGGTATGCTCTGTATGGATACGTGTCTGAATTATTTGTGATCAATTTATTGTTGATATACAAATCGATGCCACTGAACATACTATGAAAAAAGTTATTAATTGGAAATACTTTTGCATCAGTTTCAAGATCTTCACCCGTTTGCTGTAAGATTCTGAATTTGATATACAGATAGGCTTGAGATAAATCAGTGTAAAACTCAGTGTGAGGTGGAATTAGAAATTCAATGGGTGCATGATGACTATCGAGAGAAGCGATGGGATGATAATCATTCCACTGAGTGCCTTGCATGGTAGTCATGGTGGGTGGAATGGATTCCATATCCAATTCCGTTTTAGTGCAATCGCAAGAACCTTGTTGAATCATTTTTCGTCAAATATATCTCTTTCAAATACCAGACGTTTAATAGGATTAAACTTTTTTGCTCTGCTTTTAAAACCCCTCTTAACAGTTCGGTGTCTAGATTGAGACTGAGGCTTTTTGCGTTTTTGAGTTGAATTTATAGCCAACTGATTTATAGTAGATTGACCAAAAGATTTCAAAGCTGTTTTTCCTCTTTGTTTTAAAACTTTTTTTACATTTTCACCACCTACAATATCTTTTAGAGCTTGAATCCCTTGATCTTTAGCTACTTTTTTCACACTTTTTAAACTTGCTTTTGCGACAGGTTTTAAAATTGGAATCACTGTTCTCAATGCAGCTTTAAAAATGGATCCTAAACCATTGCCATATTGTCTTGAAACGCCTCTGTACACGGGAAAGTCTCCTTTCCCAGATTGAAGAGACATAATACTTCTGGATTGTTTCAACATTATTCTTTCTGTCGAAAATGTAGTTTCACTAACGTTTTCCCAGAGATAAATGGCACATTTTCACCTGTATCACCTTTTATACTAATGTGCACCTGATCTATGAAAGATTTTGCCACTGGAACGTAGTGTACATTGACAAATTCTTGATGTAAATGATTGTTTTCTCTTTTACTTTCAAATGGCAATACTCTCAAAATAGGTGCAGTAACATCACCAATAAATGTATAACTTGCTAAATCAGAGTAAATGTAAAGTTGATGAATTTTTGTATTCAAATCCACACCATATCTGAAAATGTATTTTTCATTTGCTACTGGTTTATCAAAATAATTTCTATCTACACCTAATATTTCTGCAATTGCCTTTGGAAAAATAATTTTGACTTTCGTAGGATCTTGAACATCAAGTTTGACTCTAGCACTGTTCTCACCATAAGAAATTGTAATGGTAGCATTGCTATTTTTTAGTGTCAGTCCATATTGAAAATTGATAGTTTTTTGAATTTCTTCAACTAAATGGCGTGGAGAAGCATAATAACCATTTTGAATAAAGACTCTCATGTCTACATAACCTCCATAGGTTGTACAATTATCTATATCTTCACACATTTTTCTATCAAAAAATCTTAAAATCACATAATTGTTTTCCTTAGTGATATTATTTACTTCAGTTGGAGTTATGACTTCTACCAAACCTACTTCCCAATTATCTTTTTCAATTTGTATGGAATGATCTAATTTCACTTTAAAGTCACATTGTATATTTTTTGAAAAAGTGCTGAGTGAACTATCACTCAAGAGTGTCAAATAAAAGTTGTTCATGGTTTGAGTTTGGGTGAATCTGTTTCGTCAGCAGAAATTGGATTAGTTTGTTTTCTAAATTTTAAACCTGGGGATGGTAGTATGTAACCGATAGAACTACTGAGTAAAATTAACCACAATTCTTTATCTGGACTTCTCAGACTGATTTGAACTAATGATGTGACAATGATCATGTATACAACAATGATCTGAGCAAAAAAAGTGAACCGATTTTTAACAATTCGATCACGACCTTCTGCAGATTGTACTGAAGCAGTGTCACCACGTACAAATGATCCTCTGAGATCCATTTTCATGCTTTTATACAAGATCAGATTCTAAAATCCAACTGTCGAATTTTGAAGGATAACCTTTCCAGTGAACTTTAATTTCTTTCACCCACTTTTTTCCTACTTTACGTTTTCTGTGATCTAAAACAGAATCAATTTCGTAAATTTGATCTTTCTCTACACGTTGTAACTCGTGTGAATAGAAAGTGCCTTTGACCACTTCACCCTCAAGATCTTTTATTTTATAGGTGATAGGAGTCTGAGTTTTGACCACTGCTAAAATTTGAAATAATTCTTGTGTCCAATTTGGTAAATAACCTTTATCAAATGTACGTTTTGTTTTATTGATACGCACAAAATCATTCACTTTGAATTTTGGTTTGACTTTTTTAGAATTTGATTTTCCATATAAGTTTTCTGACACCTGTGGTTCATTTTTAAGAGTCACAGACACAGGTGCACATTTAATACTTCGATGAAAAGCGTGATTGTAACCATGTACTAATTTGGGAAGAATGTCTACATATCGCAAAGTGCGATGATGAGTAAAATATTTCCACATGCGAGTTTTCAAAGTTCTTTGAAAACGTTCCACAATACTGGCTTTGGTTTCAGGATTTTCAGTAGTGAAGAAATGAATCTTTTTAGTTTTCAAGAAATTTTGAAATTCTTTATTTTTGAATTCAGTTCCTTTATCTGTTTGCAAACTTTTTGGACATCGTCCACTTTTTAAAACAGATTTGAAAGCAATTACTAAAGTTTTCCCAGTTTTATCTTTAATAGGTACCACCCATGCATATTTTGAAAAGACATCTATGATGCAAAGTAAATATCTATGTTTGTCATTGAACTTTGATAATTTTGATAAGTCTGCCAAATCTGCTTGCCATTGAGTATCAATTCCAGCCACTACTGTTTTGCGTCGCAAAAACTTTTTATGAATAGGTTTATGTAAAGTATAAGTTTGTTGTTTTCTTAACCAGTCTCTAACATCTTGAAGTTTTACTTTTTTGGATGATTGTTTAGCAAGTTTGTACAAAGCTTGTTCACCTGCATACGCAGCAGGACTTTTAGGATTGTAATACAACTGTTCAAGCTTCATTGTAACTGACCCATGGAGAAGAAAACTCTTCTTTTATACGTTTTTTGGTGGCAGATAAAAGTGCAGGGGATGAAAAATGGTCTTTGATACGTTTCCTGACACTCAAACTCTTTGCAGACCTGACAGAAACAGGAATACGACTTGCTGTTTTTCTGATGGTGCGTTTTTGTTTGGGAGTGATATAATCCGTTTCAGGAGTTTCTGGAGCGCGATGCATCCAGTCCCATCTTTCCCTATTTCCAATGACATCTTGGGGAATATTCATGTCTCTTAAACCTTCTGCAAAAGCTTGCCAACCTGTAGGTTCACTGCCTTTACGATGTCTAATGACATCATTGACCAAATCAATAATATTGGACCCTGGAATAGATTTGCCATAAAGTTTAACTGTACCATCATCTTCCCAGGACACATTTGGGTTAGTTTTTAGAAGTGAAATTAAAAGCTGAGCTTTGCGTTTCATGGTGGAAGGCACACTATCTATGACCAATTGATTCATTTTGGAAGAACTAGGGTCAGATTGGGGAAAAAGAGATGTTTCTTTTAAAGCTTTTTGATGAGCCGTTTTAAATTTGTGCAAGGTCTGGCCATATAATTGAGATTTTTCAGCTTCAGACAAATCTTCATTGACCATGACAGAAGATAAGTCTCTTTGAAGACTGGCTGTGGCAGATACATTAGGATCAGGAGGCAGTCTGGGTTTTTGAATTTGTTCCTCTTTCCAGCGTTTCATGTCTTCCCAAAGTTTAAATGGCACAATAGCCATTTTACGACCATCCATATTTTTTATTTTTTGATAATTTCACCCAAGACAGAACCTATGATAGGAGCAATTAATGGTTTTAATAATAATCCTAACAAAGCTCCACCTTTCTGATTAATAATTTTCTTTTTTGTGTCAAGTGGCACTTGCTTAGAACTCAGTAAACGTATATGTTGCTTTCTAGCTCGTAACTGATTCTTTTGAGCATTTGTCAGACGTACATTGCCTTTTATAAGATTGATGCAACATTCCCCTACACAATCAATGACTTCTTTAGGAGATTCTTGAATCATTTTCTTACGACATTTATTGGATAAATGAGTCAATCCTTCCAAAAATGTACCATAAGTTTTAATCAGAGATTTTTTTCTCATTTTATTTTGCAATTTTCTACGACGTGCTGTTGTTACAGCCATGTTTATGAGTGTGTACAACAGTTTGATGTACAGTCCTTTTATAGTTTTTTAAAAATGAAGTCGTCGACGTTCAGAATGAGGTGGCGATGGATATTTGTTTGGATTTAACATGTGCATGGTAGCACCAAATCCATGTCTTTTTAACAAATCTTGTGCTCTCAAAGGAGTAAATCTTGCTAAATTTATGGACGATCGTCTTGCATTTGTGTTTGGAGAATCAAGACCTAAATTTTGCCATGAAGCAGGACTTTTACTTTTACGTTTTGTTACAAAACGATCATCAACCTTTCTTTTTTTCTGTTTTCTTGGTTTTTTCACTGATTTTTTCTTAGGTTTTTTAGTTTTCTTATTAAATTTTCTCATCAACTTATTTCCATCCCATCGAATCAGACTTCGAATGATCACACCACCAAAGAATCCACCACCTCCAGGTTTTAAAATGATACTGCGTTTGACTTCAGGGTCAACAATTGCACTTGCTAATTTTCGAACATCATCCTGATGTCTATCCATAAATTTTTGAGTTTGTTTAGGTAATTTCATCTTACCCTGAACAATTTTTCGAGCTGCCAAAGAAAACCATTTGATCATTTCAATTAAACCAGCATTTAAGAGTGATTTTCTTTTATGACTATCATGTTCTCTGCTTAAATTATACAGAGCACGTATCAGATTAGCTGATGTTCGTTGAGCCATTTTGACACAAATGATGGATTTAAACTCAAACACACATTTTTATACTCCTGGAAAATAGACAACAGGTCCTTGTTGATCTGATTTTGTAAACCAGTTTTGAAAAATTTGTGTTCTGAATCTAAGATAATCAGGTGTATTTGGTTTCAAATCGACCAATAAGTATCCATGAGGTATAGATGTGGCATCATTAAACGCATGAATCATATGGGGAGCTTGAAGTTGATTTGCTAATACTTTAATTTGCATCTTATCTCTTGGACTTTGAAATAAAACTAAATAATGAGCATTCAAACTGATGGTGCGAGAAGATTTACTTTGTTGAAATAAATTTTGAGTGATGTACACCACACTTGCGTTTCTATGATGTCCTTTTCTTGTAAACCATAACTTAATTTTTTCTTCATCTTTATCTCCTAACATGTCATCAAAAATCACCAAGTGCGTTGCACTGGGATCGGTGACAATCTCATCTTCATCATCAGGAATACCTTGAATAAATTTGATGTTTGACCCCTCACGTTCTTGTAAGATATTATAAGATTTTTGCCATTCCTTGTAACACCAAACAATACGTTGGGGTAAAATATCAAATAAATCTTCTTTAAACTCAATCATCTTTTTAACAAATTCAGTTTTACCCGATCCACTTGGGCCAGAAATAAAAATATTAGAAGGATGTTTAAAAAACAAACTTCCAATATCTTGATTTGAGTCCAACTGGTGTGTAGAAAGTGCCATGGTTAACTGTGAAAAAAATACAAAGACAATTTTATTTATACTCAAATTTTAATGAACATGAACCAACAGTTTAATACATAATTAAAAAAACAGTTTAATACATAAAAAACACCTGTACATGTGTATCAGACACAGTTCAATTCATGACTATCAGAAATAATACATGATCATCAGAACTACTCTATCTATGCCATATACCCATAAGGAACAGTATATCCATCTCCAACAATGACACGTTTAGTATAAGTGAACCGATACGTCTTAGATTGCAATTCAGTGGTCACAGTCTTGTCTTTGTGTTTTCTGATCCTATTGTAGTTGACAGTTTCTCTGAAGTCTTTCCTATCTCCCTTCACCAAGTTCAGCATCCTATCAAAGTGAATGACTTGAGATGTATTGTAATCTAGAGTGAGTCCTTTCACTTTGCAAGTAGATCTTCGATTTCCATCCTTGTCCACAAATTCATAGCCATAGTTCTTCGGTCCCATTCCAACAAATTTTACAATTCTAGCATTGGGCACTTCATCTGTCCATTCTCCAAGTCTGTTGTTGACAATAGCAGGATTCCATAAATGAGGTTTGTGATGATAGATGATAGAGTCTGTATCAAAGTAGAGTACACGTTCATTCAGCTTTTCCAAGATTCCATAGAGCTTCAATCTGGCTTGAGCAGTGACAAAGGCTGCAACAATCACATTACTGCAAGCATGAGCCTCCACATTGGGTTCTGTATCCTCCCAGTTGACCAGTAGAAGATTTTCTCTGCAAATGTCCACATTCTTGACAATCTTGTTTGGATTCGTCACCATATCAAAGAACTTGGCAGGTTCTGAGAAATATTCTGTCTTGGCCATATTCTCTCGCTGTGCCAATTTTCCCCAGAGACTATTTAACATGATCTTGGCAATAGCTCTCATTCCTTTATTCTTCTCCACATTCTCCAACCTGATTCCTTCGGCTTCAAAGTAGTCTTGCTTGAACTTGATCTTATCTTGCTCTGTCTTGCACCAATCAGGATACCCACTTGATTCTTGCTTGATTCTCAGAAAAGTATCAATATAGCCAGCAAAGATCCCTCCTTCTCCAGATTCTCTGTCATATTGAGTCGCCTCTGAGAAATGCCAGACTTCATACACATCCAATAACTTGTACCCTCTGTCCAATGCAGCAAATAATTCGATAGTGACCCAGGTCCCTGTAAAACTTCTATCTTCTTCTCGTAAATGAGTACATCTCATATGAGGATCTGTCTTTTCAGCACAACTTCTACACAATGGAAACATCAATTTCTGACTGCATTTCTGTGGAAGTACAGGATGGTACAAATTGGTGGGTGGTAGCACTTTACACTTGATTAATCCACAGTACTGTCTGATGTTGTCTTTATCAATATTCTCTTGAGAATAGATGGTAGGATGTCCAAGTGGAAACTGTCCGTACTTGCAAATAGTTGGATAGAGTGAACACACATCTATGTACTTGATTTCTTCATTGGAGGATTCATCGATTTCCTGATAGAGTTTGGTCGAGTTAGTCCTTCCACCAAATAAAGCATCTCTTGGCCTCAAAGGGTCTAAGTTTGTAAATTCTGAGTCCACCAAAGATCTAAAGTCTGGATCTTCCTTGCATCTCTTGTCATAGTCACACTCCCAAAGTTCCACCACCTGATATCCTGCTTTTCGTAACTCTTCACTCTTGCCAATGGTCAAAATATACAACTGATGCATGGTCAAACACTGATGATGTTGAACTCTGTTTCTGTCTGGAAAATGAGTAGGGCATCCATGCCAGTAACATCCATGGAATTCAAATACTGTCCGAGATTCTTCATGGTAGCCATCCACATAATGTCCATTGATTCTTTGTTCACCACCATTCAATGCATGTTTGATTTCAATACCACGTTCCTTAGCTTCACTTTGAATCCATCTTACAGCTTTGATAGAGTAATTCTTTTGATTAGGATAACCTTCAGGTGGGATGATGGCAATACTGTTTTCAGGCATATGATTCTTTCTCCATACTTTTGAACAAGCTTGAGCGATAGTGCAAGCTTCAGACAAAGGATCGAGTCCACTAATGTTGATCAATTCTCGTCTGAAACAAGCACATCCTCGTCTAAGAATATCCACATCACTACGACAGTATTCTTCCATCTCCCATTTGAAGTTAAATATAGCACCACTCTCAATTTTCCCTTTATGCCAAGCTAAAAATGTCTCACGATCCTTGACAGACATCTGACCAGGATTGTACATGTCCACAGGAAAGTAAGGTCCCACATACTTTTGGTTTGCCAGTGTATTTGCAAGATGAGGAAAGTAACCTTTCTTCAACTCTGTCAAGCCAAATGTATCTGGGAAATTAGCCAGTCTCATATGCAAAAACTGATAAGAATCAAGGAATGTGACACGTCCTACTTTCATTCTAAGTATAGTATTTCCATTCATGATCACATCAGGTTTCACTGTACCATATTCTAAGATATAGTGTAAGATGAACTGACCATCGTATCCTCCAAAATTATGTGCAATACATGTCACTCCTTTATTCTCATCTCCTAAAACCCAATTGCAAAATTGTGGTAAAGTATCTATGCCTTCAAAGATAAATTCTCTCAGACCTGTTTGTGTCGAACAAGTCGGACAAAATGTATCTATGGGCAAATCCATGCAATCATCACAAGCTTTATGAGCAACACAGAAATTCACTTGATGTGTACCAGTTTCTTGATTTGACTCGAAATCAAAGAAGATGAAACGAGATTTCTTAGGTTGAGAAATCTCTTCTTCTCCTTCATTTTCAGTCATCTCAGATTTACATTCATAACTTTGAATATAACATTGATGATTGGGCCCAACAATCTCTTTACAATTCCTACATTTTCTCTGTCCTGGACACACATGATTTTTCTTATTGCCCACAATCCTCAAATTACATTTCCCACAATTATACACAAGTTGACAAATAGATTTATGCTGCTTAGATTTCATTGCCTTATGCTTTGCAAAACAGTCTCTACTACGAAATGTTCTTTTACAGTCCATACAACGCGTTTTTTGTCCAGGAATACAAGGAATGTCACTATAGCAACCATCACATCCATCAGCACATCTGTGGGCTCCCCTGTTCGTATATCCAACATCACAATACTCGCAGTAATATATACATCCAAGAAATCCTGTCACCTTGGTAATCGCATCATAGTGATCAATTCCATTGAAGTAAATATGGATCACCTTCGTCTCAGGTTTCTTCTTGAATTGAAGTGGAAATATTAGTCCATCTTTAGGATACTGAGAATGGACTTTGATCAAGTACTTGGGTGCAAGTACAGATTGGATCTTCTTGTATTCCTCAATACCACAAGACTTAGTATGAGGAATCTTCGCTCGATCCAATAACTTCATGGCTTCTCTGGTTTGCATAGGCCTATCTGATTGTCTTACATTTCCCCAACTCTTCTTCCAAGACTCTGAGTCATCTTTGTCCGCATTACATTTGGCCACCACCACAGCTCTTGCCATACACATTACATCTTTGGTATTATTGATCTGTATAATACTTCTTTTGTTGATACTCATATTTTCTGACTCAAAGTAGAGTCCAGCATGTAATGGTTTACGTCCGCTGCCCACTGGAAGTCTCACCACTGTGACTTGAATAGTCATCTGTCCATCATTGATCCGAAAATTCTCATTGGACTGGAGCACTTTCATAATCTCTTCTAACACAGCTTCTCCAGTCATAGCTGAGACATCTCTCCATGTCACAAAAACACCAAGTTTCAATCCAGGATGAAGAATAGTCATCCGCATCTTATCATTGGATTCCATCTGGCATCTTTCTTTGATGTCTTCAACCAGCTGATCAAACAATCTTGATATGAACTGATATGGCGAAACATTGTCAGGGAAAGTCTTGATGTTGAGTTGAAATTCTTTCCCTTGAGCTCGAAATAATCTCGATTTCTTCTCGTTGACTGCCTTGATAGTATAGTAAGAAGTCAAATCTTCATCATCTTCATCGTCTGAATACATAGTCCTAGCTCTTCTTTTCCTTGGTGGTGATTTAATATCATCTTCATCATCTGAGCTCTCTGTGTCTGAATAATCTACCAATTTCGGCTTAGGCTCTTCATCATCAGAAGTGGGTGGGGTATTATCTCTCTGTCGTTTAACCATCTTGACTGTTCGAAGTTTAGTAGTGAAATGAGGCTGCAATGGAAATGCGAGCTCAATTTATACTGGAAAAACCCAGATTTTTCTGCAATCATCAGTTGAAATTTCACAGTTGAGTACCTGATTTTTTTTTCACATTGTGTCAGGCGAGACTACATATTATTTTTACTAGGTCTAAAGTGCAGGCGAGACTACATATTTTTAGCTAGGTCTAAAGTGCAGGCGAGACTACAATTTTAGAAAATTTGCAAGAAGTATCAGGCACTGTATAAACAGCACCATTACTCCCCCAGTACTATCCTAACCTCGGAATCCCTGGCGATTGAAACTGTCTCAAATACAAGTCAAATTCCTGCATGTCTCTATGGACCAGAGAATTTGAGGCGGAGCCACTCCAACCCGAAGGTCGGCGCCCTTAAACAGCCGAAGCTGCTCTACCTTTTTAAATGCATATTCAACAGTTTCTGAAGCACAAAGCTTCTCTACGGGCCTCGGCGGACTATAGAGTACCAGTGGTCAGTTATTTTTTGTTCACACTATATCTCTACTGACTTAATAAGCAATTATTTGCGATTCATATATATAGTTATCCTATCACAGAATAAGTTTGAAATGGTGTCTCAAATTTGCATACACCATCCCATAATAGTTATCATGCCTTTAAAGTATGTAAAATCAATAACTTGAATATAAGAGCTATCTTATGGTAAAAATTTGAAGTCAATCGGATAAAAAATACCCGAGATATTACAAATTTTACATATTTTTTACCGTTAAAATTTTCTTATTCAAGGGAGATAATTTATTGGCATGAAAAAGCAAGAATCGGATTTCTAAAAAGTGAAATAATATTTTTCCAATAACTTGAGTTTGCTTGGACCGATTTTCAAAATTTTTGCACCCTATAAAAGCTTAGAACAATTGCTATCTTATCACATTAGAAAGAATTCATTTGCAGGTAACACATAAAGAGAGCAAATCAGTTATGGCATATCAACTACCGACAGAAATACAACATATGATATGGACTTATTCGATGTACAATTCAGCTAAAGGGTTAGGATTCAGGAAGCAAATTCAAGAAGGATGGTTTAAACTTAGGTTGAGACGCTTGTCAAATGCTTTAGAGACTAAATCTCAGGACATCTATCACCAAGAACTAGGCCAACTACTTCTAAGCATGGACGAATTACTAAATCTTCCTGGCGAGATGCGCTTAAGATTTCATACGGAGATGCTCAAGATACATTACTCCAAATTTCACAGTATTGATAAAGCTCGTGTTTGGGTTGTAAGAATGAAGAATTTGACAGTGGATAAACTTTACTCTATTCGTACTCGTGACACAGATATCAAGTATTTTTTGAATGGAATTATCTATGACAGTAATAAGTTTTATGGATGTTTGTACTTAAAGGAAGAAACTCCTAAGCATCAGGTCCAATGGTTATTGTCTGCATGGAATACTCAAGATGTATCTTTATCTGTGGCATCTTTAACAGCTGCAGGGATTAACCACTTTATAACCAGTGAACTGATTAGGTATATAAACAGACCAGATTCATATAACGTTGCCATTGGACATTATACTCCAAGACAGATAGAACCACAAATTATTTTGAAGTTTCCAAGTCGTGAATCTGATTATCTGCTGAATAACTGAATATGTATACGATCACCAAAAGTCTACCCGTGTGCTTAGATCAAATTTTACATTTTGATGTCTACAAAATAACTTTAGACCACATCTTATCATTAGAACCATCCAGTGCCGAGTTTTTGAAAACGAGAGCAGGAATCAAGAACTGGTTAAACCGATTTGAGACATTTGATACATTCAGATTTTGGACTAAACGTAATGCTCGAGAGATGTTGAGAATCATTGATGACACTCCTGTCACCTATATGGATTGGTTAACTTATGTGGCAAACAGCGAAAGTGTGATTTCTCACATCGAAGCAGTATTGAAAGAAATTCAACAAGCCTCAGCAGAAGAAGATATGGATTATGAAGATCTCATTTCAAACATAGATACCTTGATCACGATATAAAAAGAATGATCAAGTCATTTTGATCATCATATCTCAGTTCAACATCATGGAAGAAGCAAGAGAGAAGAAATATTTGGAAATTCCACTTTCCAAGATATTGAAGTTCAGACCTTATAGAAGATTATTGTTCTGCATTTACATCTTATTTTCTCATGATGAGATCACTTTGGAAGAGATTCAACAGAAACTCAATAGTCCTGAAACTTTTGAAGATTTCAAGAGACTTTGGTGGATCAGTATCAGTTATTTGATGGAAAAAGAGACACTGATTACATTTGAGAATTGGAAAAGATGTGTCGCTGACAATTCTAGTGTGATCGAATTTCTCTACAATCATAGAAGAGACAAAACTATTTCTGGACTATAAATAGTTGGACACCAGTGAGAGAGGATCATTTCACTTCTGACTTTCAAAGAGTAAAGATGGCAAACAGTAGAGATCCAAGGATGGCTAAAGTCTATGATAAGAAGAGCATCTACTATCATTGTGTATCATTGAAGAAACTTTTATCTCAAGAGGAGCAAGCTTTGATGCAACCATTAGAAGATAGTTTGAGACAACAAGACAAGTTGAGGCCACCTTATGGAGAATGCCACCATTGTCATGATACGGGGCATTGGATTGGAGATTGTGCAGAGGCTAAGAAATTAAGAGAACAACAGATGTCTACCGATAAGAAGAAGCCTGCATATGGACAATGCTTTATCTGTGGACTTGCAGATCATTGGGCTCCAAATTGTCCTAAGAGAGAAGAGGATTTTACATCTCAACAGTCTTCTATATCTACAGAGAAGCAACAGTCTTCAGTATCTACAGCGAAGCCTTCAAGAAAACGAAAGGCTCCTGAAATAGATATATCTGATATCAGTCCTAAGAGAAGACGCTTGGACACTCGTTCAAAGAAGACAGCCATCCGTACAAAGACAGGGAAGAAGCCATATTGTTTCATTTGTAAATCAGACTCTCACTCACCTCGATCCTGTACAGAGATGGTGGCGGAGAACTGGGATAAAGCGATTTCTCATGATGAACCAGACAGTGACTCTATAGTGCATATTAAATAAAGACTGGACTTTAGGGATTTATAGTGACGATCAGTTCTGTTTTTAAGATAGTGTAAGTTGTAAATAAAATTACGGTGTTGAAATTGTGTTTGTTTTTTATTTTGAGGTTATTCTTTAACGAAACTAATTGAGTAGCCCTGAAAAGGACTGTTTGTTTTAAAGTCTCCTAAGTAACAAAATATTTCTTACTTAGAAGATTTTAAAATAGGTCGTACAATGGCTACAGGTTTTCTGGAACCAATCCCTCTACGAGCAAGAAATTGCTCTAATCCCAACTTATTTTGCTGTCTCTCCACCTCTTTCCAATCTTTTCGCTGCAAAGCAGCACACAACTTGGTCAAGCTGAATTTTTCAAAGAACTTCATTTTTTTTAAGAGAGACACAAAGTACGCTGGGTTATATAGTTGGATAAGTGGATTGACCTATATTCTACTCCTACGCTAGAGAGAGCAACTTTAATCTGATTGGTCCATTTAAAGATCACGCCATAATCACCCCATTACTGTGAACATGGTTAGGAAATACTACAATCACACATATCTTAGGCATAGCCTTACATACAAAACTAAGTGCAACATATTAAGTTATTCTTTCTTGAAGAAATGGGTGGCCCTGAAAAGGGCCGGTTTGGTGGTTATATTACCACAGAGACATTTTTTAGGAGCAGGGGCATCTACTGGGGCGACCACCACAGGCAGGGCATCGCACAGCCCACTGCTCTACAGTTATAGTTCTTCTCACTGGGATGTAGAAGGGTGGATGGTCTGCCTCCGCATCCCAATCCTCAGAAGGTTGAGGTGTGGGAGAAGAATTATCCCCCCAATCTTCCTCCTCGTCACTGATAGTTTCAACCTTCACTTCCATTTTCGCATCATTAATCAAATTTTCCACTTTTCTACTCATCTCCAACATCTTTTGATGATTCTCAATCATTTGTAATAGCAATTCAGCCGTATCCTTCACAGCATTCACTGTCTCCAGTAACCTCCTAGTAGCATCAACCATAGTCTTGCCCTGCTCCTCCAAATGCTCCAAACGCGAATCCAAATTGCAAGCCATTTTGTTGTTGTTGTGTAACACAAGAACAGAATGAAGAATTTGAGATTTGAAACGAGCTTTTATAGTTTTCAAAGGGATTGACCTACATTGAACTCCTACGCTAGAGAGAGCAACAATACACTGATTGGTCAGTTCATTTATTTTCACCCAATCAGAGTTGACTTGATTTCTTGAAACGCGGGAACTTTAAACTAGGTCAATCCGCTTGACAAGTATAAAAGGCTTGAACACACTACACTTTCACCATTCATAATCATGGAGCCATCACTGACAATAGATGATATGATCAACAATCCTGACCTTTTGCTATCAGCAGTGAATGAGACATTTGCTAGCGATACGACACAACAGTATTATACGCCGCAAACACCCTCAGCGTATATACCTCAACCTGTTCAACAGATGCTGCAAAAACAACAGTCAAAGACTCAAGTCATTGAAGTCTTACTCAAAGAACTAAATGAGTTAAGATCTAGAGTGAAGAACTTAGAAGAATTGTCTCAGCAACGTGCACAGCAGCAACCTTTAGAGATGCCGTCCATCCAGATTCCCATTAGACTTGACATTACGACAAATGATCAAGATACCAGTCAAAACATAGGAGTTGGAAAAGCAACTAAGAAAATTAGAATTACTAAGAGGAAATGCTAAAAATCACCTAGACAATCAACAAACAGCCCTTTTCAGGGCTACCACTTCCCTAGAAAGAATACCACTAAACTTGCTAAATAATTACACTAGTTAACGCTACAGAGTGATGCCTCTAGGAGTTGAGGTCTTGATTGACCAAGAGACTCTAAGACGCATGGTACTTAGTAGCCTTGACTATTACACACACCATATATCACCACATACTATACCCCCCCTAAAATGACTAAGTTATCTTCAAAGCTGAATTTAACTAAGTTATTTTATATATCACCACAGCAGGACCTTTATTCCCCTCAAAAATGACTAAGTTATTTCCCAACAGCCCAGGAAACTATCATAATCACAACCCAACCAGTGGATATGACCAGAAAACTATCATAATCACAATCATAGACCAGAATAGACCTCAAATAAACTAAGTTATTTCCCAATAGCCCAGGAAACTATTATAATCACAACCCAACCAGTGGATATGACCAGGAGCTTATCATAATCACAATCATAGACCAGAATAGCTCACAAATAAACTAAGTTATTCTCAATAGCCCAAGAAACTATCACAATTATAGGCCCAGCCAGAATAGACCTCAAAAAATAAACTAAGTTATTTCCCAACAGCCCAGGAAACTATCACAATTTTAGACCGAGCTAGAATAATCCTCAAAAATAAACTAAGTTATTCCCCAATAGCCCAGGAAACTATCACAATTATAGGCCCAACCAGAATTTCACCAAAATAAACTAAGTTATTCACAGCTAGTCACTCAAGCCTACCAGGATAGTCATCTATGGGGTCATTTTTCAGCCTGAAAAATTCTAAGTTCTTTTCAGGCTTAAAAAAAAATGACCCCATAGTGACATCCATTACTACTTGTACAAAATTGAAACGGTTCTTTTGAGCGCCCAAAACATACTTTGATTGAAAAATAAGAAAAAATTTATTAAGCACCTTTATCTGGACACCTGTCTGTGTAATATACTGAAAAATAAAAGTGCTATGTGCTAAATCATATCTCTGAATATTTGATTATTTCAAACTAGAAAATACTATTCCCAAAGGACACAAAACAGCTACTATATAATTAAGAATTTATCATATAATTTAAAACGAGCAATGTACTCTATACACTATTCGTGTTGCCACATAATGGATTTTAGGCCCTTCGTTGATACTAGCATTTTTAACCCATCACCAAATAAATGAAAGCCGAAATTTTCGTCTGATAATTTCTTTGCAAATACGACAGCAGGCAAGTGTATGTCCTTTTAGGGAGCACTTTGATCTTGGTGCACACGTTTGGGAGGCTGGGCTTCAAAAGTTAAACAGAAGATGGCAATGTAGTCGACTACCCTCGACCATGTATGTTGAAAGAGTTAACAAATTGTTAAATGGGACATTTGCATGCTAGCATTTCGTCTGCTGTTTTAATTTTTAATTTGTTAATTCTTTATCTAGATTTTCTGGGAGGGGTGTTTTTTGTGTTGTTGTCGTTGGTGGTGGTGGTGTTTTTGTTTTTTGTTTTTTGTTTAGCTTTTTTTCACTTTCCCTTTTTATCAAAAAAAATATTCCGGCAATATCATCTGAGTGTCACACAGTTTGGATCAAGATCAGTGGCATTCTGGGTACAGATTCTTTGCACAGATTACCAGAAGATGCAAGCTGACAATTGATTACACGTACACCCGATGGATTGCTAGAAGAAGAATACAAAGATCAGGAATCAATACAAGAAAAACGCATCTGACCCAGGACACCATTTGGGAAAGTGACAAAACACACAATAAATCACATGCAAGGGAGCCAAGAGGTCAGCCCGTTCCCAGCAAGGAACAGACAGTAGGACTAACAAACACAAACATAAATAACAAAAACTATCCACAAACCTTCAGTAAGAAAATTACTGGAGGGCTTAACATGTTTGACGGTACCAACCTCGCCCTTATTTCTGATGTGGATCAAGACATATAGATGTTTGGTTCGCATGTAATATCCCTAACTTATCGATGTATTGTCTCCTAATACATACGAATCGAGATATAAAAGTAGGTTTAAAAGAAATAAGGACTCAACCGGTTGTTAGCCCCGGTGGACCGGACCACAGACACAACGTAAGCCCCTAACTCTCTCATATATATACTCAGAAAAACAATTGAAGGATATTTAGATTCAGTCTCACCTCTAACATCCAATACAATAAAAACTTTACTAATTATGCATGCATTTCAACGTTCCAGACATCTGCAATCAAAATGGATGCTTTATTTTAGTCACGCTTCAATGGTTTAAGTACAGTGCAAATCCAAATGGTTTAACCCTATATACTGAAAAGTCACAAACGTTCAAAAATGATTGAAACCCATTTTTATCGTTTTTATTCCATAATGACTGGCTCCAAAATCATCGCTGGTTCTCCTTCTAAAACATGGCACCTACTTTTGCAGCTGTTGTAAGTGTTTTATTGCAAATGTGTGGTCAAATTTGCGGGGGTATGCCATTTCCGTGTATTTTGTTGAAAAAGTTGCCCCATTACTAGGGAAAATGACTGATAAATTGGTGTTAACTTTTGTCTGTGGTCGGAATTAGAACAGAAGCAATGACCTGGTAAAAGTTTCAGCAAAAATTGAGAGCGCTAAAATTTATGCTTGTGAACTTTGGGTAGAGAGGGTCGGTACATTAGGTGTAGTACTGAATCGTAATCAATGACCCGTGAATTTCAATTTGTATTTTGGTGAAATGCCTAGTGATAATTCTATCAATGACAAAAATAATTTGTTTGAAAATCATATTCTCAAATGTTATAAAGTCAAAAGAATTTTAATATCCTTCAATTGTTTTTCTGAGTATAGATACGTCGTTAAGTTGAAACCGTCATAGAGTCTGAGGCCCGACCCACCGGGCTGCAATTAAAGAGGATAGCAAGGTTGTCAACAATTATTGGGTTGACCACCAACTGAAACTTTCTGACAGTGCTGTACATCTTGGAATAACTAGAGCAGAGAAAGAGGAATCCTCAATAAATGTTAACGACAGGGTGAAATTGGATAGAAGAACATCATATTTCCTTATGATCACTGGATTACATGATGCGAATGGCCTTAGTCTGGAGGCCTCCTATGTCATCTATAGAGCATAATCGTTACCGTGTCTACTTTACGGTCTTAACGTATTAAGCCTCACGTAGGGTCAGGTGGACCAATTATCCAGATACGACATACAGACATTACGTCATATTCAGCCTTTATCGCAACGTACAGCATGTGCTGCAGTGTATATTCTCCTTGGAGCTCTACTTCTGGAGGCGGAACTACATAAGAGACGTTTGAGTTTACTAAACAGTGTTATAACAAGTGATAATAAGCGTCTCGAGGGTCTAGTTCAGAGACAACTTGCCTGTTTATTAAATGTCAAAAGCAGCTTCTTCTTCATTACAAGTAAAATTCTGGAAAAATATGAAATGCCATCCTTTAGTCAGCTCCTATGTAGCTAATATGGTAAATTACAGTGAAACACACATAATGTGAAAGCAGTTAACAAATTTCGGTCAAAGCAGTTTGTAAGTGAAATTAAAACCAAGAAAACTCTAAAATATTTCCAAGTTGATAACTTAAGGATCGGAACAACACATCTAGTATGGGGTAGTCTCGACTCGACAGTATCGGACATGAGAAAGTGGGTCACAAAGGCCAGAATTCTAACAGGGACCTACTTACTGCAAAAAAACAAGAATTCATACAGTGGTGTAGCAGTAGATCCGGCGTGCCGTCATTGTCGATTGGAGGATGAGGACCTGCTGCACGTCCATGCCCAGCTTACTACGAAATTAGAAAATACACAGTACAGTTATCAAGAGCATTTGTTGTCAGAAAAATTAACTGAGAACATGATAGAGTTACGCAAAAGATTGGTCAGTTATCCTTTAAGTCCTGGTGTGTTCTGAAACATTGGTTAATGCGTTGCCTGCTCTTCAAGGAACAGAAGATGAAATAGATTGATTATCAAGAAACTGTTTTCACAAAATTCACGTCAGAAAACTTCAATTGGAAAATATAGAACGGTCGGTGAAACTGGCTGCCCACACAGGCTAACCCAATGTACATAGACTTTTATCTAGTTTGATGTTCAGTCTTAAAGAAGTTTTATAAGAGTTTTTATATACACCTATATTTTAAACTCCTGCTAACGCAAGAGGTGCTTCTGCATAGAAGGAAAGTACACTCGAAAGAAAGAAAGAAAGAAAGAAAGAAAGAAAGAGAAAGAAAGAAAGAAAGCATTCTGTTGCAACAAATTAAAGTAATAACCAATCTTTTTTATACTTTGACGACTTCCATACTTTGTGTAAACAATCAGCGACAGCTCTAGTGAGACTGCACTTATTCACAGGCTCGTCTGGACCTTTACTGGTCGTCTTTGCCATGTGGTCTGGGTTAAATAATGTTAATCGATTAGACAGTTTACCTAGTAAAACATTTGAAAATGTTAAGCTGTCGATGATGGACTAGATGACTGACGTATGGTTGGATCAACTCCAAGCTTCCCCAATAGACTAAATGCTCATTGCTTGCTTGTGTTGTCTGCAGATAACAATTCTGACCTCATATCAGGCCCAATGTTTTGTCGAATCCAAACCATTTGAAACGCTTGTGGTATTCCTGGTTAGAGTGTCTTTGAAATGTGAACTTTGAAAAACAAAGCAGCGAATGAAAATAAAGCATGTGATATATAGCCCAGCTTGCAAAATTTGAATTTGTTAATGTGGAGACTTTCTGTTTTATCGACTGGTATTGTTCTGCATTATTAATTGATGATTAATTTTTTTCTTAAAACATTTTGTCCCCCATCTCGCGAAAACATCACCGTTACTTTTCACTGTCAGAATAAAAAACGGTCCGAATTTCCACCCTGCTGCACTCGTCTGTTGCGTATGTTTGCCGGTCGTGGTAGAAGTATAACACGCACCCGTTTACAACAATGGACAGTGTCCACTTACCAGACATGTTATGACGTCATTTAACGTATCCTTCACCTTCAGTAAATACCATACTAAAACCAACTGGCGGCGACTCTTTTGTTGTTAGTGCATTGTTTATTGATGCTCCCATAACCCCATAACGTGTGTGTAGTTTAATGACTGGTATTGCGTTTGTGACATAGTTCCTGGTGTCCTTTCTTGTTTTACAATCATCTTCTCTAGGAAGAGAGAGCTGAATGCTTTACTTTAACTTATTACTATTATGTTTTGTGTCTTTTTATTTTTGTGCTCATGTATCTCTACCTTCGACGGCTATTGGTTGGTCTGTAATTTTGTCATTTTCTTGTTATTCATACGTGGATTTTTGTTGTTGTTGATTGTTTTTTCTGATTTTTACCTGTTTACAAATCAGCATCCTAAAGTATTTTGCGTCATCTTAGATTGTCAATTATCTTGCTGAGAAAGAAGGCGCTGTTAAATTTGCTGATATAACTTACAAGCTTATCTAGGCTTTTTTCCGTTTGTTTTTTCCTTTTGGTTCCATGGACTGGTTTATACTCGTTGATTGCGGCATTCCTGATCATACTGGCGTGTCTTGGGTTCATATAAAAAATGTTACAGAACCAATTGAAGTCACCCTTTTCCATGTACATAATGTATGAGCCTCGTCGTGCGAAAACCAGATTAAGTTGCGTGCAAATAGCAAATGCGCAGAACAGACTGCGCTCAATCGCAGCCTGGTCTGAGCATTTGTTATCCGCTTCATTGAAAATATAATAGCAGAACTTACTACGTGCAAAGCTTAAATGTTAAAACTAGTCTCTATAGCCTAGCAGACTGGTTTGTGCCAATCCTAGTTGCATACTCCGTAGAGACAGGTCTTGTTGTGACGAGACCCGTTATACAGTTTCAATGAAGCGAGACAAATAAAGTATCATATATCGGATCTGTTATAGTCAACTCAGATAGATGATTCTGAAGATGGAACCTTTACGTCTGTTGTTATTTGCATGTACGTGCTTTATAACCTGTCAGGGTTACAACAAAACCACCACCAAACACAGATTATCACTAGTGAATAATCTACTGGCTAACACGTCGACAGCTATAAGACCAGGTCTTGATTTCGGTGATACGGTTGTCAACAACAGCTTGGAGCTATTCCATCTTGCAGAGCTTAATGAAGTTAAAGGGTATATAACTCTGGTGGGGCTGTTTACCATCCTCTGGATAGATGATAGGATGAAATGGGAGCCAGAAACTTATGGAGATATTGAGAGTGTAACAATTAGGTCTGAGAAAGTTTGGGTACCACGTCTAGTGATTGCTAATGGAGCGGAGAGTATTGCACCCATTTCTACAAAACCCAGCGATGTTGTTTTCCATTACGATGGGCTTGCCAAGTGGACACCAGATTGTGTTATAAAAACTTTGTGTTATATGGAAATACCGGCTTATCCATTTGATGTACATGGATGTCATATTGAGATAGTTCCCTATAGAGGAATGAACGAACTTTTATTTACTACAATGATGTTCACCATAGGGACAACGCATTTCCAGGAGGATACGGAATGGGAGCTGATAAATACGCATGCTGATTTTGAACTTCCAGATGACATCAGTCTCTTTCCTATGGCATACTTTGAAGTACAGTTCAAACGAAAGCCGATCTTTCTCGTTGTATATATTGTAATTCCTGTTGCTTTTCTGAGTGTGTTGAATCCTGTAGTGTTTCTGATGCCGGTAGGCTCTGGTGAACGTGTGTCGGTTTCGATTAGTGTTTTGTTGTCGTTTGCTGTGTCCCAAGGCCTGCTCGGGAAGATTATTCCCCAAACCTCATCACCAATGCCCTATCTATGTTATTATGTTTTAACTGTGTCCGCAACTGGTGGTTTGATCACTATTTTGATTGTTATCAGTGAGAGATTATCTAAAAGTCTTGGAGAAAAATCGGTACCAAAATGTCTGTTTGAGATCTTAAAGATTATGAATGCATCAGATACCTGCCACAAAAGAACAGCTAGTGTTCGTACAATTGATGAAAGCGAAACTGGTAAGATGAGCATGAAGACACGGGGATCGAAGAAAGTAAAGTGGGAACATGCAATAGACATATTGAACAAAATATTTTTTGTGATTTATTTAGTCTTTGCAATCTTGTGTTTTCTAAGTTTTATGCTTCTTGTGACAAACGAGCAGAGGAAACGGATTGATGATTGGTGGAACGTTAAGTATTTACCAGAGTGACAATTAAGGTTTCCCTTATTCCATTTGGGCCTCGATGCCAGCAATTCTATCTTCGTGTGTTCGACCAAGTAAGGCTAAAAGAAGAATCAAGTTGGCATATTCAACATTTGCACGTAGCAAATTTAGCCATTATACTTTCCTAACATTTTAAAATAATAAAGGCGCCGATCATGCTGCGTGGACAAGCAGGCAGATCTGCGCCTTTGTTGTTCACAGGTGACAAAATCAGGTTTGCTCGCGACGAGGCCCGTTGTTGAATTTGTTTGCTGATTTACATGAACATTGCTTACTCACACTGCATTCCACTCCTTACATTTGTAAAACGATAATATCAATTTTTCATTTGGAAAAACGCATGTTAAATATATAGACATTTTCTAAACAATCCTACAGAGTACAGTAAATCATGAAAATTCGAACTTCAATTTTTCGAAATACTCGCTAGTTCGAAATAAATTTTGGACACACTGAATTCACAGAATGATGGCCTATTCATGATATATTTGATAACTGTGTACAATAGCATTTTAGTGCGTTAAAGAAACGTCTCGACGTTTCTATTACGTTCTCAAAATTTGTGTTTGATAGAAAAAAACGAATAATATTTTTGGGGTGTTTACAATTTTATGTCTTTCTCTCTATTTTGAACTACTGATATTTCGAAATAAAACCGCTAGTCCCAAAAACTTCGAATTTACGAGATTCTACTGTATTTTGACCAGGCAATCAAAAGCAATTATATATATACATATATATATATATATATATATATATATATATATATATATATATATATATATATATATATATATATATATATATATATATATATATATATATATATATATGTCAACTCATTGTATCTGTTACAGCGAATCCAGGGAGAGATCCAAACAAACAATTATGAAATTTTCTTCAAAATCTCTTAAATATCTTCCAATAATCTTAAAGTTTTCAAATTCAATGGTGGATATGAAAGTTGACTCTGAACCTTTGAAAGAACCTTAGAGCTGATTTCAGTTATCTTCATTTCAATCTTCATCAGTGATTGGTTTACAAAGCGTGTGTAATAAGTACTTCACATGTGACCATACAAGGAACCTGTTGGAAATGTAAATATTTTTCCAAGTTCCATTGTGAAGAGATTATGACATAGATTTTGACGAAGATAAAATGAAACTATCAACAAAATCATTTCTCAAATATTCAAGGGAGTTATCAACCTACCCCTAGCCTAACCAAACTTCATTGTCATATTAACACCTTGTGATAAGTTAAAGAAACACATATTAAAATCGTTTCTATGCTCGCCAATTAACTTTATAATCCTTCAAAGATTATGAATGGTGAGTTCATAGTTTGACAAGAGGTTTAGAAGAAACTTTCATAATGGATTGTATGCAGCTCTGTCTGGATTAGCTGTAAAACGACGCATGATTTATAATAATAAAACTTTTAAAATGGTGGTTGAAAATATAAGGTTTCATAAACTATTATGTGTTAAAACGGCACAACCAAATGGAATGTATTTCATTCCAGTTTATCAATTACAATCGCGAGACAATATAAACTTGGTTTAGAACGTATCAATCGTTTTATTAGCAAGACCAAGCTCTGCTCTGGACCAGCATCGCAGGTATACATCTTCAATATGTAAACAATATTTATGCAAATATTAGTTTAATATAAAGGAATGAAATCTGTTTGAATTACAGATTACTCACAAATTGCACAATGTAAGCCCTCCAAAGAGGGTGTAGACGTAATAATATCGAAGTTCAACACTCCCCCCAAAAAATACCAAAATGTGCACAAAATATAAGGTGCACATGTTCAATATTATAACAATCATAACGCACAAAATTTGAATATAAAGGAATGAAAACTACTTGAGTTACAGTTTACACAAAGCAGACACTCCTAAGCATTTCGGATAGATAAAATGTTTAAGTCCAACAGCCCTAAAAATAAGAATACAATTATCAAATGCGCACATAATATGAGGTACATGTGTTCAAAGTGTGCACAATCACTATGCAAAGTTTGAATATTAAGGAATGATCGAAAACTGTTGGAGCTACAGATTACACAAACCAGTCACCATCTAAGCATTTTACGGAAAAGTGTCTACGATCAAGACCTCGAAAAATGAAGAAAAAATCAAATGTGCACAAAGGAATTAAAACTGTTCAATATACAGATTTCACAAACAACCCCAAAAATGTTGCGGATGGACAGACGCTCTTATATTTGGATTCTTGTTGGGTACTTACAAAGTTAGAAAAAGTAGACAAGAAAGCCTAAGTACCCAACAAATCCCCCCCCCCAAAAAAAAATACGGAATAAACCTTATTTTGAGTTTATTAGCTTCCTTTATAATTTCGGAAGTTTGAAGAACGCACCAAGGGTCCATTCGTATGTACGGATGGACGGAGTGGACCCATTTCTAGACCTGCTTTCACTAAAGCGACGCAGGTAAAAATGTGTGATTTATAAACCAATGGATGAGGTGAATAATCTGATTATAAGTGCACAAGCGCGAGTTTCTTTATCAATTGTTTATAAATTCCATGTTTACGTGAATGTAAGCGAAATCAGATATTTATCTTTACAAAATCACATATCATTCCTCAGTGTAACGTATTCGTGTGCAGCATGTGCGGATCTAGAATGTTTTGTCAGAGAGGGGGGGGGGGGGGGGCAACTTTCACATTTTGTTCGTTGATAAGGGTTTTTTCTCCAAATACCATAAAAAGCGGGCCATGATTGACCTATTGGCGAAATGACATTTAAACCGCGTTTCGCTTGTTGGCCGATGATAGCGGGACAGTGAATACTGGCTTTATATTGGCTTGGTAATGTTGTGGTTGTTCAGAGAATCCAGACCAGTAATTACATTAAAAAAAACTACATTTTCTTATGATTTTCAGGGCGATCAGGACCCCTCCTTGCCCCCCCCCCCACACACACACACTCACATACACACCACCACCCGCTGAATCAGCGTATGCGCAGTGTATCAAAACAAACCACTTGATTCCTAACCCTTTGTTTATTTCAAAATCTCCCCATTGCAAGATGAAGTGAAATAGCTGATTGTTTAGACTTTTTACATATCATCAAAGCTCAACAAAAATCGGGGTTTACATCTAAACAGCCAAAACGAGTTTACAAATTCGATCATTTTTCTGTCCTATCTGTATATTATCAAATCTACTGCTTTATTGTTCGCTTGTTTAGTTTAGGATTATAACTTTACCGTCTTGCACATGAGTGTTAAGCAGCCTTTCTATAAGAGTTTAACCATTAGCAAATAACACATAAACACCAAAACATGCTCTCCCATCAACATAGTAGGTTAATTTAAGATTGTTTTTTCTCTAAAACCACTGTTTAGATGAGCAGCCTTTCAAATGAATCATATTTGATGACTTTCCTTTAATGGTTCTCACTTAATTTTAAAGGGGCTAAAACATATACTATCACAAGCTCACACATTACTTACCATATATGTTTAGTTCGCAGACATCATATCCTTGACATAAGGGTTGATACGGTCAATGATAATAGAAACGTGCGTTCGTTTTGCTCAGAGAAGGCATGTAAAGTGACACTTGGAGTTATTGGCAAACCTACAGTCTTCTGAGTTAAGTTCCTCTATGTCTAGTTATTGTTTAAGAAGAGGTATTATCCAAAGTGAAGACAATGCAAGTACCATAACCTTACAATGTAACAAACAGTAAAGAATCTGTACAGAAGTTGTTTACAGTGAAAACAAGAATTTATTAATAACCTTACTGTGAATTACGCTACATGTAATTATTGTCGTTTGAATGGAATGAATTAGACGAAAATTGCTTTCCCTTGTTTAAGTGAGAGCCACTAGGTGGCACTGTTGTGGAGCTGTCGCTTTTTGGGAAGTATCTAGATATGGTTATGTAATGCGTCATTCAGCCGAAGAGAGACCGATTAAACACACATTAAATTTTCTATTGGCTTATTTACAACAATTAAATGACAGATTATCAATTACCGTACACTGAGATAAATGAGACGCTTTAATACTAACATTTGTCTGAATTAAAGGGACAACAACGGGAGCAATCATCGTTAAAAGAAGATGTTAGAGAAAACTGTTTATCCGTTTCATCAGACGTGAAAAACTGAAAATCCAGAGAGATAAGTTTGGAAATACGAGGGAAATAAAATACAATACAGAAGATATAGTGACACAAATTCCCTGGGATTTGGTTAAAAGTATATTTGAACACTTATGAGTGCATCAGTGAGGTGGAGGATAAACTGAACAATAGGAATAAGTTAAACCAAATCGCAGGGCTGGGAGACAGTTCGCCAGCAAGTCCCCTGGCGGATGACAGTGAGGATGAATCCTGGATCAAGAGAGCAGAGTCAAGAGTTGTTCGTAAGAAGAACCAGAAGCGACAGATCACAAACAGGAACACGGCACGTTACTCACCTTATCCTAGTAACGCTTCTATTGGTGCTAGTTACACATGGAAGGCCTCATCAGGGAACAGTTTGCCTCATTTCTTTCAAAGACAGGATTATTCCTTTCGAGGCTTCAGAGCTCAGTCCACAAGAGGTCTACTTCGCATGTGGATCATTCAGTCATTTCAGGAAGGTCCGCACGTTGCTTTGGAGCAGCCTTCCACCAGCACAGCTTCAAAGTGAAGGTGTTGGGACGGCCAAGAGTGAGCTTGGTTTAGAAGATAAGTATATATAATATTGTTTGTTTTGACAATGACTTGATTTTGACGAATTATTATTATGAATATGAGGCCAAAAAGAAAAAATTGTTAAGGGCCGATTTAAATATATTTGTCATTTTTGGAAGACTGTTCTAAAAGCTAACAGTTTTGTCATTGACACAATTGAAAATGAGTACAAGATACCCTTATTTTCGAAACCCCTAGTATCGTTTTCACCTAATTACTGATCTGCGTTGGTGGATCCTGATTTTGTAAATGAAGCAGTAAGCAGCAGAGTTAAGGAAGTATGGGAACCAGTTCAATAGCATTCCAGCAACAAGAACTGAGAGACTAAAACAGTCCGTAAATGAATTACTGTCTGAACAGGGTCGTCATGTACACATGTTAAGGCTGTTGCAAGTGTTGTGGGTCAACTTATTACAATGGGCAGCGTCATAGGTACTGTCTGTCAAATAACGACTCGTTTTTTGAGAATTGATATTTTGAAAGCACGTACTTGGAATTCGTACATCAAGTATCGATCAGTTATATTTTTGGAAGTATAATATTGCATCTAAAAATTGTAGAAATTTTGTAGACGCCCACAAGACACCAAAATTCATTTTCTCAAATGCTAGCTGCATCTGCTATGGTAGTTATGAGGTTAGGACTGTTGACGGTATAGTGCATGGCATGTGGACTAAGGAAGAGTGCTTATAGTCATCTACTTGCCGTGAACTTTGCGCTGTGATGCGTAAAGCACATACTCGAAAATCAAAGAGTTAAATGGTTTACAGACAATAAACATGTTTGTTCGATTGTCAAAAAGGGTTCAATTAAGCGAGATTTTCAAGAATTGTTGTTGGATGTATTCCAATTTTGCAGCAATCATAGTATTTCTATCGAAATAGAATGGATTTGTTGAGAATTAAACACAAAAGCTGACACGATATCAAATTTCATAGACATATATGATTGGGGAATATCGTTTGAGTTGTTGTGTTTGTTTCAAGATAGATGGGGCAAATAAGACGTAGACTGGTTTGCATCTTCTTAAAATGCTAAGCTACCTGTCTTCTCAAGGTTCTGGAATGAAGGCTCTACAGGGGTGTACGCCTTCACAGAAAACTGGGGAGAAGTATTTGGCTTATTTGTACCACCTGTTATTTTTTGTGCCCAGCGTTGTGAAGCAAATCCAAGAGCAATGGGCACGTGGTGTTTTGGTCATTCCCTTTTGGCCCTCAGGTCTTTTGGCCTCTTTTATGCATGGGCCAGAAGGGATTTACCAAGCAAATTACAGATTAATTGGATCTGTCCATTTCCCAAAATTTGTATATGCCCTCAACGTGTGGTCGGGGTGTTTTGGTACAGAAGACCTTTGTTTTCGTATGTTGGCATTGAAAGTGAATTATCGAGATTTATGAACGCCTCTTGTGTCAGAGTTACATTCCAACTAGGGCAATGCTGTCAAGACCTTATTTTTGTTTATGGTGATAATTACAAGAGGTGTTATTAGATCACGCTTTGTTATTATTAAGAGTTGGGAGAAAACGGCTTCAATGTTAAGCTATCTATGCGCATTGGATGCGTTTTCTGCTTCTTAAAAAAAGACACAGAGAGGTGAATGCCTTGCTGAATGGCAGAGAGGCAGCCGCATGGCTAATAGTTCATAGATATAATGCCTTGCCGCATGGCAGAGAGGCAGCCGCATGGCTAACAGTTTAAAGATATAATGCCTTGCCACATGGCAAAGAGTCAGCCACATGGCTTTAAAGTCCTGTATATGCCACATGGCGAAATACACAGGCGATGGAGAATTATGTTTAGTTGACGGTAAAAGGAGTTGCCGTATTAGATATAAAAGGTGGTTAAAGCTCATGGTTGAAAATATACTAAACAATGGTTATCTTTTGAATTCATTTTTTCAGAGTTATGCGGTAGACATTAAGACGGTACCAGATGCTTTGATGGGCCAGGTGGCCTTGCTGCCAGAGCTGCTTAAAGACTGAAGAGCGTCAACCACTGTCAGAAAGTATGTTCACGGTTTTTGATAAATGGAAAATCTGGGCTTTATAGTAAGGGCATCTTGCCTGCCAAGGCATTTCATGTGGCTTTGTACTTTCTTTCTTTCATACAAACAGCTGATTTAGCAAGCCCGTTAATAAATGCTTATTATTCTTTAAATGGTATCATAATTTATTTGATCCATTCCCGATGGATAGTAACTTAGTAACGAACATTTTAGAATCTGCGAAAAGAAAGTTGGCACAGCCAGTGACTAAGAAAGAACCAATAACGGTGGAATTGTGAACAAAAATGTATTCTAGATTATTCTGTGAAGGTCACGTGAAAAAACAGCGCATAATTTGTGCATGTTTGATTGGATATGCTGGATTTTTTCGAAGTAACGAGTTGTTAAGTATAAGGAGATGTGACATTATGATTTATAACACTCATTTGAGTATTTTCATAGAGTCCA
The DNA here is from genome assembly GCA_964019695.1 of Loripinus fragilis. Lineage (NCBI taxonomy): Eukaryota > Metazoa > Mollusca > Bivalvia > Lucinida > Lucinidae > Loripinus > Loripinus fragilis. The sequence goes on from OZ026523.1 coordinate 34,119,202, forward strand.
GTAAAACTGACAAATATCGTAATGGCGCATGGGTAGTGAATTTAAGAACTGGCACGGCGTTGTGTCTGGTTCAGAATTTAGAATGTTACCTCTTATGGGCGGATATTCAAGATATTTTCTAATACGCATGTTTTTGGTACACTTAGTGCCTGCAAAATGGGGCATAGAATTAGAGAAAATTCTAAAGCAATATCATATACAACATTGAGAGAAGTTTTCATTGAGGCATTTAAACCCCATGTATCCGACATATCGAGGTACGGCCTACATTCTCTGCGATCAGGAGGTGCAACAGCTGCTGTTAGTCATGGTATCCCAGATAGGCTCTTTAAGCGCCATGGACGTTGGCTTAGTGAAAGTGCCAAGGATGGATATGTTAAAGATAAGCTATTGCACAGACTTGGAATCTCCCAAAATTTGGGACTTTAACTTTTAAAATAATTTTCACTTGTTTTTGTATGTTGCATAATCATTGCCAATGCCCGTTCTTTAATTTTCAGTAGTTGTTTATTTGTTGTTATGCATTGAGGAGATTTTCATCTCCTTAGATGAGCATCGTGGGTCGAAGGCAAGTCAAGGGAAATGTAATTTTTGTCGTTTGAATGGAATGAATTAGACGAAAATTGCATTCCCTTGTTTAAGTGAGAACCACTAGGTGGCACTGTTGTGGAGCTGTCGCTTTTTAGGAGGTATCTAGATATGGTTATGTAATGCGTCATTCAGCCGAAGAGCGACCGATTAAACACAAATGAAATTGTCTTTGGAAATGGTAAGATTGGCAAAGTTTTTCAACATATTGTTAAATGAAGTTTTGTAGTGAAGTATTTGCATATGTGTTAGTGATGGTAAGAAATAAAAAGTCGGGATAATCGGTCACCTTTTCCGGCTCAAAACAAGAAGAAAAAAACAGTAGTTGATTATTTGTTGTTATGCATTGTGGAGATTTTCATCTCCTGAGATGAGCATCGTGGGTCGAAGGCAAGTCAAGGGAATTCAATTTTTCTAAATGCTAATGAACACTCTAAATACATGTCCCATCTGACAAAATAATTCTATTCTTTCATCAAGGCAAATCATTCCAAACTATTAATCATCAAATTAATCAATACTATAATTGCCAATTAGTAACATTATGGACTTTATAGATCTTTCTTAGGTTTTGTTTTTGTTTGATTTGATTCTTTACGTCCCTGTCAATAATTTTTCAGTGATGTCGGAACTTCCTTGGTTGGATCAGTACTAAGCAAGGTTTAATGTGTCTTGCTCAAGGACGCAAGGCAGTGACGCCGGTGAGGCTCGAACCCGCAACCCCTTGGTCTCGAGTCAAGCACTCTACCACTGAGCACTGAGTCACTGCGCTCCCACATATTTCTTAGGTGCATCACATTCCCCTTTCATATAACTTACAGAGACCGTCTTAGTAGCAATACAATATAATCAAAGTATTGTTTTTATCAAAACTAATTGTGAATATCTAAGATATATTCGTCAGGATTTTGTAATGAATATGATTGGACAAAAAATTCTATAACACGAAAACATGTCAGTGGTATGGAGTAAATTTCAGAATTTTCGGACCACCACTCATACTGCAATGTATCAGTTACATGTACCTCTCGTATTTACTGCATTGTTGCACGTTGACCTGATAAACGTTGTCTATCTCACTGAACGCATCGTTATCAGGGCCCGGAATTACAATGCCTCCTTAAAGTTAAGGAAGACTTAAGTTAAGTTTTGATTTTTCAGGATGCCAAAAATAACTGATCAAAATAAAATAAAAAGTTTCGTTTTTACTGTAGATCACAATTTTATCTTTGACCACAAGTACTGCATCGATCCGGTCAATTTATTTAGCATTTTTGAAATAAAGCATGTTGAAATATCAATACTTAACTTAAGTCTTCCTTTACTTTAAGGAGGCATTTAATTCTGGCCCCAGGTCAACATGACATTATACCATCAACGACGTTGAATCGACACGAAAATCGATAATTAGGTTATAATCGCTAGTTTGAAGAATGAGCCAACTTGTGACAGGTTCGCGTCTTTTGATATCAAGTTTACAAGGTGAGGCTTTTAGAACGCACGCTGAATCGCTCGGCAAGCCTTCCAATTCAACAAGCGTTCTCAGAGCATATCCCTGTAAACTTGATATCAAAAGAGACTAACCAACTATTCTCTATATCTCTCTAAGGTTCCTTTTCTCATTTAAAGCTTATTGCTTCATCAGACCCATGGATCATAAACTACCTGTGCTCATCAGTTAATTGTGGAAGAATACATGAATAATGGTGCTTCTGAAAATGGACATTGTATATTTATTTTTGTTTGTAGCTTTTTGTGCAAATTGTTTAGGTTATAACCATACTAGGATCCAAAATAGACTTTCGTTAGTGCGCGACTTAATGGCTAACATTTCGACAGATATACGACCAGGTATAGACCTCGATGAGCTGTTGGTTGTCAATACTAGCCTAGAGTTAATGCATCTCACAGAACTAAATGAAGTTAAGGGATATATTTCTATAGTAGGATATTTTTGCATTTTGTGGATAGATAACAGGATAACGTGGGATCCAGCCAATTACGGAGGAATAGAAAGTATAACACTAAACGCTGAGAAGGTTTGGGTTCCACATCTAGTAATTGCAAATGGAGTAGAGAATGTCTCTCCTCTAACAGCAATGCCAAGCAAAGTTGTTTTCAATAACCATGGTTTAGCTATTTGGAATCCAGTTAGTGTTATGAAAACTTTGTGCTATATGGAAATACCGGCCTACCCATTCGATGTGCATGGTTGTCATGTAGAAATAGTTCCTTATGGTGGGTTGACTGCAGAAATCGTGTTTAATACAAACAAGTTCACGGTGGGTACAAAACATTACCGAAAACACACGACATGGGAATTGACAAATACGTATGCTGATTATGAGCTTCCTGATGAAATCAGTGACTTTCCACTTGCTTATTATGAGTTTCAGTTTAAACGAAAGTCCAGCTTTCAAGTTGTTTACTTTGTGATTCCTGTTGCTGTTCTGAGTGTTTTGAACCCTGTAGTGTTTCTATTGCCTATACAGTCTGGTGAACGCGTGTCAGTCTCAATAAGCACTTTGTTGTCATTTGTCATGTTCCAAAATGTAATCGGGAAGCTGATTCCAAAAACCTCATCACCAATGCCATACCTCTGTCTCTATCTTTTAATGACGTCGCTTATAAGTGGTCTGATAACTATTTTCGTCATTTTAAGTCAGAGACTACGTCATTGTTACGGAGAAAAATCGGTACCAAAATGGCTCTACAGGTTTTTGTCTGTATCCGATAGGAATCGCAACAAAAGATCTGGTTGCCTTACAAATGGCGAAACATCAACAGCTGTAATTCATGAAAAGGTATTATGGCCAAAGGAGGTTACATGGGTACACGCAATGAATATATTGGACAAGTTCATATTTCTGATATTCTTGGTTAACGCCATATTATGTTTCATTTCTTATTTGTTTCTTGCGGTACATGAGCAGAACAGAAGGATTGCTGGATGGATGGGAGTACAATACTTGCCATACTGACAGTGAGTACAGTGGGTGTCAGTTGTAATCCCGTGCGCAATGTCTTTCACGTTTTCTACAATTGTTGTGGCTTCTAATTTACACGCAGAGCAAAGAAATTAATGGATAGTGGGAGCCACAATACTTTCCTTACTGACAGTGGGTACTGTAATTCAGTCCGCAATGTAATTTATGATTTGAGCCGTGACATGAGATTTCCAACAATGTAATATGTGCGACTAGCAAAGCCTCAGATCAGCCTGCGCATACGCACAGTCTGATCTGAGCCTTTGCTAGTTGCTTGAGTATTCTATGAGTGTTAAGCTACTGTCTGAATACGATTTTGATTTTCTAAGCTTAACAGGAGGTTGCATTGGCTCGTCTGAGTCTACACATGTCAAAATGCCTCATTGTTGGAAATCACATGTCGCGGCTCATTTATGATTTCTGACACATGCACTACTTGCCATAATAACAAAGATTGCATTGGTTGCCAGCTGTAATTCTGAGCACAATGTCATTTTATAGTTTCTTATTACTGTTGCTTCTTGTGAAACACGAGCACAACAAAAGGGACGCAGGGTTATATTAGCCATAATTCTTTCAATTATACTTACAGTGGTTTCTGTATCTTTCAGTTGCATTTCCGTGCAAGAAAATAAGAACCATCTAGCCGTGTAAAACGAATACTCGCTTCTTTTTCCAGGGTCACTGTATGTTTAGTAAGGAATTATTTATCTGTGGGCAATGACAGGTGATCCTATTATTGTTGCTCTTTGTATCTTTCAATTGTATTTCCTTGTAAGAATATAAAAACCATCATCTGGCCGTGTGGAACGAATACTCGCTTCCTTTTCCAGGGTCACTGTACGTCTAGTAAGGAATTATTTATCTGTTGATAATGACAGGTGATCCATATATGAGCCGCGACATGAGATTTTCAACAATGTGGTATGTGCGACCAGCAAAGCCTCAGATCAGCCTGCGCATACGCGCAGTCTGATCAGAGCCTTTGTTAGGCGCTTGAATATTCTACGAGTGATAAGCTACTGACTGAACATAATTTGGAGTTTGTAAGCTTAAAAGGAGGCTGCATAGGCTCGTTTGAGTCTTGTCTTGTCAAAATGCCACGATGTTGAAAATCACATGTCGCGGCTCATATTGTCATTCAAATGTATAGCAACTACACGCATGGGAAACGAAGATCTGTTGAAAAACGAGTGGACATTATTTCAATCTATCATATGACAAATGGAAACAAACAAACTCGTATTCCATGGGAAAATCCTGCTCGTCCTGGTCAACGTCACTTATTTTGCATACCTCCCAGAGAATATCAATGAACCATCCTCCTCCTTTGGTCGAACTCAATAAAGTATTGAGATATGTTAAATGCATTTTGATGTGAGTTTGCGTATGTTTATACCTCATATGCATTTTAATCTGGCAATAACAGTACAAACAACCTAATATATATATATATATATTTATCTAATTTCACTTGTATCCTTGGATCCATCAGGCTTTCACTTGCGAACGAAATAGATGCCACCCATTGAAAAAGAACCAATATACGACGTGTACTGCATCAGTCGTCATCAATATCAGCGCTTCCTGAACATCCTTTTATGGGGATGGCTCAGTGGCGCAGTTGGTAGCGTTGATGTCTGGTGTAGTGCTAGGCGGTGTTGCCGAGGTCGTGGGTTCGAATCTCGCTAGAGGCAAAATATTTACAGCATCTATCGGCTCAGTTGATTCACTATATCCCTCTGTATTTACCTACTGTCTGAATCTGCATCAGTTTCTGATCCTGTGTAGCTCGAAAGCAATGATGTTTGTGAAATTATATTTCCGCACTTCTGATATTTATCTAATTTCACTTGTATCCTTGGATCCATCAGGCTTTCACTTGCGAACGAAATAGATGCCACCCATTGAAAAAGAACCAATATACGACGTGTACTGCATCAGTCGTCATCAATATCAGCGCTTCCTGAACATCCTTTTATGGGGATGGCTCAGTGGCGCAGTTGGTAGCGTTGATGTCTGGTGTAGTGCTAGGCGGTGTTGCCGAGGTCGTGGGTTCGAATCTCGCTAGAGGCAAAATATTTACAGCATCTATCGGCTCAGTTGATTCACTATATCCCTCTGTATATATATATATATATATATATATATATATATATATATATATGGCATTTTAACATATCTGGTTCCAGAACACACATATTTAAGTTTGCATACATTTTCAAAAATGCTGTGACAAGATGGAAGAAGTATTCACTTCCTGTACCAAAGTGAAACGGAATCCTGGCTATCAGTTGAACGTAAAGCAATGTATATACTAGGGTCATTTTTATGTTCATAAAATCGGGCTGTATCTCTACAAATTTAGAATTTATTGTTCCATAAGTGTACATCTTTTGAAAGGTCTAGCTTCTGTCTATCAACTGATATAAAGTTTACATCATTAGCATTTAATTCAGTCAAGATATGTAGCTTTGAAAAGAGAAAAGTGTCATTTTTGTGACAAGATACTGCATGGTATATTTTGGCAATTCGTCGCAAATTGGAATTTTATTTTAGAATAAATTATATATTAAAAAATCTGATGTTGAAAATTTCAAGAATTTATCTTTATTTCATGACCTATTATGATACCTTTTAGTAGAATGAATAAAAATATGGGGTTACCGTACTAATTATCTTTTAAGAGGGCCAAATTATCCCCACCCCATAGGTTTCATGCATAATTCAATATACAAAGGTTTGGAGTTACCATTTCGGTCCTTTTGATAATGCCATTTTATTAGCATCAAGTAATGCAGCATTAGAATGCTAAAAAGGAAGGAAAAAACATTGAAAATAGGTGCGCACCCAGGAATCGACCCAATGCCTCTGGTTTCGTAACCAGACACGCTAACACTAGGCCACGAGATCAGATCGTGCGTAGCTCGAAATAACCGTACATATAGAAGAGACAATCCTAGTCTCGGCCACTTTGGTATTCGTAACAAGGGTTAATTGTGTACATCGTTTGATTTCGCCTAATCTACATTTATCTGTCTTTGGTACAGAAACGATTTAGTTCTGATAAAAGGTCAATAGATATTTCGGTAACACTCTAATAACTTTATTTTGTCAAGACGATGTCAGAACATCGGCATGATATAAGAATATCTGAAAACTGTGTTGATCCTAATTCGTAAATGGTCGAAAATAGGACCAAGGCGCAACTTTACCTGTTTTCCGACGCAGGAATGATGCGCATTGAAGTAAGCCGCATATGTCTTTTATATATAGTTAACCTTCCGAGATGTATATATAAGAGCTATAGATCAGAAAACGGCTTTGAAGCGTGACTTTATTTACAATATGGTATACAGTTCTGGAAAAAGGGTTTCCCGGTATTTATTTATATTTACTTTAAAATATTTGACAAACACAGATGTTCTAGCCCGAATGACTCATTTTTTGCGTTCTGTATCAATATTTTGAAGTACAAAGACCCAAAGGTCATTACTTAGAGGTCGTGGTACATCTATATATATATGAGCTATGTCTGTCTTTATGTGGAAATAACCCACGAGCTTTATTTCCCTTAAACAGGTGAACTATTTTATATCACATATGCCAGCGTAGACCTTAAATATGGCGTAACTATTTCCTCGCTAGCGGCGTCTTATGTCGTCTGCTGATAACCTTTGCAAACAGTTTGTACCCAGAACAGAACCGACAGAACAGCGGTGCTTATCTTGATCCAAACTGTTTCTAACTCTGACAGTGTTCCTGAAAGAATATTTGGAATAAAGTTATTTTTTAAAATATGTCAAAAGACGACAACAAATCCAACATGCAAAGAGTTAGGTATAGAGCACTTTAATACTTCGGCGTTTCTATACAATTGAAACTTTAAAAGCCTGTATTTGTTTTGTTTTTAAATGGGTTTCCGTTACACTAACATAAGCCATCTTCATAATAGAACATCTCAGTGGGATGCTGCTAAACTGTAGCAGCAAGGAAACCATAGAGATTTTTATCTGTGATTGTCATATTTCCCGCCATGATGCACTGGCTTCATGTTGAATAAAACGATTAAACGCCATACTTGAAGAGAATTTAGGCAAGAGGGCAAAGGTAATATTATCGTCTTTTTCAATATCTTTTTACAGTTTTTCCTGCTAATTTTACTAATACTACTAATAATAATAATTATAATAATAACGAAAGTAATACTACTCTTAACTAAGAATTAAATTTTTATGCTTCAACGCTTATGATGTGACGAAGACATGTACAGTGTGCGGAGCTAAAATTCCATAAAGCGTGAAGAGTTTCAAGTAGAATTTAAGCGACGATCACCGTCTTCAGATTGTAAAATAAATTTCATTTCTTTAGATTTACACTTCCAGTACACTTGCAAATGTAACTCGACGTCTGATTGGATAACGTCATAATTTTGCTAAGTATATTCTGCGATATACTGTCTGAAACTCGACGTCAAATGTAACTCTCCATCGGCAAAGAGGTCACTGCTATATCTTGACCCATCTAGCGGAGGTAACCAGACAAGCTACTAGAGTAACGGTGCTCTGACCCACCGGTGATCTCTAGTAGGTTCGAGACGTCACTATAGTAGCGACTATCGATGTTCGAAACATGTTACATTTGTAGGAATTATAGTTCGGTTCGAAGTAGGCCACTGTCATATACATGTAGTAGGATACATGTGCAAATCTATTATGGCTTTCAAAGCACGAGAAAGAAAATATAATCAGAAAAACAATTGAAGGATATTAAAATTATTTTGACTTTATTACATTCGAGAACATAATTTCTGAACACAGTTTTTTGTCATTGATAGAACTACCACTCCGCAATTCAGTAAAATGGAAAATGAAATTTACGGATCATTTTGTTACGGTACAGTACCACGACAAATGTAACAACCCTCTGTACTAAAAGTTCACAAGCGATAAAATTTTATTTTATATTTTTTTGCAAACTTGACCTGATCATTGCTTATTTTCTAATTCCGACAACTGAAAGATTTCACACCCATTTAACAGTTATTTGGCCTAATAGAAGGCGAGTTTTCATAACAAAAATGTGCAGAAATGGCATACCCGATCCAATATGACATTATTTTTGCATCAAAACTTTGTCAACGACTACAAAGTTAGGTGTCATACTTTTGACCGAGAACCAGCGATGACTTTGATATCAATCATTATGGAATACAAACGACAAAAACGCATTTTGAATGTTTGTGACTTTTCAGTATGGAAGGTTCAGCCATTTGGAGCAGTACTGTAGTTTAACCATTGAAGTGTGACTTAAATTAAACTTTAATTATGATTAAAGATATCTAGAGCTATGAACTGCATGTATATCTAGCTTAGTTTTTATTGTATTGAACGTAAGAAATTACATGGAATCCTAATATCCTTCAATTGTTTTTCTGAGTAAATACATTTACCTCCAGCAATTACAGTAAGCTAGTTATCTACGGATAAGGGTATATGTACCTATCTATGCTTATCATGGTTTGGGAAGATATATTCACTGTTGCATATTTGATCCCCATGTGGAACCCTTCTACAAGCCCCTAATTCAAACGGGTTCATAGAGTATCTGATAATTATAGATAGCATAAAGCTGCATATATAAACTCTATCGCTAGGCGAAGATATTAGCTTGCCAGAGACATAAGGAGGAAGCTATAGAAAAATTTAGTTCTTTTTGTAACTAAGAGTTGACCATAGCGATTACATATGTTTTATCAAGTTTTGTTAGATTTTATTCTCTTGTCCTTTGGGATCATGGGTTTCATTGTGGAACTTTGAAACTATTTGAGGGTCACTGATGACACCTACATGGCAGAAACTAGCTAGTCTGGCCCAGGAAAAATGCACACTCTAGTTTCAGTTCTTTGGTGCAGTCTTTGCTTCCAGGGGATAACCTTTTAAGAAACATATTTGACTTCACTACAGCTGGTGACTGGGGCTTTGTGGCGGAGGTAGAACGTCTCCCTGCCCTTCACTATAGTGTAGATTTTATTTTCTTGTCCTTTAGGATCATGGGTGTCATTGTGGAACTTTAAAAATATTAGAGGATCACTGTTGAAGTCTAAATGGCAGAAACTAGCTAGTCCTAGTCTGGCCCAGGAAATATGCACACTCTAGTTTCAGTTCTTTGGTGCAGTCTTTGCTTCCAAGGGATAACCTTTTAAGAACATATTTGACTTCACTACAGCTGGTGATTGGGACTGTGTGGCGGAGGTAGAACGTCTCCCTGCCATTCACTATAGTGTAGATTTTATTTTCGTGTCCTTTGGGATCATGGGTTTCATTGTGGAACTTTGAAAATATTAGAGGGTCACTGATGAAGTCTAAATGGCAGAAACTAGCTGGTCTGGCCCAGGAAATATGCACACTCTAGTTTCAGTTCTTTGGTGCAGTCTTTGCTTCCAAGGGATAACCTTTTAAGAACATATTTGATTGAGCCCACCCAGCTCTGGTAGCAGGCTGGTTTATATACACTGCATTCAAAAAGAAGTTAAGCTACAGTAGAAAATTTCCAATAGGCTTAATGTAAAAACATTCATATTTGTTTTATCATACTTTTTCACCGAATTAAGGTTTTGGCATACACTTTTCATCGACTTTTTATATGACTAGTGGCTAGTCTAAGTTCCAGTTTTTAATTGTTTAGGTATTTTTAAACAAAAAATAAAAAACTAAATTTGGAAAAATAATATTATGCCCAGTTAAAAAAACTGATATGGGCTTAACTTATTTTGACAAGTTGTATACATATTTTATATCAATTGAAGTAATCTGTGCGCGCTTTTTTAAGCATGGATAATCCAACGGGTAGCAAACCTTCAGCTGAGAATCTATTCCGTTTACATTTCGTGTACTTTTGAATCCTCTATATCAAACTTTTGCTTTCAATTCGTATTGTGGTGTTGTCATATCTGCAACATGCAAAAAACTACCAATTCAATTGTACGAAAGACAGTATAGTCTTTATACCTTAATTGTGTATACTCTCGACAATCATTTATACAGCAATCGGTAAGGTTTTATTAAATATTACACAATTTACGTATAGTATACAACAACATAACACCAATACTTTGTTATAAGATTAGAAAATGACTCAAAGAAGTGTATTAAAGAGGAAAAATATTCAATTGCGCAATATTCAACAACGTAGTTTCCCCCAAAGAAGTCAAGCATACCCTTTTCCACTCTCGATTTTTGGCACGTGCGCCTGTTCCATGAAATATTTGACTGCCTTTCTATTCCAAGGCTTGCTTTGAAAATATTAGTATTGCATTAAATAGCTGTAATAGTTCACTAAATAATGTATAGACATCCACTTTGCGTAATGTGCTGACATTACCATTTGCTTTCTAATGTACCTTAATGCAGCGTTGATCAGCTAGTGTCGTTTATCGCCACTGGTGAGTCACTTTGCACGTTCTGAATAGGCAACAGGCCATTTCAATGGAACACTAAGGTTATATCGTCCTCCAATAAGGCTAAATCACATCAATGTCCTCTGTTGTCGTTTCGGTGAAAGAAAAACGCATAAATACTATATCTATGGCAAATTTCTGTTTTATATTACTATCACAATAAAATTCTAGGCTGTTAATTGACAAAGCTTCCTGTGTTTACATTGTATTTAACAACACTATCTATAAACCACAACAGTTTCAAACATCAACAACTCGGTATCTTTCCTTTACATTTTCAGCAAGCTGGAGATGGAAGTCATAAACAAAACTCTGGAAGATCTAAATAATGAAAAAGTGCAACGGTTTGTTCCTGCCATTGTCTTCATTGTAATAATGATGTGTCTAGGGATATTTGGTAATAGTGCAGTTCTGTTTGCGTATGCATTCAAAATCAAACGGAGATCAACTTATAGAGTATTTGTATTGATGCTTGCTGCAGTCGATATGACTGCTAGCTGTGCTGGTATGGCGGGACTACTTGTTCATTTAACAAGGGTGTATAACTTCAATAGTAATTCCGGATGTAAACTGCTTCAGTACGGATATTCAGTCGTCATTATGGCTTCAGCATTGACGCATTTGCTCATTGGTTTAGAACGACACCGGAAGGTTTGTCGACCTTTGCGTAAGCAGATGTCTATAATGCTTGCAGAAACGTTTCTCTTTTTGATAGTGATTGTATCCTTGCTTGGGGGTATTCCCTCCTTGATGGTTTACGGAAAGCTATCCATCGTATTAAAAAACACTAATCTAACATTGTCGCTATGTCACGTGGACCAGTATTACGTGAAAACCTCATACCCATTAGTTTACGATAGCGCCCTATTGTTGCTTCTTGTCCTTGCAGTCTCGGCGTTATTTCTATGCTATATTCTAATAGCACGACAATTATGTAAGTCTTCAAACACAGTCCATGCTCTCAATAATAGATGGAGAAGCACAATTATGAGCAGAAATGTGGCAAACAGAAGAAAAGAAACTATTCAAAGGTTAGATCCTAGCGTGGCAATCTCTGTAGGATATAACAGAGAAGTTAATAAAGAAACAGTTCGTTGGGATCAGCGATGCAGCACCCGACATTCCGCAAGCCAAATGAAATGTACTGGAACAGATATCAGTTTATGTAGTTCAAGTTACGCCCCGGAGACGAACAATGATCAAACAACTACTGTAAGAAACGATAAAACATACGAATGTGGTACTGATATTTTGGAAATTCCTAAACCAAGTAGTAGGTGCAAGGGTACGAACGTTGTAAAGCCTAACAGATTCAAAGACGTACATATGAATCAAAGAGAATACCCAACAGCAAATGTAGTGCAAAAGCGTTTGACAGCTCAGTCAACAATATCCAAGAGAAGCGAGCAAAATGCCAGGCTTATTGGGAAACATTCCAGAAAAGTTACAGCAGTTTCATTTGTGATAACTTTTATATTTGTGGTCAGCTACTTGCCACATTTTAGTTTGGCTATCGCTGCAGCAGCTACTTACAACCATTCCTGGGGTATGTCTCCTGGGCAGGAAGGGTGGTACAAGATTGCCTCCCTGTCGTACGTCATTAATAGTGCACTTAATCCCTATGTATACTTTGTAATGGATAAAGATTTCAAAACATGCTGCCATAAACTTTTAACGAAATTTAGAGCAAAGTTTTCAAAGTAAAAACGTTTTATTCTAAGTCCAATAATACCTACTTCTTTTTCATTGGATATGTAACAGCAAACACTTTGTTGTTGTCCGTATTGCTATTATATTCGTTGCTGCTTTACTCTTTTTCTTTTCAATAAAATGCACGGAGACATGCAGCCATTACAAAACAGCGCCAAACAAAGCTATCCCAGTTTGCACATTAACCCATATTTATGCATATCGTCCTTTTTTTGGGACAAATACAAACATTGGAGACCCAGATCAAACCGCAAAACGGGGCGTCTGATCAGAGTCTCCACTGTTCGCTTGCAGAATGTTATATTAATTTTTTTTAAAAAAATGAAAAATATCACAAAACAGCCCTTAAACCGTAATTGGACTGCTCCAATTGATTCCATTCGACTTACATGGGTTAAACATATGAAAATAGGGAAACCTGGAGCAATATTTGAGTGTCATATTTCTCCACGAATCATCTGTGTAGGTGCTCATATTCAGAGTCTCTCGAGACGCTTCTAACGAGCACCGAAACAAATGAAATCTTTGAGAAAACAGAAAATGTTATGAGGTGTATCATTTTACAAGGATTTCTAAATTTACAAAATATCTGAAGGTTTGTTTGCGCCGTGAAACCGATTTAAGCCTTAATATTTTTACTGACCGTTCATCATAGTGTTATTTATGTCTTATGTTTGCCATGCTTTCGCGTCTGTTCATTGCTGCCTTGCGGTCACCTACTGGGAAAGGGCTGACCTCTTGGCTCTCGTTTGTGATGTTTAATTGTGTTTTGTCACTTTCCTATGTGGTATCCTGGGTCATGCCAGTGTGGTACTTGATTGTATCGATTTCTGATCTTTGCCAACTTTCTTACTTTGTGGTGAAACAGAAGGCCAAAGTAAAAATCAATCTGCCTTTTTTAATTTTAATATAACAATACAATACAAAAAGTTTAGTTTTGTAATGGAGGCAACCGGCACCATAATACAAAATATTGATGATGAGTGGTAAACTGGAATATATACTCATGTCCAATGAAAACGCACCACCTACAAAAACGACTATATCTTTTTAACGACAGAACGTTTTATTCTTGCAATTGCGTCTTATTGTACTGTAGCAATTCTGTAAGTTACTGATAGGTCTTTAAAACCGAACGATCACTGATGACACGTGCTGGAACCATTTAACAAAACAACCGTCAAAACAGAAAGTCACAGAACCAGCCATCGAATGTGTCAGAATTTTCAAAAGAATTATCCCGCATTTTTCTTTGTAGAAATTGCAAAAAATCTCTAAATTGACAGTCAGGAATAGACATATTGCCTTGAAAGCAGCTATAACGTCACGATGTGACGTCACTAGCATGTTTTTGACTAGGCGTCAAATCGAGATATTCAATGAATCCTTCTTTCACTGATGCAAAATTACGTCAAGGTTGTAGCAAGAAGATTTCTTGTTCATGTAACGGGTCGTTAACATCGACGGAGCGTAGGTATCAACGACTTTTTGATTAACGTCAATCTCTAAAAGCTCGTATACACAAACCTAAGAGTATCTGCGTTGAACGTAATGTTAGATAATACTCGCACTAACAGATTAACACAAATTTTAGAAGATTTAAAACGCTAGCGTTGCAAACAATGGCTGGCGACGCGCTCAAAGTTTTGTATGACGTTTTGCATGTGTGTGAGTTTGTACGATGGAAATAAGCATTGTGCAGAACACTAGGACTGTAGAAATCGCAATTAAACATGCTACGTCAGGTTCTGTCGGACCACTCCATATTTAAGCGTACATAGTGACATTGTTCGCGTTAGTATAGCGTTAGCTGTTGCGTCACAACTGTCAAAGTTGTGGCGAAATGACAGGGGATCTACTGGCAAACAGAAAACATTTAAACGAGATTTTGGGGACTTTTTGTATACGCCCAAAATGCGATTAACGCAATTTTGAGGCTGACGTTACGTCATGTGTTAGCGGAGTCACTTGAATTGAAATTTTTTGTGCGAAAATATCGCATTTGTCCTGACTAATAATTATAAATAACACACTTTTGCACAGCTTTTGATAGGCCACAAATATGCGCATCGGAAGAGTGGTGCGTTTTCAATGGACATGAGTATACTTTTGTTATTAATCTTACTAAATTAGATTAAGTAAAATATCTATTAGAAAACAAAGGATTAAACTGAACAAACTTGGAGACAAATTGGGCAAATTAGACCAAAACTTGGAGCACTCTTACTTTTTATTTGAGTCGTGACATGTGATTTCCAACAATGTGGTATATTGACAAGTGTAGCCTCAGACCAGCCTATGCAACCTCCTTTTTAGCGTATGCGCACGCTGGTCTGAGCCTTTGCTGGTCGCACATACCATACTGTTGGAAATCTCATGTCACGTTTCATTTGATATAGCAGAGCAAATCGTACCATCTCCATGTATCAGCGATTGCCTCCTGTTTGAAAACTTAACCAAGTCATAGCTAGAGTACAGCCTAACATATTGGTTTTGTCATTGACAAGTGGCATGTATTTTCACGGTGCACATGCTCGGTATATATGTTTGTGTTTATAAGCATGGTCTTACCACCAAAACGCCAATCACAACAAAAGTCATCCGCTCTTTTCGCCTGCTGAAAAAAATTAAACGCCTCTTGGTCAAACAATGTGGACCAGACTGCTCCTAGGAGCAGTTCAGTTCTGGTCCACACTATTACCTAAGTAGTCAATAATGCTAGCAAATATGAGCAGCAGACGAATTAAGCAAACTATACCTAAGGAATCTTCAAGCGGATTCACTTTTGGTTTGGCATTTTCTTGAAAACTTGAATTTTGAATTTAAAAATACTTTGGAATACATTTGAACACTGTTTTTCGGTTATACATGATTATTTGCAAAGACAACTGACTCAGAACGTTTAAAATATGAAAGTTTGGGTTGATAACTTCAAAAAACGAAAGTCGCAAATTTACCATTTCTCAAACAAATCAATAGCAATTTGTCACTGTATTCTATTTTATTCTAATGCCAGATGTTCAGTAAGTATACATTCATAAATTCGCGTAGTGTTTCTTACTATTTGAAAATCCATTTATAATCTTAAAAAGTATCATTTTTATTTTTATTAACTCCATTTCTATTTATAAGAGCAGTTTAAAGCTTTTGATGGAATATTAATTATTTCAAATGGGGTTTATGGTATTTTTGGATACTCTTTTGAAACTATTTGGCGGATAAAACTTAATGCAAGAGAAATAACCACAATCAATACCAATTAAGATACAACGCAATTCAAATAAGATTCTAGAAACCATTCGTTAAAATGTACACATTGAGTAACCAAGGGTCTGCAAAATAAGGATACTATTTAAATAATGTGGAAAAACGGAATATTCCATAATAGAAATAAACAATAAAGTTTTAAAACTTACGACTCAGTTTCACTCAGTCTCTGCATGCCACTAAATGGATATTGCTGCAGCTCTCATACCTCCTAGCACTGGCTTAAATGGTCTTCTACTTTCTGCTGAAACTAAGTATTCCAGAAGGACCAGAATATGAAAATACAACACTTTATCAATGTATGGGGGTAAGTTTAACCACATAATAATACAGATGTTGTGAAATCCAAGTTCTCTGAAAAAAGAACCTACCAAAATAGTGAGAACGTACACAATTTCTTAAACACTTGACCTGGTTTCACTTAGTTTATGAGAGTTAATGAGAAGTATGTACATAGCCCTAAACCATCAAGTAGCCCTTGATTTCAAGTTTCCAAATTGTATTATTTGATAGCATTTCATCAACGCATTGTGGAGTTATGATGCCATGTTACGAACATACAAAATGCCCATATTTTAGACAAAAAAGCATACCTTTTATTTGAGTCTTTCACACTACTAGAATACTACGAATGATGCGGTTAACAATGTGAAAAGTACATAAAATATCACTCACAGGTCAATCGGTGTTGTTTTTGTTTGATTTGATTCTATACGTCCCAGTGAACAATTTTCAGTTATGTCGAGACGAATCTTCCTGGTTTGAACTAGTTATAAACAAGGATGAATGTGTCTTGCTGAAGGACCTCAAGAACCCGCAGCCCCTCGATCTCGAGTCAAGCACTTTACCACTGAGCCACTGCCCTCTCTGTCGAAGTTGTTTATCAAGATTAAATGATAACCCCACGGCTCCTTTTAACACAAACTACTGATATTTTGTAGTTTAGCTCTCGTAAATTTCGGGTAAACGAGTGTCACCTTATATAGATAAAAGCGAAAAAAGCGCTAGAACTTGCTTATGCTTTAACATCAAAATATGGGCTACATATATACTGAACAAAAGTGAAAACGCTACACCTGAATTATTTGCCATCAATATACAAAATTATGCAAACCAAAAATTCAAAAATGAAAGTGTATCTTTATGCTCAAATACTGGGTGATGCATAACAGGAAACGTTTTACGGATGATGTCATGAGGAAATACAGGAAAGTCATTTAAATGTGACAGGGGTCGAATTTTTCAGGTTGCAAATTTGAACAGAAATCTCACACAGTTTAAGCCTACAGAAATCCACTACCTACGAGATCCGACTGCACGAAACGGTAGCCTAGACATGTGACAACCAGAAATGTGAAGGACTTATCTCAAGTGTGTTTTGATCTTTTCGAAAAGCAATCTTGAAAAACGCGTTTTCCATCAAATTGCCAAGTTCGAAATTTTAACACTGAAATCTCCATAGAAAAATCAATGTATTGTTGCATCTTAGTATGAGGACATTACTAGTTGAGAAATGGTAGAAACAATGTGCTCTGAGTTCTACCTGATTTGGCAAAATAAAATTATCGAAAAACGTGATAAATCGATGATTACTAAACTTTTAAATGTTCCATATTTGTTTTTGTCAACGGGAGACAATTTTCAATTTTTTACAAATTTGCTAAATTCGAAATTGATTTCAGAGCTTGTTTCAAGTGATAAGGCAGTTTTCTTGTGTTTTTATGCAACACAATTATGACCAATTTTGATAAGCATAACAATTTTAACTTGCGCATGCGCAATAGCAAATTCATTGAAAATAGCTTTGAAATCTTAGAGGAGCCTAACTCAGACATCAACCGAGACAAGTTGGTGGAGTTTCGACGAATCGTTTGCTGGATGTCTGTGAAACATTATTAAGCATTAGTAAATACTTTTGGCCAATACTTTCTCATAAAATATAGATAATTCTAGTGTAGCGTTTTCACTTTTGTTCGGTATATGTACATGTTAGACAAAAGTATTCGCCGTTTGATGGCATCGCCGTTTAAAAAAGTGTATTTCCAGAAATTTCGCAGAACATATTCCTGCAAAACTGGAGAAGCTACAATCATGAAAAAATACCAAAATGAAACTACGTGTAAATGTGTGTTCGTAATTAAGGCTCACACATCCAACCGTTTTAACACAAAGAAAAATAAAATGCCATTTTCGAAAATGTTATCATTAGCGTTAACTGGAACATTGTACTGAACTATGATATCCTAATGTAGGCATTGTTTTATAATTGGCCTTGTCCATGTTTTCGAGATTAAACCTTATTCTGTTGCATGCAAACAACAAAGATGCGGACCAGTCTGTGCATCCACGCAGTCGCTCTCTGAAAAGTATCAACAAAGTCAGCAGAACGTCCTGGGCCATTATCGGTTCAACAACAAGGAGCAATGAAAAAAAACTGGTTATTAGCTGTATGTGAGCAAATCGATAGTTTCAATAATCTCTCGATAGTTAAACATACAACTTATAATCTTATGAAACAATCAGTCTTATCAGTTGTGAATTTTATCAACGCTGGGCTCGGGTATTGTTGTTTGCTTTATTGGACGAGATGGAACAGTGTTCTCTGAAGGGACTGACTGGGGCCAGCGACCGATAGAGGCAATCATATTGCAGGTGAGTTTTTCACTTGTTTATTATTTTTAGAATTTCTTTAAGAAGATATTTCTCTATGGCGTTTTTGTGCTTTGTTTTTGACTCTCTTTTTTTTGGTCTGTCTTTTTTGTTGGTTTGTTTTGTTTTGCATTTATTACAAATAATGGCTTTTTTATAACAATAATGGTAGAAAGTGTTCCTTTTCTGCGCTAAACGGATTTCTATATTTGCGCCATTGATAATGTAAAACTGTAAATTCGGAAATTTTCGCGAGAACTTTATTTTCGCGAAAAGCGTCAAAAGAACTATTTGCGACGTTAAAAATCCGCGACAGAGACACCATTTAACTCCATCAATAAACGACAGAGTGATTTCGCCATTTCGCGAGTGAAGTTTCGCGAAATTAAAACCCTCGTGAAAATTTCCGAGTTTACAGGTAGTGAACTATTTGCGTCAGATGATCAATGTTTATTTGTAATATACTCGACAAAAAAAAGAAACGCATCGCTACGATTTTCCCATTAAGATCTCCTTTTAAAACGAAAATGTTGATTGTCATGAAATATTCAGTTCTGATCAAATCTTACTTAAACTTGAGTGTGGCGTAGATGAGTATCTTTACTTTTCCTGTGTAGGCACAAAACACATTTAGGCGAATGGTAAATGAGTTTTTGAAGTGTTAGCTCAACGCTACTGTCTGCATGGAATTCCAAGTATGTTTTACATTTGCAAAGTATGAAAACGATATGTTGCCGTTATATGAGACAAGTAATATGTTTATTGATGCTTTTTTGTAATTCCAAAATCCATTTTCATCAGTTAGGACCGTTTAAATTGATCAATACAATGTTGAAACCTTTAAATGTTTTGTAAGGTTTATCTCCAGTGTGGAGTCATTTTCCAAAGGGTAGTCACAATACATGGGCTACCAAGAGTTCAATTATCGTATATGATGAATTTAAAGATAGAATTTGCAAAGAATAAGTGTATGGGTACAATTTGGTCTACAGAGATGATTCCAATTGCTTGAACTTATCCAGCAAGAGAGTATTATAGAACGCTTATTTCCTGTGACTTTACAATTTGACCCCCACTTTGTTCATGACCAATTTTCTTTAACACAATTTCGACGCCAGATTGCAAAAGGCGTGTGACGCATTAGTACCTGGCATACCTTTGCACTGATATAAACTAAACTGGCCTATCACTTGTGATCTTCCTGAGAGTTGAACAGTTCTAAGTGGTGCGTTTCTTTTTTTTTTGTCGGATATGATTATAGCGCCTTAAATAAGCACGAACTTTAAAACATACATTGTCAGTGATATTTGAAGCATAACCAAAGTAAATATGACCAGCATGTACAGACCATAGCCAACATTCATTGTATAACTATATTGCACCAAACGGAAGAGGTACCCAGTAAGCATATTAATACGGGCCACTATCGACCCGCCAGAGAAACGCCATTTGAAATGGTGTTTTGCTGGTGGGCCGACAGTGGTCCGACATTGCATGCTGGCTGGGTTTCAAACATAATTCGCATGTCGTCATATTTTACAATTAAGAGTTGTACACTGAGATACAGCCCAGCAACAAGCTCTCTCTCTCTCTCTCTCTCTCTCTCTCTCTCTCTCTCTCTCTCTCTCTCTCTCTCTCTCTCTCTCTCTCTCTCTCTCTCTCTCTCTCTGTATTCTCACTAATCCAGAAAAGGTACAAAGCATCACATCGAGTACTGTGAATGGACACAAATCCAACCCATCACACATACATACTTGTAAACAAATGTGAAGCAGTTAAGAACAAATAACGACAAATAGAACCATTACCTTGTGACGGATCTCAGCAATATATAAAAAGTGAGTATGACAAGGACATGCCACAATCACACACTACAGACCAACCCACGGCACCGCGAGGAGCAGCCACAGTGCGATAACAGCGACATGACATTCGGAGTTCCAAGGCGGTACTTCTTTTGTGGATCATTTGTGTCATTTATGTCTTGTGTTTGTCATACGTTCGCGTCTGTTTTTGCTGCCTTGTGGTCACCTGATGAAGGGAGATGGCTGACCTCTTGGCTCTTGTTTGTGATGTTTATTGTGATTTGTTAGTTTCCCATTTGGTATCCTGGGACAGGTGTGATACTTGAGTGTATTCATTCCTGATCCTTGTTGTCTTTCTTATAAGTAAAGCAACAAGCTGTATTATCCCCAGCGGGATGGTTGCAAAACTAGAAAGGACACAAAGTACTACATAACAAAACAAGGACCTAGAACAAACAATCAGAGCAACACAACAATAAACAATTAAAAAGCAACAGCAGAATCACCGTCTTAAAACGGACAGCAACCGAAAAAATAGTGAGTATGATCAGGAAATACCACAATCACAAACTGCAGACTAACCCATGGCACCACGAGGAAGAGCCACACAGCAATCACGAGACACCAAGAAGACAAACTAAGCAAAGCCACCCGCTCCCTCTTCCTCATCAAGATGATTGCAAAACTAGAAGGGACATAAAGAAACGTACAACAAAACATAGAACAATTACAGAATCCCACCATGGGAGTAACAATAAACAACAAGTCAACAACAATAGAACCACCTGCTTGTTACAAAGCCTGCAAAATGACACATGCGCTAAGCGAAGACACAGTTGAGTCTTGGTATCCATCAAGTATGATTAGAGTAGATGCTGTTCGCCTGAAGACACCATTGGTCCTCAGCTACCCATGGCCATAGAGCGAATAGTAAAGAATTTGATCAGACGAGATGGATGACTAGATCTGCGTCTATCCTGGGCACTCATGCCAATATGCTGGTTATGCCATGAGGGAGATCTGTTGCTGGTACCTAGTTACCCAATGTATAACCACAGGCAATAGATTGAATCGATTTAGTAAGACTTTTTAATTACTATAGCAAAAAGGTGTGCTTTTTCATTATGGTGGTGCTGGCTATAACTCTGGAAATATACTCAAAAAAAACGATTGAAGCATATTGAAATTCTATTCCGGTTCTAACATTTGATCAAAATTAAGCTATTTTAATATGCATGCATTTAAAAGTTACAGATAGCTGCATTCAAAGTACATTTTTGTTTAAGCAACATATTTTCTCAAATGTAATAAAACCAAAAGAATTTCAATTTCCTTCATTTGCTTTTCTTGTTTATACTTTGAAATTTTGTCAAAGGTAAACCAGAAAATCTATTTTACATCAAATTTCAATGTTGCAGTCTTATAGTTTAAACTTTTTACTGGCAATGTATTCGTAGATGGCGGAAAACACCAGAGACTAAGGTTAGAGCCTCTATAACTACAGAGACAGGTAAAACTGAGACTTTTTCTACAACAAAAATGTGTGCCAAAAGGGGCATCAATAAGGTGGCGCTATGTGGCGTTTCCTTTCTCAATGCACAGGGATAATGTCCGCGCAACATATACTATAAGCTTTCGAGTGTTTACAACATGAGCTAGATATGTATGTCATAATTTATTTTTAAGTAAAGGATATCATGATAGTACTTATTTTCCGCGCTGTGTTATATGACTTTTTGGTTACTGTATAGGCGGCACCTCATGAATGCGTAATAAGGACTGATCAACCTTAGACATAGGTAAACGCTGAAAATGGGGCATGGTTTTATTCAAAAGTAATTGTATCATCATGCGCCATTACCTCAGTATAGACGCAAAACACATTATCTAGTCCTTAAAACGCAAGCAAAATAACTGCATCTGAAAATGTCTATTTAACATAAGCAAAGAGGAAAACATTGTGGACCCAGATCAGACTGCTCCCACAGGAGCAGTCTGATCTGGGTCCACACTGTTTGTCGATGAGGCTTAAAATATTTCAGTGGACGTCAAAAACATACATGTTGTGATAATGCGCTTTAAGGGTTAATAAATGTGAGTTCAGTGAGTATACGATTAGGATTTTCATGAAATGCACGCACGTTTGCGTGGCCCAAACAACTGATTAATTCTTCACCAAATTATAGAATCTGATTTCCCTTGTTTAGCAGATGAAAAAGCCGAACCACACCCAGGTATGAATATTAAAGTTGCCGCCTTTACAGTAAGCGA
Source organism: Loripinus fragilis (assembly GCA_964019695.1). Lineage (NCBI taxonomy): Eukaryota > Metazoa > Mollusca > Bivalvia > Lucinida > Lucinidae > Loripinus > Loripinus fragilis. Next base: position 34,141,938 of record OZ026523.1, read on the forward strand.
AAAGTCTATTAAAATTACTATCATTCCAGATCATAAGCAGTAGAATGTCATGGATACACACAACAAATTAGAAGATTTGAACGACAAAGAATCATCTATCTACGTGTTGCCTATTGGCTATGTCTGCGTAGTGATGACATGTGGGATTATTGGTAATGGAATAGTGCTACTCGTGTACAAAGCGAAAATGAGAAAATCTTCGAACTACAGACTCTTTGTGTTGACACTTGCCTGCCTTGATGTGGTAGCAAGCCTCGGGATGCCAGGGCTTATTGTGGATATGCTTGTACCGTTTATGTTTTACAATTCTGTAGCGTGTAAGCTTCTGCGGTATGGTTACCATGTCATATCGTGTGCCTCATCAATGGTACATTTGTTAATTGGTGTAGAACGTTACCGTAGAATTTGTGGACCTCTTCAGACGCAAATGTCTCTAAGAACTGCTTCAGTTGCTCTTGCATTCATTTTTCTCCTAGCATTAACAGTATCAGTCCCAGCGCTATTTATCTATGGCACATATACATTTATTATTCAAGGTAGTAACATTACCGCCTTTCAGTGTCACATTGATAACAAATATATTCACACTTCATATCCATTAGGCTATGATATAACTCTTTTAGTACTACTTATTCTAACGGTGCTTAGCCTTGCAATCTGCTATGTTCAAATAGGTCGACAACTTCTAAAGGCTTCCTTTGTTGTTTCCCCCAGGCAAAAGGAGGATAGGCAAAACAATGAACTAAATAGTGAGTTTAATATGAATCAGCGGGGAGAACGTGGAACAAATAAAACGATTGAAGAGAGCATTGCTAACGCCAGAGAGTTTGTAAGCGAAAGCTATGAGATCAGAAATGTAGAAATAAGAGGACAGAAATTTAAAAAGGATGTAAATTCAGAACACCATAATTCAGTCAATTTTGAAAAACAGATACAATTTTTTCGTGGGAGATCTTCGACACACAATGACCATAGACACGAAGATGGCAGTGTTAATACTATACAGCAAAGTACTTCAAAATACAGTACTACGAGATTGAAGAAAACTATTACAGTTCGTCAACTGAGTGTGGAAAGGTCGCAAAAAATCACAGCCATAACCTTCGTGCTAACTTTGGTATTTACACTTAGTTTTCTACCATATCTGATGTGCGTTATTGTTGACGCGGTCAATCACGATATACGATCTGGTATGACTAATCTACAAGAGGCTTGGTACCAGATATGCCAGATGTCTTACATCATTAGCAGTGCATCAAACCCATTCGTATACTACATGATGGACAAAGATTTCAGAGTGAATTCACAGAGACTAATTTGCAGCCCTTGTCCAACTTTACAAAAGAAGACAACACTCTTAGTACCAGGACATGACTAGCTATTAGACAAGCCTCGTCGCGTGAAAAATAAGATAGACATATAGATTTAACCACTGTGTTGATTTCTTGCACATCAAAAGGGAACGGGACTTTTTTGGTCATCTTGCTTTTTTACCATGACATGACTAGCTATCATACAAGCCTAATATATGCTCTCCATTATCTTTTGGACAATATCTATAAGATTTGGGTCTAAATTATATCGACAAATTGTAGGTATACCTATGGGTACTAGTTGTGTTCCTCTTGTTGCAGATTTGTTTTTGCTTTGTTATGAGAGAGACTTCATGTTGTCCAGACTATAATCAAATTGATATTATTGAAGCCTTTAACTCCACTTCCAGATATTTAGATGACTTACTTAATATTGATAATCCTTATTTTGATCAAATGGTAGGTCAGATATATCCTACTGAACTTCAGTTAAATAAGACAAATTCTTCTGATACCGAAGCTCCGTTTTTGGACTTGAACTTGTCAATAACAAATGTCATAGTTTCTTCTGAAATTTATGATGAACGGGATGATCTTAATTTTGAAATAGTAAATTTCCCATTTCTTCATGGAGATGTTCCTCGCTCCCCTTCCATTAGTGTATATAATTCTCAGCTTATTCTTTTTGCAAGAGTGTATTCTATTTTTGATGACTTCAACAACAGAAAATATTTTTAACTGCTAAGTTATTCAAAACAAGGTTATATATTATAAAATTCGAAAAGCATTTTCTAAATTCTACCACAGGCACTCAGATTTAATTGTTAAATACAACATTGGGTTAAAAAAGCATATCAGAAGCTATAATTTATGGTGATTTAGTTTATAAATTCAAACAAATTGTTGGAAAACCTAATTTTAGTTATCAATTCAAAAAGATTACCACCCGTTCTTTAAAGTTGGATACAACTTGGATGTCATGGGACAGTCTGCATGCCTGGTTTAAAACCCAAACACGGTATATAGCTATGCGTTCCTCTTTAATTGCACGACGGTGGGTCAGGCCTCAGACTCTATGACGACTCTGACGTAAAGCTTTAATCTGTGAGTTGGTGCCTGATGCTTATCTGAAGCTGGACCCGCCGTGGCTCAACTTGATTTTCTTTAGCTCTGACTATCTATGAGTCGTGAGCCCTTTTCTTTGTTTCATCATAGTGTGTTCATTTGATAAGTGTTTCTCCATGATGATACATTGCATAAGTTAGATGTCTTCCATGTGAGCTGAGCATTTCTTGTACTTCAACAACAGCAGAATCTAGGGCGAAGATTTGGTACCAGTAAAATGCATTTAAGCCCCCTGGTGGCTTAGGCTGCTGTCCGTTCTAAGGCGGTGGTTCTGTTGTCGTTGACTTTTTGTTTATTGTTATTCCCATTGTGGGAGTCCGTAATTGTTCTATTTTTTGTTTTACATTACTTTATGTCCATTCTAATTTTGCAATCATCTTGGTGGCGAAGAGAGCTGGTTGCTTTGCTTAGTTTGTCTTCCTGGTCTCTCGTGATGGTTATGTGCCTCTTCCTCGCGGTGCCATGGGTTTGTCTGCAGTTTGTGATTGTGGTATTTCCTGATCATACTTACTTACTATTTTCCTTTTATATACTAGAGGACTTTGAAAACGCATCACCATATTTTTGCACTTTCCTTGCAAACAGTATAATGCGATTGAAAAGTTACTCGCATGTTTTAATGTGCAACCCAGAATTGGTACGAATCAGTCGTTAATTTGACTGCACTATCACGCGCGACGCTGCTTATGACGTCACATTGGTACATACAGCATTCAGCGCCTTTCTGCACAATTGTCATGTTTAAACTGTGGCGTATATGATACCGTATCTGCAAAAGTGATGACTGCAATGTTTCGAAAATAAACGTCAAATTCGAACATCAATTTATAGCTCCTTTTAAGAAACATCTCCATAAGTCACCTCTATGCACGCTTTCATTACTGATATTGACTACATACACTGGAAATCATAAGGGCAATACGTTTTGATGTAAATTATGGCAGCAGATCTGTTGTCAGGTGATCAAGAACGTCTCAAGAATTACGTTAACGTCGCTTGCACAATACAAAAGACACATGATACAAGCGTAAAATTATGGACACGTCATGATGGGATTCCAATTATGGATAGTATGCCTTTAGCCTCTTCCAACAAAACAGGAAGTAAAAAATCTAAATTTGAAAGGCCCAAGACTTTGAATTTTATTACTAGACTATAGTAATCAGGGTGGGAGTGGTATGTAGACTTCTTTAAAGGGGCGTAATTTTGAGCATATCGAACTGTGAATTCATTTCGAATCGTTCAATGATGAATGTGCAATCGTGAAAGAAGCAAAGGGCGTAAATCCGTTGAGTGAGGCATCAAAACTAAAGCATGTTAACTTGAAGCTGATTTTGTGTCCTTCAAAATCGACCAACCCTGTCTTAAAACGGATACTTTTTCAATACCTTAAAGTAAATTTACAACCATGAATTTTCTAGGACATCCTACAAGCTGGTCAGACTTTGATATGCAATAAAAATGATCTCGCTGACATTCTCAGGGTTTGTGAAATATAGGATATAATCTGGGTGATGCGTTTTCAAAGTCCTTAAGTATATATAAACTGCTGATTAATGCAAAATGAATCAACTCAAACAAACTAAACATTATTTTGACGCAAAAAAACTAGAGTGTCATTTTAAGAACAACACAGATTGTAAGGCTTGACATGTTTCAAATTCTGAAGCGACTGATTGCATTACTAGATTGAGTTTACAACAATGCATGATATCCATGTTCTATCCAATTTTATATCGTTTGATTATCTTGTTGAATTGGTTCTCCAACGAGTCTTTAATAACTTATTCACCGTTTAAAAAAACTGGCTATGATATGCCCTGTTGCAAAAGAGTTTTTAAACCAATATTGTAATTAACAATCAAGTCTGAATGTCTGTAGTAGAATTTAGAAAATGCTTCATAAATTTTATGATGACGATAAAGTTTTAAATTAAAAGGCCATTTTGCTGCTTCAAAGCTGATCCAAGTGTGTTTGTAGTGGAATACCCAGTGGCCATTTTCAGCATGTTTTAAAATTTCTGTAGTCACCTAGCTACCATTTCAGCCAAATTGTTTTGTTTTTGTTTTGTTTAATGTTGTTGTTTTCTGAACGCTTGTTTAAGAGATTATGTTTCAAAGCATATTATGGGGAAACAGCCACGCATCGTTTGTTTCAAAGATCCCATTTATTGGTTTAAGCTATTTTGTAAAGGGTCACCATGCAACCATTTCTGCCAAATTATATTTAGTTATGATCGCGAGTTTTAGAGAAGTCAGTTATTTTTTAAATATTTAGCTGCATTTAACTATGCCCGTGACATTCATATTGTTGGGGGATCTAATTTCAAATTTTTGTTTATTTTCTTTGTAGCTGGTAACTCGGGGAAATATTCTTGTGAAGTTTGCTTAAACATTGCCATGATGTATAGTTTATTTTTGGAGTTGAAAATATAGCTGTACCAGACATTGGCTGATCAAAAAATTAACCTTGAGAATTGTGTGCTAAGGTTGGCTACAAAGAATTTCTAGCGATAAGGCGAGCAATCTCCCTAAACGAGACGTTCGTTTTATTTTGTTAAAATAACGACTGGAGAAACTAAGCACATTTAACAAATATATATAGACGAGCCGTCGATGTTCCATTGTCCCCAATCAAGTTGTATATTTAAAATGGGGGTTCCTTCATGCATGTAATAACTACTTCTTATTGAGTGCTTGTTATTCAGTAACATATATGGGAACTAGACCGTTAAACAGGGAACCACGCTATGTACAGTAAAGCTATTTATACAGTTGATGTACAATAAAAACGACCATCTTGCAAAGTGGTCTATTTTTGTCAGATATTTAATGTCCTCTTTCGCTTATACAACCCCTCCCCCCCTAGACCCAAGACGCCATTTACATATGTTATATATTTGTATAGCGACATTTAATTGTCCAAAGGGCATCTTGGGTCTAGGGGGGAAAGCATCTAAAAACAAACTGAAAGACGCCAGTTTCATCTTTTCAATGACAAACGTCACAATTTTAAGTATATTTCGTACGCATGCGCAGAAGGAATATCGCAAAGTTTTGGAAATGAAGGGCACTTATATCCTTAATATTTTAGCACTTTTACTTTTTGAAAACCTGCAAAGGATCTACTAAAACTATCGTCTAAACGGCACCCAGTCTAAAGACGTAAAATGAGGGGTGGGAGTAGAAGGCGCAAGTTTTCACGGCTTTGTAAGTGATGGATCGCTTTGAAACCTATTTTGATGCTTTCTATGCATATTTTACTACCCAAACAGTCCATTTTTTTAAAATATAAGGGCAGTTTGAAAATTTAGGTTTTGTAATCATGTCAACTAGGGAAAATATACGCCTTATCGCTAGAGCTCCTTTGACAGTATAATGTTTTTTAAATACATTTCTTCTCGATACCCCCTAAACTTGAATCGTCTCGACGGTTATGACACCCCCTTGAAAGTGTGATGCTGGACAGATGGAAGAACCAATTGACAAAAACATCTGTATGATCTCCTTTTTTGCAAAGCATATCCTCAAATACAGAGATTTTGATGATTATTCAGACAATTAAACTGTATAGTACATGGGTGAAAGTTCAAAATTTCCAAAAATCCTGAACTTATAAAACTCAAATCTTAAAACTTGCAGTATGCCCACTTAATATTCACAATTTCAAGTTTAACTGGCCAATTGTCTTTAGACGGACTGTATATATATATATATATATAGGAAAACCTATCATAATTCTTCAAATTCAGCATTTTGAGGCTGACTTTCTATGGAAAGTCAGCCTCAAAATCCTGAAAACTTTCACCAATGATAATATGAATTGTTTGGCAAGTTGTATGGATTCTTTACACTGTAGGGACTTTCTAGTTTGGCAATCATTTCACTGCCTAATTCAGCATTTTGAGGCGGACTTTCTATGGAAAGTCAGCCTCAAAATCCTGAATTCAGGATTAATCTTGAAAACTTTCACCCATGTGGTGATGCTCACTTGTTTTGTGAGTTCTTGTCAATCTAGTGTGCTTTCATGGTTTATATAGTTTCATTCTGTAGATGAAACAAGGTCCTGGGGCCATGGATCGCTCACCAGTCTTGGCTCATTTGGAGATGTCCTTTAAGATACTTTTTTTAGCTTGAGTTGCCATTTTGTTTAGCGGAGCACAACAGCTTGTGCAGTTTTGGTAGAGGGTTATGTGAGGAACGTTTCTGTGAAATTATATTAAATTTAATGAAGGTCAAAAGAATTGAAGATATAAAGATATTTCTATTTAAGCTCTGGTGGCCATTTTGTTCAGCTAAGCGATGGGGTTTGCAGACTTGTGGTAGAGGGCATTATGAGGAGCACCTCCGTGAATTTTCATTGAATTTGGGCTAGTGGTTAAGGAGGAGATTCAAAAATATTTCCGTTAATGCAAATTTGGTAAAGGGCAATATGAGGAACATTCATGTGAAATTATATCAAATTTGGTTCAGTGGTTCAGGAAATGTTATTTTGAAGATTTTTCTTAAAACATTCTATTCTTAGCTATGGTGGCCTTTATGTTACTGGGTCCAAAACCGTTTGTGCAATTTTCGTGGCGGGCTTTATTAGGCCAGTTTCAAAAGAAGTCAGCTGATCTGGATCTACATTGTTTCTAACACTTTGTAGACCAGAGACCCCTTAACAAGAGCTTTGACTAACAGTGAAGACCCAGGTGAAATGCCGCACAATGTCACTGTGGTCATATCACTACGGCAATGTGAGTCTCGTCACTTATTTCGGTGTTAAGGTAACTTTCTAATCATGTTCATCACAGATAAACGCCCAAAAATGCTTGGGTTCCAATTCATTTTTATTACTGTTCTGTCATCATGGATAGCTAATCAATAACAAAACCTTATAATTATGACTAAACCGTAATTGACAATTTTTTTATATAACTGTAAACTAGAGGACCTGAAGGTCCTAAGGCACACACCTGATCTCCTTAATAATGTTAAAATAGGTCAAGGTGAACTACATCTTATAACTGAACAAATTTTGTTTTACCATATATGGGGGTTTCAGCCATTTTGGTCAAGTGACCTAAACAATTTAATAAATAATCCATCAAACAGCCCTGTGATTTCTGACAAAAATGTTTAGATAGGTGTGTTGGGGTCCAAATGAGTGGCCTTGAATAAAAGGTTACAGGTCAGCTTGACATTTGGTACTTAATATAAAATCATTGTCTCATTATGTTTTACTATTATGAATTCTGCTTAAACAGTTATAGAAAAATGAACATTTTAAGATTTTCCCCATATAAATGCATTAGGAATCTTATAGTTGTCCTTCTTATCTGCAAGAATGAATATGATCTATTGTGGTGTCTCCTGTGAGTTTGTCACTTTCTCATTGGTATACTGGGTCAGGTGTGGTACTTGATTGTACCGATTCCTGATCTTTGCACCCTTACTTACTTTGACTGTACCATAAAGTAGTTCAAGGTCAACCTAGATTCATCATTTGTGCATACCTGGTAGGGCTCAGATCCCCAATGCTACATACCAAGTCCCAAAGCCAATGGCCCTTTGATTCCAGAGAAGTAATTTACAGACTTTTTACCATATATGGGCGTGGTGGCCATCTTAGTCATGTGACCATAACGATTTGTATAACTTTTGGCTAACCAATCATAAGGAGTTGTCATATGAAATGTGATTTCAATTGGCCAAGTGGTTTCTGCGAAATCTTATGTTTAACATGTTGATGGGACTCCAATATGAGCGACCTTGGCCGAAAGGTCAAAGGTCAACCTTGACCTTTCAAACTTATCTATAGACACTTAATTGAACATAATAAGTGAGAATAATGAATTTGGTTTCAACAGTATTCAAAAAATCAATTTTTCAAAATATTTCCCATTCAAATGCAAATCAAACTTGCTTGACAGGTCAATGTGTGATCATATTGACTACAAATTGATATGACATGATACAGTCCGCCTTCCATATCATAGTGTACTCTATAATAGGAGAAGAACTCTATAAGCTTACGCTTTCGTTCTAATCCTAATTTCCTTATGCATTGTATATATTGTACTGTATCACTTGTTATCTGTTGGAAATAAAATATGTTTAAACTAATTGAATGCATTAGGAAGCAAATTTGACCTTGACGTTAAGTAGGTCAAGGTCATCTTGGGATCATCATTTGAACAATCTAGGTAGGCCCAATAGTCCCGATGCTAAATACCAAGTCTCAAGCTCACTAGCCTTCTGGTTCTGGAGATTTTTAAAAGATTTTTACCATATATGGGCGTGGCGGCCATCTTTGTCATGTGACCAAAATATTTTGTATAAATTTTGGCTAACTTATCCTAAGGAGTATTCACATGAAATTTTAGTTCAATTGGTCCAACGCTTTGTGAGAAAACTATGCTTTAATATATTGAAGCGACCACAAAATGAGTGACCTTGGCTGAATGGGCAAAGATCAACCTTGACCTTTGAAACTTATTTATAGCCATTTTCTCATCAGTTTTAACACATCAAGTAAGAATAATGACTTTGTAAAAGTATTCAAAAAATCAACTTTTCAAAAAATTCCCATTTAAAAGCATCAGAAAGCAAATTCGACCTTGACGTTAAGTAGGTCAAGGTCAACCTAGGGTCATCATTTGAACATGCTTGGTAGGACCAACACTTCAAATGCTACATACCAAGTCCCAAGGTCATCGGCCTTCTGGTTCTGGAGAAAAAGATTTTTAGAGGGGTTTTACCATATATGGGCGTGGTGGCCATCTTGGTCATGTGACCAGGACCATTTGAACAAACTTTCGTTCCCGCGTCCTAAGGAGTCTTCATATGAAATTTGAGTCTAATTGGCCAAGTGGTTTCAGAGAAGATGTTTGAAAATGTTGACAGACAGACAACAGAAGGACGCTGGAGTGACTGGTATACCAATAGCTAACCCATGAGCCTTCGGCTCAGGTGAGGTAAAAGCACATTTAAAATCTGATTTTATCTCCGTTTTGGCAAGACAACACAGAATTTGTTAACTAGAGGATGCTATCTCAAAGCAAACATATTCGTAAGTTCTAATTTTGGTCAGCCTTTATTTGAAGGTAATTTTATTATAACACAGGAGTAGGTGACGAGACCCAAATTGCCGTAGTTGTATGACTAGGAGTGAATGTACCATTTCTTCAGGATCTGCACTGTTTGCTAAGACAAAATTGATTTTCAGAGACAGAAATACAAGACTGTTGGGAAATTCTCAAATATATACAATAAACCATTCTGACTTAACTATCTCAAACTATTGGTCTAAAAGGTTTAAGAGTTTTTAGAATTTTACAGCTATGTTTAAAGTCAGTTTATTAGGCTAGAAACTGTCACCCTTTCTTAATTGTTATGAAAGCAAATTTAATTAATGTCAATTTTAACAAGACAATAAATAAATTGCTCTGAAATAAGGTTCTCCATAACAGCAATGCACAAGAAATTAGGACAAAGTCCACTGTGCCATGCGGCTTGGTGAAATAGGTGTTATGTTCAATTCGTAATCTGACCTCAATAGTGTGGGATGGGTTGTAGGTCCATCGTCTGCAACCCACCCCAGCCCACTCCTCTGCATATCTACTTTCAAGAATTTTTTTTCTTGCAACCAGATAAGGATATCTGAGATTTTACTCTGGGATAGAAAATCTTATCTAACCCATGCTATCTTACCCAAGCTGTCACGTGAGGGCTACATACATTTGTTGTATTGTAACTCACGCACATTGTCATCAAGTGACGTCATTGTTATGTTAAAGTGACGTCATTATGTGACTTCTGGAAGCTTATTTTTATATAAAACAAGTAGCCCAATGGGTAACGATCGCTCATCATGGAGCCAGCATAATGTTTGGAGACACCATAATTTACGATGCTCAAAGGCAGATAACTCTGAACTTTAAACAGTGACCAGGAATTAATTCAAAAACTTAGATATTATGCCGGTTCTAGTTAACAACAAGTATTAAAAAGATCTGAATAAAAATTGCATTGGAAACCTGGCGAAACTGTAGTTTTCAGATACTCAAGGGCAGCTAACTCCGTAGTCAGCTATGGGATCTGACTGAAATTCAAACTCATCCATACTTTTATGTATGTCCTGGTAACCTACAGGGATGAAGAAAATCAAATGAAAAATAAAAGCACCGCAAGCACTGCGTAATACCCCGCCACTGCTGGGGGCACCAAAAGTTATTTTGTGAGATATATAATGCCTAAATAGCAACAGAACTGAGATAGACAGTGATATGACGTCCTTAGTCACAATATGTAACCTTTGATGGTCAACATATCTGTAAAGTTTCATTCAGAGACTCCATATAGTAAATGAACTACAGGTCAAAAACCATTTTTCAGATCAATCAAGGGCGGATAACTCATGAACTGGAAAGGTAAGGGTGACGGTCCTTACTAAAAATATGTAACCTTTGATGTTCAACATATCTGTGAAGTTTCATTCAGATATTCCATATAGTAAATGAACTACAGGTCAAAAACCATTTTTCAGATCAATCAAGGGTAGATAACTCATGAACTGGAAAGGTAAGAGTGAAGATCCTTAGTCACAATATGTAACCTTTGATGATCAACATATCTGTGAAGTTTCATTCAGATATTCCATATAGTAAATGAACTACAGGTCAAAAACCATTTTTCAGATCAATCAAGGGCAGATAACTCATGAACTGGAAAGGTTAGAGTGATGGTTCTTTGTCACAGTATGTAACCTTTGATGTGAAACATATCTGTAAAGTTTCATTTAAATATTCCACATAGTAAAGGAACTACGGGTAAAAACATTTTTTAATTCAATCAAGGGCGGATAACTCACAAACGGGAAAGGTAAGAGTGACGGTTCTTAGTCATAATATGTTACCTTTGATGTGAAACATATCTGTGAAGTTATATTCAGATATTCCACATAGTAAAGGAACAATAGGTCAAAAACCTTTTTTCAGACCTATCAAGGGCGGATAACTCACAAACTGGGAAGGTCAGAGTGACGGTCCTTAGTCACAATATGTAACCTTTGATGTGCAACATATCTGTGAAGTTTCATTCAGATATCATGAATAGTAAAGGAATAACAGGCCAGAAACCATTTTTCCAATACGAAAAAGGGCAGTAACTCCGTTAAAAATGGACGGATTTTGCCCATTAACAATCCCATACCACTCACCGCCGATAACAATATGTATGCAAAATTTGAAAAAAATCCGTGAATAAATACTCAAGTTATCGATCGGAAATGGTGAGCACGGACGGACGGACGGACGGACGGACGGACGGACAGACGGACGGACGGACGGACGGACAGACGGACAGACACCGAAGGGTATAACATAATACCTCGCCACACTTTAGTGGCGGGGTATAATGAAGGTGCTAGAGTGGTCACAACGTTATATAGTTATATTTTAGATGCTCAAGGGCAGCTAACTCTGTAGCTGGTCGATGGGTGTGGCGGAAAATCAAACTCATTCAAACTTTTATGGAAGTCCTTGTTACCTACAAATGAGGAGGATCCATTCAAAAATGAAGGTGCCAGAGTGGTCACAACAGATCTTTCATTGTAAGTCTATGCAGATTTTTTATGATGCTCAAGGGAAGTTAACTCCACAGTCTAAAGTTGGTTCTACTTTAAATTAAACTCATCCAAGCTTTTATGGTTGTCCATGTTACCTGAAAGAACGAAGAAGATCCAATAAAAATGAAAGCGCTAGAGTGGTCACAACATTATCAATCAATTTTTAAGATGCTCAAGGGCAGCTAACTCCATTATAGGTGATGGGATCTTGACTGAATTCAAACTCATCCAAGCTTTTATGGTTGTCCTTCTTATCTGCAAGAATGAATATGATCTATTGTAAAATGAAAGCACTAGAGTGGTCACAACAATTCTCCCATTATACGTCTATGGGGATTTTTTAAGACGCTCAAGGGCAGCTAACTCCACAGTCGCAGGTCTGATCTGGCCAAATTTTGAACGCATCTAAGCTTTTATAGTTGACCTTGTTACCTGCAAGAACGAAGAAGATCCAATAAAAAATGAAAGCGCTAGAGTGGTCACAACATTATCAATCAATTTTTAAGATGCTCAAGGGCAGCTGACTACATTATAGGTGATGGGATCTTGACTGAATTCAAACTCATCCAAGCTTTTATAGTTGTCCTTCTTATCTGCAAGAATGAATATGATCTATTATAAAATGAAAGCACTAGAGTGGTCACAACAATTCTCCCATTATACGTCTATGGGGATTTTTTAAGACGCTCAAGGGCAGCTAACTCCACAGTCGCAGGTCTGATCTGGCCAAATTTTGAACGCATCTAAGCTTTTATAGTTGACCTTGTTACCTGCAAGAATGAAAAAGATCCAATCAAAAATGAAGGCGCTAGAGTGGTCACAACAATATTCATCAATTTTTAAGATGATCAAGGAGAGCTCCTTATTGTATGCAAGAATGAAAAAGATCCATTCAAAATTGAAAGCACTAGAGTGGTCACAACATTTCTCCAATTATATGTCTATAGGGATTTTTCCTAACGCTCAAGGGCAGGTAATTCATAAGTCCCTGGTCAGATCCTGCTGTATTTGGAACCATTCGAGATATTATGGGTTTACTTGTTGCCTGCAAGAATGAAGAAGATCCAATAAAAATGAATGAGCTGGAATGGTCACAACATTCATTAATTTTTAAGATGCTCAATGGGAGCTAACTCCAAAATGTGTGATGGGATCTTGACGAAATTCAAACTCATCCAAGCTTTAATAGTTGTTCTTATTGTATGCAAGAATGAAGAAGATCCATTCAAATTGATAGCACTAGACAGGTCTCAATATTACTCCAATTATTAGTCTATGGGGATTTTTCCAAACGCTCAAGGGCAGGTAACTCATAGGTCCCTCGTTGGATCCTGCTAATTTTCGAACCCATCCGAGATATTATGAGTTAACTTGTTTCCTGCAAGCATGAAGAAGATCCAATTTCAAATGAAGGAGCTAGAGTGGTCACAACATTATTCATCATTTTTTCTGATGCTCAAGGGCAGCTAACTCCGAAGTCAGTAATGGAATCTTGCCGAAATTCAAACTCCTCCAAGCTTAAATAGTTGTCCTTATTGTATGCAAGAATGAGGAAGATCCATTCAAAGTTGAAAGCACTAGAGTGATCACAACATTTCTCCCATTATAAGTCTATGGGGATTTTTCCAAACCCTCAAGGGCAGGTAACTCATAAGTCCCTGGTCAGATCCTGCTGAATTTTAAACCCATCCGAGATAATATGGATTTACTTGTTGCCTGCAAGAATGAAGAAGATCCAATCAAAAATGAAGGAGCTAGAGTGGTCACAACATTATTCATTAATTTTTCTGACGCTCAAGGGCAGCTTACTCCGAAGTCAGTGATGGAATCTTGCCGAAATTCAAACTCATCCAAGCTTTTATAGTTGGTCTTGTTATCTGCAAGAATAAAGATGATCCATCCAAAAAAGAAGGTACTAGAGTGGTTACAACATTTCTCCCATTATAAGTCTATGGGGATTTTTCCAGACGCTCAAGGGCAGCTAACGTATAAGTCCCTGGTCGGATCCTGCTGAATTTCGAACCCATTCGAGGTTTTATGGTTGTCCTTGTTACCTGCAAGAATAAAGAAGAACAAATCAAAAATGAAGGAGCTAGAGTGGTCACAATATTTTCCCCATTATAACCCTATGGGAGCTATCTGTTGCCATGGAAACCAGAGTTCTGATCCGATCTTACCCAAACCTAATGCAGTCAATCCCCCACCCTTATGATGCTCCTGATGAAATTTGATTATGATTGGCCAGCTGGTTTCAGAGATATTCATGTTTGAAAGTGTGGACGGACGCACGGACAGACGCCGGCTCGAGTCCCATACTATAAGCTCACCCTGAGCCTTCTGCTCTGGTGAGCTAAAAACAGTGGTGAGCAAGAAAAAAGAATCCATTATTCGTGTGAGGGTAGGATAGAATAGTCCATCCCTCGGGATCACCATTTGTCATCACTCGGCAAGCCTCGTGATGCCAAACTGCGATCCTCGGGACAGATTTTCTATCCTACCCTCACATGAATCATAGATTCTTATATTCTACCTACTACTGTTTCAAATTGGGCAGTTGCCAGCTTCTTATGAAGTATGACTATATTAAGGAGGGGAAACAATATTTTTAGAAGACTGCCCAAGAGCAGAGTGATAGAGTAACTGTTCACCATGATATTTTGTTTGACATTTGTTAGGTTTGGTTTGCAGTCAACAGCTATGTTGAGACATTCAGATCACCAAACCATACTTTTTTCCTCGGCATGCATGATTAAGCAGTTAACCACTACTTCTTTCACATACTTTCACTGGTAATTGACAAAAAAATCTTCAATCAGCAGGAGAAGGAAGACCGCAGAAATTATTATTTATATGATCAATCTACACAAAAGTATTGGCCCGGGTGGGGACTGAACTCATGACCCCTGAATCTGCAGTCAGACTCGCTACCGATTGCACTACAGGGCCTGATGACCACCATGATATGACTAAGTTGAAAGAGACATTTAACAGAAAAGTCTACCGTTATCGAGAGGATCAACTGTACTCATTAGGATACATGTATTGGTATTAATGGACTTTTCGCTTACTGTAAATGCGGAAACTTTAATATTCATATCTGGGCGTGGTTCAGCTATTTCATCTGCTAAACAAGGGAAATCAGGTTCTATTTATAATTTGGTGAAAAATAAATAAGTTGTTTGGGCCACTTAAACGAGCTTGCATTTCATAAAAATCTTAACCGTATACACACTGAACCCTTAATACGCATAATCACAAAATGTATGGGTTTTTTTGGTCGTCCACTAAAATATTTGAAGCCTTATAGACAAACAGTGTGGATCCAGATCAGACTGCTCCTGTAAGAGATGCAGTTATTTTGCTGGCGTTTAAGGACTAAATAATGTGTTTAGCATCTATACTTAGGTAAAGGAACAAGATGATACAGTTACTTTTGAATAAAACCACGCCTCATTTTCAGCTTTTACCTATGTTTAAGGTTGACCAGTCCTAATTAAGCATTCATGATATGCTGCCTTTACAGTACCCAAAAGTCATATAATTTAAATCAGCAAGAAGCTTTCAACTTTTTTCCATATAAATTTATTATTTACCTTTAAACACAAAAACCCAAATACTGGGGCAAACTGTCTACATCTAGAAAGGATAGGTATTAACTCTTTGCCTACTAGTGTCATCTATTGATAACCTTTGCAAACAGTTTGAGACCAGATAAGGCCCAACAAAACGTCGGGCCTGATCTGGATCCAAACTGTTTGACACTCTGATGGCATTCTTAAAAAAAATTTCAAAGAAGATCATTTTGAAAAAAATATCATCAGACAACAAAAAAGCATGCAACTTGAATGTCCCAGTGGGCAAAGATTTAAATTACAGTACAATCTGGTAATGCAAAGTTTGCACTTTCACCTGCACCTTTCCAATGTAATAACTCTTTGTCCCCTGGGAAATTCTCATGCTTTTTTGTCGTCTGCTGATTTTTTCTAAATCAACTTTTTGAAATAATAATTTCAGGAATACCATCTGAGTGTCAAACAGATTGGATCTTGTCGGCCTCAGCTGGCTCTCTCTAACTACTGATTTGCATTCCTGAACTCCCATTTTGGGGGCTGGGACTCCTATTTATTGAAGGAGGCTATATTCTTTTGTATGGTGGGACACCTACTTTTTTGACAAAGAGGGCTCTGGGACTCCTGTTTTCAAAATCAATTTGCAAAAGTTATAAGCAGATGACACTAATAGGTAAAGAATTAATAAGCAAGCCCATGATATATTCTTACATATCACATATGCCCAAAAGCCTCTAATGAACATTCATGTTAACTTATCCAACAGGATTGGCTCTAAATTTTGGTCTGAGGCTTCATCTACATCCATACTTTGTGTATGTTAGCAGTGAAGGCTCTGGCGAGTCTGCTCATTTCTGAGCCTTTGCTGCTCACCTATCATATGAGATAAGTAACAAAATCTCTCGTACAGGTCCAATTGTTTCCATTATTCAATTTGATTCATAAATTTTGGCCAAATTCCACATCTATAACAGCATTTAAATTTTTAGATTAACTATACATATCATTCTCTATAGTGCCACTATATTATCACAGATTGAGAATACTGTAATGTTCTAAAATTTGGAACCCTTTCTCCTGTTCTGAAATAATATGATTTTTTAGGCTGGAATTCACAAAATGTCAGATTTGCAAACAGGGAAGACCCTGATCAGACTGCTTCTTCAGAAGCAGTCTGATCTGGGTATGCACTGTTTGGCCAGGCCTTTTTGGCAGACAACTAGTGTTTAAAATTTTATAACATTTACTGTAATAGCCATTCTGGCTCTAAAATTAAGATTTTCACTCAAATAGATTATAGGAAAATGACCATTATAGATGTTATTTTCTTACATATTAACAGTAAAAAAGTGATTTCCTAGATTTTGGTTTTGACCTTAATTCTTGAGTGCCAGAACCAAATTTCCAAGGCAAGAAAAGCCATGTGCAAACATAATAGTACCAGATCAGCCTGCCCTGCCCCTAGAGGAGTAGTCTGATCTGTTTACTTACTACAGCAAATCATTTATGAGCCATGACATGTGATTTCCAACAATGTGGCATTTTTAAAAGCAAAGACTCAATTCAATTCTTTATTACTCTAGTTTAACATGGTTAACAACAAGAGAACTAAGACAAGCCTTTGCAGCCTCTTTTAAGCTTAGAAACTCCAAATGATGTTCGGTCAGTAGCTTACAAGGCTTGGACAACGACCATGAACAAACCGATTCACGAGTGTGAGCACAACGATTGTCAAGGGCTCATCAAAAAGTCACATGGTCGATGCTGATTGGAGTGACAAATTTCCATCACCAAACTAAGCATTGCCTACCAGTGTAAAGAGAAAGGTCACTGTATACGTAAGGTGTCAGTGCTCCGAAAATAGATGCTTTTGGCGTGTCATAGATAACAAATATCGGGCTCCGCGTTGTGTAGCTTGGTGCACAGTTTTATTCCGCAGCATATAAACGTATCATGTATCCAATAAATTCTCTCCTGGGTCTGTGTAGAAAGATTGTGCTTGCAGTAATATCACACACTTCTTACGGGATAATTTATAAAGATGACCATATTAAATAAACAACACTTGCTGTCTTTTAATAGAAACCAAATAAGGAACGACATTTAATGTGAATTGTCTGCTGCTTCATGTATCCATTGCTTCTTTCCTGGGTCTGTGTAGAAAGATCTTTCATCGCTTACCGCGTACAGTTATCACACATGATAATAAAGCTGACCACAAAAACAAACAGACAACATTTTTGTCTTAGAAATCAAATAAGAAACAATATTTCATGTGAACTGTCTGATGGTAGAAGATTTATATGCAATATCAAGGTATATTTTCTCCCTGAAATTCTAAAAATATACATTGCAATCTGTCATGATCGGTGTCTTTAGAGGTATAAGATCAAAGCCGTATTAATTTCAAAGCCGACCTTTCAAACTCCAGATAAAACATTTTTTGACTGTTGCAGAAACCAGTCACTCTTTGCATGCTAGATAAGTTTCATATTTTTGTCATTTTTGTCATGTACAAAGTATCAAGACTTTTTTAAGAACATCGCCAGTCAGGCCGTTACAGATGTTCTGGGTTCTAAATAGTTGCAAGCCCGCAATTTTTTGCGTTTATTTTGGGACAAACTGATCTGTTACAATTGTATGCAAGGGTAATGAGCTGCAGCAGGGCAATATTAAATCTATTTGCGGACAAAAGATTATGTAACCGAGACAGTTCGAAATGGCTGTCTGAAGGTCACGGTGTTCAGGAATAGATCTATAAGAATGATGCAGGTTTTGTGTCACCAAACCCAAAAATAGAACACTGCAAAAATTTTGCACACAGGTAGGACAGGTAGGCATTGCTCTACTATATTTGACAATCCAATCAGCATCCACGCTATGAGTGATCGATTGTAAACACGGGTCCATCGTGAAGTCCATGCTCATTGTCCATTCACTGTAACACTCATAGAATATTCAAGCGACTATTATGGCTTCTGATCAGACTGCCCATATGCGCAGGCTGGTCTGAGCCTTTGTTGGTTGCACATACCACATTGTTGGAAATCTCATGTCATGGCCCAATTATTATTATAAATTCATCAGATCATGAGATGGAAGACTCCATTTTAGAAAGTCAGCTCTTAAAAGACTTCATACCACAATTTAGCTCAAGCAAGACATTTTCAATTGGGCCCCAAGCATGTTAATGAATCAAACTATTATAGATGTTAAAAATAATTTAATGTTCATCTATGACTTTGGTTTAAGTTTCCGGGCCTGTATTTTTTGTTGTTCTGCCTCTAATAACTTCCATCTGTTTTGATTGTATGTTTTTATCTCTGTTAACTCTTTGATTCCATTTACCACACTGGCCTGAAAAGAGAGAAAAAAATTCTTGCATAGAAACCTATTCGTATAGCTGTTTTAACCCATTGTCAAATGAACAAAAATCCATGTTCAAATCAAGAGATTCACATGCTGTTTGAACATGGGTTTAAACTTTAAAATACTTCAAATAAGCAAGTTATTTACACAACGTTATATGCAGCAAAGCACTGTGGACCAGACTGATCATTTTGACGATGCTTTTGTTCCCGAAAACGTTGCCTGGATGATGTTGTTACAACGTTATGAAGTTCCAAAAGTAGACAGTTGACGCCATTTTGTTTAGAGAAATTCAGTGTAAGAAAAAGGATATTTTAATGTTTACAGTGTTTTCAGCGCAAATTTGGCTGGAATAAGGTAAACTACGCAAGAATAAGGATCACACAGGTTTGTTTCATTGTATTAACACTTGCCGGATCCCTCGGGAGATGTTTGAGCATGAGGACGTTCAAACATCTTCCTCCAGACCCAGCTAATATTGATGCATGAAAAACATGTGTGATCCCTATATTCATATGTTAAAATTCTACTTTTGAAATGCAAGAGTCCATTACTAAAGATATTAGTTTTAGAAAATCTGTGTAAAATTATGGTGCCTTTATACTGATTTAGGCCTCCAAAACAGTGTTGAATTCTCTTGCAAATGGTAAAATTCAAGGACTTTTCAAGGCCTTTCAGTGATTTTCCAGTACTTTTCAAGGCAGATTTAATTTTCAAGGACTTTTCAAGAATGCCCCTCTAAATTCAAGTAATAGATGTCAGGTAAATGATTTAAGTATTTTGGTTGAGTCATTTTAGCAATGTTAAGGCCAATAAGGAGCATCTGGAAACTATGTTTTCAGATGTTGACCCTTCCAAGTTCAATCTTATCTGTAGACTTATTTTTATAACTTTTGCTGTGGTATTGATATTAGATGCCTTGAATTCATGTCTGCATTCAGCTAAAAATCAAAAGTTGCAAAATGTAATTTCAGTCAAGATAAAAAAGGATTTAAAAAATTACATGTTATGTTTCCTTTTTTGTTCAGTATATATTAACTTATGATTTCCATTTATGTAATGATATCATTCTAATATTAATATGAATTCACGGTGTGAATTAAAATCCGATGACATCTGATCTGGATCTATACTGTTTTAAAAAGAGAGTATAGAAATTTGGAAAAGTTATGCTCACAATAAGCTCATTAAGTCAAAGAGGTTAAGTATCCCAACCTAACGTGGATTTAACAAAATTATGGGCCTTTTATTTTTCATTCATAGTTCATGAAATATGAGACCTGCCCCACAAACTTCTAATAGCTGTGGATAAATAAATTCTGATGAAAATATCACAGGTAAGAACTAACAAAAATTTTGAGCAAAAAATTGTGAATATTTTCTTACTCATCTGTTTTAAGATATGATTTGGGTGCTCAAAAGAAGTGGCTCAATCCATCTCATTGAGACAGTTCTTTACAGTATTCACAACATATGTTATGGTTGAGAAATAAGAAAAATACTTTTTAATTATGCAATCTTAAGACCTGAAATAACTTTGGTAATGCATACCACCAGTTAAACAAAAACATTTAGCTTAAAACCGTGATTAATTTCTTATCCATCACTTTAACCAGTTGTTTTGGGTCCTCAAAAGAACCGTCTCATTGAGATGGTTCTTTTGAGTACCCACAACAATGTTTTTGTTGAGAAATAAGAAAAATAATTTTCAGTTATGTACTCTTAATTGGGGGCCTGGTAATGCTTTGCTGTACTTGTAAAACCAAGGAATATATAATACCCTATATATAAAAAGGTACACACACGGCCATGTAATGATGATCAAGAGCTTGTTTGTTTTTTGTTTTTGTTGTCAGATGGTTCTTATGCTTAATTGATAGTTTAAAAGGGCTGAGGTGAAATTGTATAAAAAGAGTTGCATTGAAAAGGTACCAAGTGTGCATATATTAACATCCAGAAAATTAAGTTCACAAAGGAAAAGGTGACCAATATATTCTCTCATTCACACAATATCTAAGATACATGGGTGAACGTTCAAAATTTCCAAAATCATGAACTTTAGAAAATCAGAATTAAAAACTTGCTGTATGCCTCCAAAATATCAAAAATTCCATGTTAAATGGTCAAATACCTTTGAGAAAAACTGAAACTAAATCAGAAAAGCTTTTATTACCTGCAGAATTCAGCATTTTGAGGCTGACTTTCTATGGAAAGTCAGCCTCAAAATCCTGAATTCAGGAGTAATCCTGAAAACTTTCACCCATGAAGATATGATCAAACTTCCTTTATGAATTAGATACATACTGCTATCTTTTTTCTTTCCTCTCTGAGCTCAATCTGCTCTGGTGTGAGTGGGGTTGGTCTTCCATCTGAAATATACATACACAGGTTTAGATAAACATAAATTTTCAGCGTAAAATTGTAAATATTTTCTTACCCATCAATTTTATCATATGTTTTGGGTGCTCAAAAGAACCGCCTCATTGAGATGGTTCTTTTGAGTACCCATAACATGTTTTGGTTGAGAAATAAGAAAATAAAATTTTCAATACGCACTCATAACTAAAGTAAGTAAGGGTGCAAAGATCAGGAATCGATACAATCAAATTAAAGTCCTGTACATACCACAGTTGATCTAATAAGCAAATTTGTACCAAGTACTTTATAGGTTGTTTACACCATATATGGGACACTACACGACAAAACCTGAGATTCAAACCAGTCTGCTCAGCTACAGAGACTAGCTAGAGAATTGAAATTTCACTTGTAGCAGGTTCAGATATTATACTTCCCAATAAGCGAATAATAAAGGTGCTGATCAGACAGCGCGGATGCGCAGGATGGTCTGCGCCTTTGTTGTTCGCAAACTCCCAAAGACAGGTTTTCTCGCGTCAATGCCAATATAGTTGTGCTTGACTCAAGACTAAGGGGTTGCACGTTTGAGCCTCACTAGCGTCACTGCATTGTGTCCATGAGCAAGACACATTAATCCTTGCTTAGTACTGGTTAAACCCAGGAAGACATGTCCTGACAAAACTGAAGAATTGTTGACTGGAACGTAAAGAAACAAATCAAACAAACAAATACACCATATAGCCCCCTTTATAATGCTATGTTAAGGTCTGTAAGAATTGACAGTGTTATTACTTATTAGTGAAATGTGTTAGGCAAAAAAAATATTTGTGTTTAAGGTAGCTATGGATGGAAGGGAGGAAAATATTTTTATTTTGTTAAAAGTTTCTACATGGGGAAGATGGGGAAACAATATCATACCATAATGGCCGAACCGGGAAATCCCTTGGAAACCCCCTTAAAATGCTTAGAAATTTAGGGAAGAAGTGGGGGGGGGGGGGGGGGGGGGGGGCATAAAATAGGCATGATCAGGGCGGGTATCCTGAAACACACACTATTTTTATTTAAGGCCTAATAAAGAGACAATTTTGCAAAGGAATTTTAGGCAAATATTGACAAACTATGAACAGGTCATAATCCTATAATTCCTTTGTAAAATTCAAAAAAATCTCTTTGTAAAATTCTATGGTTAAAGAATTTGGGAGCCACAACATGACTGTGCAACCATCATGCGCGGATCCAGAAAGTTTTGACAGAGGTCCAACTTTGACGGGGTTTTTTGGTTGTTGTTTTTTTATTATTTAGTTTGATGAGGGGAGGAAGGATCAAATTACCACTATAAGCAGGCCATCATCGGCCCGCCAGTGAAACGCCATTTAAATGGTGTTTTGCTGGCGTGCTGATGATGGCCCTACACTGAATGCTGGCTTGGTAGCTTTGTGATTTATAAGGGGATCCGGACCAGAATTGCTAAGAAACCCTATATTTTTGTGATTTTCCAGGAGGTCCAGACCCCCTTTCCCCCCTCAGGTTTTTGGGAGTCTGGTCCTCAATATCCTGCATCATGGCTACTATGCATATGCCAGAGAGGATTTTTTGTTAGAAAAATACAGCAAACAATGTTTACGGTAAATCTTGTCTTAGTTTGTACACTTGAATAGTTCGTACACCATAAATTATTCCACGGTGGTCGGACCAAAATGTCATGTATTAGTTCGTACAGTGGTCATTTTGTCGATTTGTAATTTTTAATAGTTCGTACACAACGTTTTTCCTTCATTTTGGTACCTGCATAGCTTTCAATCAGTATGCCTGTCTATGATACTTTCCTTTTCCTTCCATCGAGCACACCGGTTTACAAACATATTAGCGGAACAAGAGTGTTTCGTCTGTCAGTGTGACCGTCAGTGTCGCTAACGAGCATCCAGCATCAATGCATAACCAAACTTACATTCAGCCCTGATAAACGCTAGGTTCAATGAACATCGGAGTGATGCAAATTTGCCCGCCTTTTTCGCTATCATTGAAGATATTTTGTCCAGTCATGACAAAAATCAAATACAATCATGTACACAACCACGCGCATGCACTGATTGTGAACGTGTCTGTGATCATTGAGCCCTTCTCGACCAAAAACCCACAACTTTAATCGCCTCCTGGCGACTATTAAATGAAGAGAACGCACACACCCGTGTGTGCAACATGGAAAACTTCTATGCAATGCCCATGCATCTTTTCTCATTTTGTTAAATCACTGGATCCCAGCATGTTGAAACAATGCGGACTGGGGCTTATCACAAATGTGATCAGCGAAGGCTCAGGGGAACCTGCGCTTGTGTGTAATCTTGTCTGGGTCTCGCTGCCCACTAACCTGAAGTTTTGAAGTGGATAAAGACTAAGGCCGAAAAAAATCTGGACATGGATCTACGTGCTGTGCTTTTAAGTATGCGAACATCAATTTTATATGAGTTTTACGGTCTTCTAAGTTCACTAAAACGCGAACCGACTAAAAGATTAAACACAATGAATCATCACAAGTACGTACAGACACACAAACAAAGATGTAAATTGATTTTTGCATGTTTCTGCATCGTGATTTACATTGGGTTGTCAATGGAACGAGCCAGTTCATGAGATTATGGTACCTCTTAAACATGCGACCTGCAAATGCTCAGACGAGCCTGCACACCCACACAGTCTTGCCAGGGGCATAACTGCTGGCATACACATAAAAGTCAGGGTTTACTTAATTTACCCCATTTCGCATGAACCTTGTTGCGGGAACCTTGACTTTGGTGCAAGGCGCAGATCAGCTGGGGCACCCGACGGTCAGAAAACAGTCTGGACAACGTTTTTTTAGTCCTCAACTTATTTTACAGTTTACATAGGGGATCAAATAGTTTTATTATATAGAGGGTCCAATATTTTCTGGGGGAGGGGGGCCCAACTTCTTCCAGGGGCGAGTCCAAGTGCTTTCTATAGAAACCCATGTATCTTGTGATTTTCCAGGGCGGAGTTCCGTACCCCTATCCCCCCTCTGGATCGGCACATGGGGTCCACTGACGCCACTGTTTGCTTACAGAATCATGGTCTATCAAAATTTAAATAAAAATGAAAAACACCACCCAACGACGACTAAACGGAAATAAGCTGTCTCCTGCTGTTTAGGGCCAGCTGCAAGAGATAGCTTGGTGTACACGGAATAGCGTGGTGTTCTTTGCAAAGACAAGCATGTGCATCCAACCTTGTTTTCTGGCTGTAAAAGTGTTAGTCGTGCCTCAAATCACGAAAGACAGGTTTTTTCATGTAATGGCTTTTCCATGGTCAAGCGACCACGGAATCTGGTTCTCATTGATTGCCATCATCATAACCTTAGAATGGTTTACACCTCGGACCCAGAGTATTATTGAGTCCGAGCTATATTGGACCCCAGCTGAACAGGTAAGGGGGTGTGCGAACAAGCTGAGCATGTTATGTCGCCACAAGAATATATGAGTCACCATGAAGACTCGAACCAACCAACCTATGCAGAAATATAGGTGTTCATACAAAGCCTTTAAATGGAGTAAGCATTTGCAAAAACGTAAGTTGTGGGTCTTTTTACAATATGAAGGCAGAGAAATGTACTACTCTGATTCATGAAAGTTCTGCGTTCCAGCTGTTCATATTTCATATTTAGAAGTCGCCATTCCAAATCAATGAGTGTATTCGTACGTCTAACCTGTAGGACTGAATGTACGTATTGTCTTGTCTATTTCTGTGCTGCATTTTCAAGGGTTCTAAGTAACTAAGAATCTACATCATGACCAAAAACGAAAGCTGTGGTATACATCAGCTTTTACATTGTAGAGCTAGCGGTCGGTAAATGTATTTTTGTTATGATTCCTCGACACAGTTTTTACTGGGTCCGAGTATGATTCCAATCAAGACAATCGTCATAGAGTAAGTCCTACGTGACATCCCTTCCGTAAAGTAGGCCTATGTTAAGTAGACCTGTAACCGGGTGATATCGCCGGGTATATCGCACATTGCATGTGGTTGAAACGGCAATCCCGGCTTTCATGTTTGGTTGTTTATTTTCAATAAGAATGTTAGTTTAATTGAAAATACTGATCAGACATTCAACCTGTGATAAGGCTAAAAGGATAAACAGAAATTCCTCCCTCTTAAGCAAATTTTCGCATGTTTTTGCCCCATTCTATCAATCTTCAAAAAGTCATTTTATTAGTTCGTACAGTGCCTTTTTTCAGTAAAATAATTTCGATTATTTCGTACACCAAGAATAATAATTATTTTTTACTGTACAAACTAATACAAGATTTACCGTATTTTAGGCCTGGAAAACAGTAAACAAAGTTGTTTTGGGTATTTTACAGGGACCAAGCTAGGGGGCGACTAGGGCGAAATAGTCGCCCTAGGGGCCGAAATTTCGCCCTAAATGGGACCCAGGGAGAAGTGGGAGTCTCCCTAAAAAAAAAAAAAAAAAAAAAAAATTTTTTTTTTTTTAGGGAGACTCATTTTCATTCTGTCACCAAACAAATGCAAGCTGTGGTGACATTATCATAAAATCTACTACCACTGCATCATGTTTCTCCTTCCATTAAATGGCAATAGTATGTGTCTTAGCTAATTTCCTTCTAAATTGACAGAAAATGCCGTAATTTTGCGCTGTAACTTCTCCCTATCTGACTGTCACTTCTCCCTAATTTTCCTGCAGGGAGAAGTCACTTCTCCCTAAAATTCTGGGCCAGCTTGGTCCCTGAATTATTTTAGGCCTAGAAAGAGCTCAGACCTACCTAGGTATGTGTAATCAGGTTTGTCTACAAGTGGGCCATATCTTTCTCCAGTCACTGACTGACCAGTCCTGAAAAGAAAAAAAAATCTTGAAAAATGGAATCCTCCATCCGGTCTGATACAATATGGTTTAGACAATCCATTGGATATTTTGAGGGGTAAAACAGGCCTCAGTTTTAAGAGTGTGTACCAGAAAAAGAATTTTCTTATTTCTCAACCGAAACATGTTGTGGGTACTCAAAAGAACTGTCTCAAGGAGACGGTTCTTTTGAGCACCCAAAACATATGCTAAAAGTTATGGGTGTTAAAGAAAATATTTACAAGGTTACGCTGAACTTATTTGTTTATCTAAACCTTTGAGAGATTTTTAAAAGATATTGAGATTTATGTCAACAAGAGGGAGTAAAGAAAATGCTACTCACGCTAGCCTAAAGGCAGAGCCATGTATAGGTAGATTATGCTTAGGAAACACAATCTTTTTCTTCTTTTCAAGAACTTGAGTGGTACTGAACCATGAAGCCTGTGTAAACTGACCATGTCTTAACACCGCTTTCTTCAGGTACACTGCAAACAAAAGACTAAGAATAGTTTTTATACATACTCAGGGCTCTACAGTCAGCATCATAGGGCCAGTTTAACAAAAAATGTCAGCGTAAAAGTGTGATTATTTTCTTATCCATCAATTTAAAGATATGTTTTGGGTGCTCAAAATAACCGTCTCATTGAGACCGTTCTTTTGAGTACCCACAACATATATTTTGGCTGAGAAATAGGAAAATAGTATTCAGTTAGGCAATCTTATCTGGGGGCCTGAGCATGTTCTTCTAGTACCTGAACTAGTGGAATCATGGTCAGGATGTCAATCCTGGGTCCTGGTTGTCTGATTGGGCTAGTTCAAAGAAAATTAAACTAGAGGACCTGAGGGTCCTGAGGCGCCCACCTGACCTCCTTGATAATGTTAGAATAGGTCAGGGCCAACTTAGGATTTTTATTGAAACATATTTTGTTTTACCATAATGGGTTGGCGGCCATTTTGGTCAAGTGACCTAAAACACTGAGCTAAAACAATCTTATGTCAATACTCCATATGAAATTTCAGTTCAAACAGCCAAGTGAAGATGATTAGATACCTATGTGGCAGTCTAAATGAGTGACCTTGGATGAAATGTCACAGGTCAGCTTGACATTTGGTACTGATACATTAGGTCTGAGGTTAAACATTTCTCACAAGACGTATTATGATTTCGGCTTGAACAGGTATAGTTAAATGACTGACCAACATTCGTTGTATGCACATGCGTACACCAGTGACCTATATAAGAGTGACTGGACATTTCATTTTTCAGCCATATAGGTATGTCGGGGCATGTGTCACCTGACTGACACCTGGTGCGCCTTTCATCGTACACACACAAAGTGGCGACACAGCTTGGGAAACCGTTGCATTTGTAGGTACATTGAAGAGCGTACTTCCTCGTAAATAATCCTCATTGCTACATCTTGTTAACAGCAATCAAAAAACTATACATGAAATATTGCTAATTGCGGGTGCAAGTCAAAACATCCCCTAGTCAAAACGTCCTTGAATTGGTCAAAACCTCCCCAAACATGAAAAAAAGATTGGTCAAAACGTCCCCATAAAACGTCCCCATTTTTTGAAGGAGATTTTTCGAAGACATATGGCATACTTACAAAGAAAATGCTTGTTTTAGTTTCTGGTACTAATGTATGAGAGTTTGAAATGATGTTTAATATGGTATTTTATGTTCATGCTGCTATGGAGTAAACATTAAAGTGGAATAATTTTTCGCATGTTTTGTTGTCTGCTTTAGACTTAGACTTAGTCTTATCCCCTGTTGGTGTCAATGAATAGTTTTTATCATTAGCATGTTTCTGCAATGTTAAAAATAATCCTATTGAGTTATGACCGTGTGAATATCGACCGATTTTATGAAAATTGCTGAAATCGTCAAATATGGCTCAAACAATTCCTCTTTCACTGCAGTGACCTATATTAGTGTGACTGGACACTTCATTTTTCAGCCATATAGGTATGTCGTGACATGTGTCACGTGACTTATACCTGGTGCGCCTTTCATCGTACACACACAGGGTTTTACACCAAGTTGAATGTTTGGGGGTCCCTGGGACTCAACTTTGATTATGATGGGGGTCCCATCATTGAAAATGGGGGTCCCATCTTTTTATATAAGCGTAGAAATTTTGGGAGGTAGTAAATCCTTCCGTGAAGGGATTCGAACAGGCCTTAGCTGTCAAACAGGTGTCGCAAAACATCAGGTCATTTTCGCATCTCAACCATTTGTAGCGACCTAGCCCGCTAGATAGGAATTTTCGATCTTTTTTGTGGGGCTGGTTTTTTTTAGAAGATTTGGACTGATCTGACTCTGAACAGCCGCTAGAGGGTGGTTCTTGGTCCGTTTCTGCATTTCTTTTGCCAAAAAAGTTTCTCAGATAACTCTGTTTCGACATTTTAGCAGCTGTTTTTTCTAGTCATTTACACGCTTGACCGTAAGAAAACCCAATAGGTTGACAAGCCTCTATGTTGATCGATAAATCAGAGCGGGTGGGAGACATGATGAAATTTCAAAGCGCCATAGCAACGTGAATTTGATTGGACTGTTTTGACACACCTTCCGATATTATTGGTTAAACGACAGCACCTGTCCTATTTATTTATAGATAGGCTGTAAATATGGGGAAAACCGAATCATTACGAAATAACTTTGGAATTTGGGATTTTAATGAAAGGCACAACAAACATGTCTGCGTCCCAGCGGACGCAGGTAAGGTAAATTGAGGGGTCCTACCTAATGATTTATGCGTATAAGTCGCAGGATATTGCGTCCTGTAAAACCCTGCACACACAAAATGGCGACACAGATTGAGAAACCGCTGCATTTATAGATATCTTACAGAGCGTACTTCGTTGTAAATATTGCTTATTGGTACATCATGTTAATAACAATCGAAAAAACATATACGAAATGTTGGTAAATGCTATGTTTCGTCAATGTTAAGAGTTATAACCATGTAAATATCGGCTGATTTTATGAAATTTGGGGAAATCGTCAAAAATGGCTTCAACAATACCTCTTTCACTGCGACGAAAAACCTTCAAACATGGCTATGTCTGTGTCACGATTTATTCATATTCATAAACTAAGTTGTCATATGATTCATAATTATTGTTATTATACTATTTTGGTGTTTTTTGTTTTTTTGCGGAAGGGAGGAGAATGACCGTAGAAATTATTTCACGATCAATCTCCACGAAAGTATGGGACCGGGCCGGGATAGAACTCGCGACCCCTGGAATTGCAGTCAGACACGCATCTGTAGCCAGACACGTTGTTTGTAAAGGTGTTAAAAAGTTTGGTTAACAATAGAGAAATTAAGCTGTGTATTCCAAAACTGCGGTAAAAGCAAATCGTGTAGAAAAACGATATTGATTTACCTGTGTAAGATGCCTGACAGAGTTATTTGAGTTGAGTATTGGTATTTCATTGGAGTTTCTAGTCACTCTTATATAGGTCACTGTTCGCTGTAATGAAAAAAGCCTCAAACATGGTTATGTCTGTGTCTCGATTTAGCAATATTCATAAACTAAGATGTCCTATGATTCATATTTATCGTTATTATACTATTTCGGTGAGGATTTAGATGAGGAATTTAAGAGAGAACTACAGAGTATGACACAGAGGATGTTGAAGCACTTTTTATTCATATTAGACCAGAAAAGTTGCAAAGTTTTTTGTTAATAGTCTCTTATATTCCTCCTACAAAAGCTGATCAATTGAGCAAACTTTTAGAAACGGTACAAAAGGCTGAAGAAAAGTATAAAAATGTGATCTGTACAGGTGACTTTAACTCAAAAAGCTATTTTTGGGGAAATAAGGATAAGAATGCAGAAGGCATAATCCTAGAAAATTTTATCATGAACACTGATTTCATTTGTGTAAATGATGGTGCTCCAACCAGAAGAAATGCTAGTAGTGTCATTGATTTATTTCTAGTAAAGCCGCAGGTATATAGAAAAATAAAATGCTGTACTACACTTACACATGAGTGTGTGCGTTCAGATCATATTCCAGTATTACTTGATATAGAAGATGAGATTATAGAGGAGTCAATTGAAGAAGAGAGATATTTAGTAAACAAAACAAATTGGGTAAAATGGAAAGAAATGACAGAGGAGAAATTTAGTGAATGGAATGATAATCATGATAATGATGATTTAGAAACTATGTATAATTCATTCATTGAAGTTTTAGTAGGGTGTATAGAGGAATGTGTTCCTAAGAAAATGTTGAAATTAAGTGACAAAAAATCAAATCCCCATTGGATGAATGAGGAGGTTAAGGCAAAAAGAAAAGAACTAAACAGATCGAAAAAGATGTTTAGACGGAGAGGAACACCAAATAACTTAGAGAAATTAAAGGAGTTAGAAGAGTCTTTTTTTGTTGAATGTGATGAGGCTAAAAGTAGATGGATAGATGAGACATGTAAGAAAATAGAGATGCACACACGTCCAAAGGATAGGTGGAGAGAGTTTAAGAAATTAACTTCATACAACAGAGAACAAGCAGATGTTTTGCCTCTGTTGGATGAAGGTAAGCCGGTGTTTAGCACAGAAGAAAAATGTAAGTTGATGAAAAATGTGTTTTTTGGTGGTAAGCACATGATAGGAGAGGATTTAGATGAGGAATTTAAGAAAGAAATAGACAGAAAAGTAGAAGGTATACAGGAAAATTTAATCCATGAAAAGGGTGATGATTTCTTAAATGAGAAAATTAGAGAAGAGGAGACAGAAGCTGCCATACAGCTACTGCACCAAGATAAAGCTCCAGGACCAGACAACATTTATGGAGAGTTACTTCAGGAAGGGAGTCAGGCACTTATCAAAGCAATCAATGTGTTATTCAATAAGTCATGGAGTGAGAAAATAGTACCCCAAGATTGGAAAGTAGCCAAGGTTAAGTTTTTGAGAAAGCCAGGAAAGCCCAGCTACCATAATGCTGGATCCTATAGACCAATCAGTCTGACTAGTATACTTGGAAAGTGTTTGGAAAGAATAGTATTTACTAGACTTTACTCCTTTGTTGAACATAACAGGATCCTGGATCCAGAGCAAGAAGGGTTTAGAAGGTTCCATGGAACTAGTATGGCAATGTTGCGGTTGGTACAGAATATTATACAAGGATTCAGTGAGGGACAAGTAACATTAGCAGTATTTGTAGATATGGAGAAAGTGTTTGATTCAGTGTGGAGAAATGGATTGCTGGCTAAGCTTCATAATATGGGTATCACTGGAAACATATGGGGATGGCTCCAGAGCTTTTTGGAATCAAGGCAAGCTTTCTGCTATATGAAAGGAGCAGATAACACCAAATTCTATACCATGATGGGTTTGCCTCAGGGCTCAGTTCTCTCCCCTCTTCTTTTTAATTTGTTCATAAAGGACATTTTTGCATTGGTAAAGGGAAAGAAAGTCAAGTTTGCAGACGATGGTACGATTTGGCAGACAGGGTCAGATGCAAAACTCCTAGCAGAAGCCCTAGAGATGGACTTAGTGGAAATTAGGGAATGGACAAAGAAATGGAGAATGAAGTTAAACTTAGAAAAAACAGAATTTTGCATATTTAGTAGAAAGACTGATGAAGAATTGTCCAACATTACTGTTAAAATGGATGGAAAAGATATTAAAAGAACAGATTCACCAAAACTGCTTGGAGTCATTCTGGATGAGAAATTAAATTTCCACAAACATATTGATGCTGTAGAAAGAAAAGCCACTAAGGCAGCTGCTTCATTGTCAATCGTAGGCAGGTCAGAACAGATAAGTGCTCAAAATATGCTTAAATTATATCAAAGTATAGTTCTTCCTCACATGGAATATGGATCAACAGTATGGCAAATAGGAAACTGTGAGCAACTGGATAAAATTCAAAGAAAATGTCTAGCTCTGTGTTTGGGAACTCCTGCTACTGCAGGAATAGAGGCTTTGGAGGTGGAGGCTGGAATTATGCCTTTAGATCTAAGAAGAGAAGAATTAGCAGTCAGAGAACTTGTAAAAATCATGGCTAAAGATAAAAATGAAGAAGTTGCAAAATGCTTTGAAACATGGGAATATCAGACAGAGGAAATACCAGAAAAGATTTTGTCACCATTTAACAAGGCCTTAATGCAGATGACGGATGTTATCACAAACACAGGATTAGATGTTAGAGTAATAGAGCCAGAAGCTTCATATCTGCAGTGTCTTGCACCTTCCATTCAACGTCCAGAATACTGGAATAATCTTGGATCTTCCAAATCAAGAAGCAAAGCCCAAGAGGATGAAGCAAGAAAAATCATAGAAGAACAGATTCGATCAGCAGATAAAGATGTGGTCTGCGGCTTCACTGATGGTTCATGTAGGGGGAATCCTGGTCCTTGCGGAGCAGGAGCATGTTTGTTTCTTCCTAATGAAGAGAGGATTGACCTCAAGCAACCTGTTTCCAAAAGATCATCAATCCTCCTAGGTGAACTAATGGCCATCAAGATAGCACTGGATAATATCAAGTTGGAAATGGAAAGAATAGACATAAAAAAGATTATGCTCTTTTCTGACTCACAGTCTGCAGTGGGAATCCTTACTCTTGGATGGGAAAATAAGTCACATACATCGGCAATATTTGAGATAAAACAAGCCATGGAAATTTTGAAAAGTCAAAATGTAATAGTAGAAATTAACTGGACACCAGGTCATGCGGAAATAGCAGGCAATGAAATAGCAGATAAGCTGGCCAAGGAAGCAGCAGAGGAAGCAGAGAATATGCCAGAAGTTGACACACCCCTTACCTCCATTGATGTCAAACGGGCAGTTAGGGACTCATGCAAGATTAAGTGGCAGAATCGATGGGAAGCTTCACAGAGAGGAAGACACATGTTTGAGTTCCATCCTTCAGTGGTAGCAAGAAAGATAGCATTTGGTAGCATCCCAGCTCAAAGAATAGTTACCCAACTTAGAACCGGATACTGTTACTTGAATGGTTATTTGCATGCGGTAGGATTGAAGGAGTCACCTCTATGTACTTGTGGGGAGCCTGAGAGTGTGAAGCATTTCATTGAGGAATGTGAGCAGTATGAAGAGATCCGAGAAAAGTTGAGATCAAGACTGTTCTTTGGCACAGGCAATAGTGAATTTTCTTGCAAGCTGTTTCTGGAGGTTAAAGTAGAAGATGAATTCCAAGAATGTAGACAAATCATTAATGAAATCTTTGAAGAATACATTTTAAGCACGAAACGATTCAAAACTCAGTAATTTTGTAAACTTTTCTTGACAACCGAACCTGACACACATGCCTTATATAATGTACCTGAGAGTTTTTACCATGAAAGAAGTACCAAAGAGCTTTCCTACCAGAGAGATACTTCGGCCAAAAGGCTGATAACAACAACAACAACAACAACGTGTTTGTAAAGGTGTTAACAGTTTTGGTAAACAATAGAAATATTACGCTGTGTAGTCCAAAACTGCCGTAAAAGTAAATCCTGTAGTTAAATGGTATCAATTTCCCCTCATTAACCTGTGTAAGATGCACGACAGAGTTATTTGCGTTGAGTATTGGCATTTCATTTGAGTTTCTAGTCACTCTTATATAGGTCATTGGTACTCATAGGTTTGTCCCTGATCCCCACTATTCCACAGACCTTGGGGGGCAAATGACAGGGGCATAATCGGCCATCGTGATGCCTAAAACTGTTGAAAGTGATAAATTCGAACTTCTAAGCTAATGTCAGACACGAAAACTAATGACATCCGTTTTCTGGCCATGTAGGAATTTCATAAAGCGGCAGCGGTCACCGTCTAGTGTGTCTAAGTGGACTGAATAATTATGTATCATATTTTATTCGGTGTGATATACCTTTACAAAAGTTACAGAGCATATTTCTCTTGTTTTCAACTTTGCTATCGAGTTAATACGTCAAAGGGAGACAACGCTCATTCTCCAATCGATAAAATAAGGGAACTCCCCAGTATTCTACCTACCTACCTACCCACCTAACCACCCACCCACCCACCCACCCACCTACCTACCTACCTTCCTACCTACCTACCTACCTACCTACCTACCTACCTACCTACCTACCTACCTACCTACCTACCTACCTACCTACCTACCTACCTACCTACCTACCTACCTACCTACCTACCTACCTACCTACCTACCTACCTACCCACCCACCCACCCACCCACCCACCCACCCACCCACCTACCTACCTACCTACCTACCTACAAGTATCTGTCTGTATTTGTATCTGTATTTATACAGCGTAGGGTCTGTTACGGCATTAAATGTGCCGGGAGAGAGAGTGTTTCTAATGTTCTAGAAACAAAGCACTCCACTGAATTCGCGCACACTGTAGCTTCTTCTAGGCTGTTCCAGTCTCTCACTGTTTTAATGAAAAAAGAACTGCTGTATTGCAGTGTATTTGACTGCTCAATTATGAAAGATTCGGTGTTTTTGGATTGATGAATTTCTACAATGTTTTTGTATCAAAGCCTTGAAATTTTTTTGCAAGAATTTGGCGTTTTGGCCTTTGCGGTTTTAGGAAAGCATTTGGAAATATTGCCGGCACTAGCCCCTCGACCACTTTGTAGAAGAACGTTAATCTAGCTGCCATCCTTCTGTCTTGAAGTGATGGAAGATCTTGATCAGATACACCCAGGTTCGCGTGTAGCGTAGTCTCCAGATATAAAACGTACTGCTTGGCGCTGGATTTTCTCAATTCTATTAATGACCTTTACATAACGTCGCTTCAGTGCTATAGTGTATTAAGTGACATTTTGGTCAAAAATGAGTTATGTATACCGTTGGAAAGGGGATCAAATGTTCTATCTACTGGTAAAGGTTTCATTTGTCTATCTCCTCCCAGTAAGCTTAAAATCGCTATGCTTTTCTGTTCTATCTACAAAAAGACAATTTTGTTCAGTGCTATAGTGTTCTAAGTGATTTTCATCCAATAGCCAATGATGATTATGTCACGTGACTGGATGAGTTCATCTATCTACATAAAGTCATTTCCCTTGGAGAAATTGCTAAAAGTTGAAGTTACCTCCCTTACATATATTTAAATTTCCTAAATTGAAGCGGTCTGTCGGTCTTATGATGAAGTTATGGCTATATCGGCTACTTGTAGGTCCAAATTATCCGCTCAGTCAAAGATATAAAGCAAATTGATCCATGGACAAAATGATAAGCTGTAGAAACAGATTACCTCCCTTACACATATTTAGACTGCTTTAATTGAAGTAATCTGCCAATGTTATTACAAATCAATGGTTAGAATCTGCTTCTTTTAGGTCCAAATAATCAGATCAGTCTAAAATATTATACAAATTGACCCCACTGACAGAAAAAATAACTGTAGAAACAGATTACCTCCCTTGCATGAACTTTAATTGCATAATCCGTGCGGTTTGTTACTGTTATGCCAAATAAATGCCTAAATATGCCACTTTTAGGTACAAATAATCATTTCTGTTCAGATTAGTATATGAGTTGACTCCATAAACAGAATAATAAGCTGTTAGAAAATATAGAACACTATAGCACTGAATGGAGAAGACGATTTTTAGGGCATAATGTTCTATTTGCAAACTGTAAAATGCCCGTAAATATCATATTACTGTAAAATTGTTCAAAACAAGGTCATTTACACTGTATGTATATATTTTAACCCTCTGGTATGATTCAAAGGTCTGTGATAAATAAGGCATCAAAAATCAGGATGTTAAAATTTTCAAACTCATTTTTCTCAAAACTTGTGCAATGGTAGATAGAACACTATAGCACTGAAGCGACGATAATAAGGATCCCATACTATTGATCCATATTCAAGTACTGAACGAACTAACGATATATATGCTGATCTTCTACAGGGTTCTGGACAGTGTCTGAGGTTCCGTTTTAGGAAACCTAATGTACTATTTGCTTTTTTAGTAATTTTGATGAGGTTCCCATTTAAGATCCTCTGATATTAAAATTCCAATGTAGGGGTTCTGTTTAACTTTCTGTAGTATCTGGTTATTCAGTGTATAGAAATGGCTGGATCTACTGTTGAAACTCATTAAGTAACATTTTTGGCATTAGATCTCATACCCCAGTCACTCGCCCACTTTGCAGATCTTTCTGGAATGTTAGGTCACGCCTAACAAACGCTCAAATGCTCAACATCTGGTTGAATATTAAAAACAACTGCTCTATGAAGAAAATCAAAAATCGGGGAATGTCATGCAACAGCCTATGGATTCCTGCGTGTGTGGTATAAATACGAGCTCATTAGGTCATATTTAATTTTCGCGCGATAATCACGTTTCTGTCGAATTCTGGTACACCTATTTTACGCGAAATGTAAATCTGACAAAACGAGAGAATTTTCTGCCACAAACGTAGGAATACATAGTCTGTTGCATGACATTCTCCGATTTTTGATTCTCTTCCTGGAGGAATTGTTTTTAATATTTAACCAGATGTTGAGCATTCGAGCGTTAGATAGGCGTGTAGGTCACTTGATAATTTATTGTCCAAAATAGCAGGCAATCCTCCGCGAGCAATCTAACTTGGTACGTGACACAATCTGGTAGGTTGTTTATGTGACAGAGGAAGAGAAGTGGACCTAAAACTTCCCTTGAGGTACTCCAAAGTCAGCGGTAAAGGAATCAGAAAAATTTCCATCCACGACTACACGCATGTGTCGTTTTGTCAAGACTATGTATGTTTCCATTAATTCCATATTTTTCAAGTTTATGCAATAGTTTCTCGTGGGGTAATGTATCGAATGCTATGGAAAAGTGTAATATGACCATATCCGTTTGGAGTCCTTTGTCATTGTTCCTTAGAAGATCCTTTATTGTAGTTAGGAGCTGTGTTTCACAAGAATATCCTGCTCTAAATCCATGGTTTAAATTTGTCAGAATTTTATTCTTCTCTAAGTGGTCTAACAAATAGACTTCGAGCTAAAGAAAAGGTCCTGCTCCGCCCTAGGGAATTTTGCAGACATACCCTATCTTTAAGAAAATTTCAAGCCGCATCTTTTAAGTGATGTTTACACTCTGTGCTCCGGGGCGTTAGTCTCTGACAGCCTGTTACATATGTTACTGTAACAAACTAAGGAAAAAAAGCAAAATGAAAGTTTGACCTACATAAAAGAGACATTAAACTATCTAATTATTCAATTTTCTTATGTAGTTTGCAAGCTGGATGCCTAAGCTACATCAAAGCAGCATTTTAAACAAAATTACAGCTTTGCGTCACATAGATTAAATTTCCGTTTGAAAATTGAAATTTTGACTTACATCATTTAATTTTACAGCCGATTTGTGGATTTTTTCAAGTGTTTTTAATCTTAGGTTACTAAAATACTCATTCGACTAATAGAAAAAACAAAGTTTGCTTTTCTATCTCAAATATATTGTTTTATATGAGCTATTAATTAACCCTACCCCCACCCCCCTGATTTTAATTATCCGATTTTGATATCTATTATTGAAGAAAAATATGAAAATATTTGATGCTGGTGGATATCTTAAAATTTTGGCACTGTCTTGCTAATGCAATAAAAAATCATGCATTTGCAAGTTTGACATCAGGATCAGAGCACGTATTAAAGTATGTAACGTATGTTACATGGCATAATAAATGAGCAAGGAAATTGTCTTGGAAGTAAGAGCGGATTTTTCAGAAAAAATACTATTTTTCACATGATTTCCTATTAATCTCTAGCCTCTGGTGCCTTAGTCTTAGTAATTATAGTCATTGCTGATATCAAGCCCATGAAATTGTGTTACATATGTAATTTATTATCTTTTTTATCACATATTTCCTAATGCCTATAATACTTAAATATATAGTCATATAAATAGAAAATAATAGTTCACATTTAAATGAAACAATTTAATAAATACTCCTATTAAATATAATTATTCAAATACAATCTTTATTCAAGTCAACCTCACAATGTCTATCATTGTGTCTGCTTCTATGGCAAAATAATCACCCATTTCACCACAACCAGTAGAATCATGGCATAGTATTAGGGCTGCAAACTGAGAACAATCTTGTTCCATCCCACCCCCTTTAGGAATTGTGCAGACATATCCTACCTTTAAGAACAATTCGAGCTGCATCAAATAAGAGTTGTTTGCACTCTATTAACCAGGGGGTTAGCCTGTAACAGTATGTTACGTATGTTACCATAAATTTAAGAATAAATGAATTGAAAGTCTGAGAAACAGAAAGAAGACATAAAACTATCTACTTATTTGAATTATTCATGTAGTTTGCATGCTTAATACCTTTGATACATATGAAAGTGTTTTTAACAAATATACAGCTTCCTATGGTGTTATATGTGTTACATTACTTAAGATTACCTCTTTTAAATTTGGTAATTGTGACAAACATCACTTATAAGCATTTCGTGTGATTCTCATCTTTTGTCATCATAAGACTTGATTTTCTTTGTATGTGTGGCCAGTGTCAGCATCAAACAAATTGACTCAGCAATAACTTGAATTCTTAGCATTCTTCAAAAGCAGAAACAGCATGTCAGTGTCATGGGATCAAACACCTGATTAAATTTGGGTTTAATGCCATTTCACATATATGCATACAATGGAGTATGACTCTGGTATATGTCTCTTTCTGTAAAGTGGCAAGAGCAAACTTACTGCAGCTGCCTCTGCATCCGTGCTAGTCAAATGATAACTTTGCTCTGATTTTGCAAAAGCTATGTCTCTACCGTGTACCTCTATGAATACTTTAAGATTCCGACATTAGTCAAACAGAAATTTGATAGGCTGCTTTTTCTTTGCATCATTTGCCATGGAACCTTTCCATTCCTTTGGAGCTTAAGTCCTCAGGTCTTAGATCAATAATATTTTGCTGCGCCCAAAGAATTTAATAAGTTTTCTTTAGTTACAATGTTGACTCTTGATGGTTTTGGCAGACGGTCAGAAACAATATCTGTTACACCTTGAAAGCTATCTGGTATATGAGAAAGAACATAAAGTTGGACATTGCCATCAGTTATGTTTGCAGCCGGTTGTTTTTTGTTGTCAGTACATTGAAGCAAGCCATAAAATAATGTAAACCCTTTGATTTCTTGGTTTTTGCAGCCATATCATTAGCTGTTGTATTCAAAAGAAGGAAGGTGGACTATGGTAGAATAGGATCACCAGTAGTTCTATATTATGCTCTATGGAAGATTTATACAGAGTAAACAAGTTGATAAGGTCGCCCCATTTCATGATCCATTGAAAACACTTGCCTATGACTGTTTAATCAAAAAAAATGTCACGACAATGCGCTTGCTCATTTATTATGACGAGTTATATACGAGGGGCGATCAGAAAGTTCGGGGAAAATAGTTTCCATTTCTACATAGGTTGATCAATAGAGCTGGAAGTACAGCACATACTACTGCAACACGTATGCACTTGATCGGTAGTAACATGCGTGATGTTAGTCGTCTACCTGCGTTACAGCTGTCGTCAAGGAAACGCTATATAGCGCAAGCGGCCCATTTTACGTTGCATTTTGACTTTTTACTACACAACCAATTAAACTTCAACGTTTTGTAAAATTGTGTTATGTTGCGATAGCCCATATCGCGTTCCATGCATATTTAACGACATATTTACTTCTCTTATATGCAAACATTCAAAGATTTATATCTAACGGATGGTGTTCTAAATGGAAACGAATAGCAGTACTGTGAAAAAGGCAAAACACTCAACTTCTATGAACCCACTACCTGTTTTGGAATGTCAATTCTTTTAAATAAACTATAAACACACTTCGTAAAACACCCTTTTTCATGACAGTAGATCTAATATTGATAGTTAAGTCCAATATTGTAATTATTGTGATGAACACTGTCAAGAAATTAAGTTTTTTTCTATTTCTTATTTACAAAAACTGGAAAAATTGACGCATTTTAGGCCTGCCCTTTGGACTGAAACCTATTAATTCGAATACACCGCGCAGTGGAATAAGATACAAACCTCGTATTAAGTTCAAAGATTGGTGGAATATTACTTTCCGTTAAAAATACCACTCATTTCAAACACAACTACGAGTTTGAGCCCCGAGAAGCAACCCAGGTGTACAGATGGCGGTTCCAACGAAATGACGTCACAGGGGCGCCTCATGCTCATGCGTCTGGCGTCACATTTTCTAAATTTCATTTTAGTCAACTTGCTATGAATGGTAGTTTCTATCTGTGAATTTTCATTGCAATCGATAAAAGCAATGTGATATAATAGCACTTTTCCGCAAACTTTTTGATCACTCCTTGTATGATACAACCTTAAATAAGCGCTCTTATCTTAGAAACCTAGTGAATCATTGAAGTGAAAGGGTCTAATTTGCGCTCTGTTCATCCTGCATTTCATTGCTTTATCTGCTGTGATACATCTAATTTGTTTATCTGAAAGGACAGAGTTACCACCTTTTCAGCATTTCAGAAGTACCTAGACTTCAAATAAGTTTTTGAATGTTCGGGGAAAGATGATAAGTGCAGGAACATTATTAGATGAATATATGTGTGTAGCTTGAATGGAAAGGCTACATTTGTAAAAGTTAACCAGCTAATATATGATTCTTTATCACAGAAATATGAAGGTACATCAGTGCAGGTACTCATTGCTTTTAATGGCATAGTTTTCCTCCTTGTAAAGCTTTAGTCTTTCTCCTACTTGCAGAGTACGACTTGAAACACATGCTCAAAGAGCCAACTATTAGGAATTCATATCAGTTTCCGTATGTTCCAAGCCATGAATGGCAAAATTGGAAAGTTGATAATGGCTCATCAATTTTGAGTGGACTGGTGGTAAGATTGTATAACAGTAAATGATTGAAATATTGTGTGACGATTCTACTAGTTGCAAGGAGGCGTTTGATAATAATGATTACCACAGAAGCAGACAACGACAAACGTTTAACATGAGTGTTAAATCGATGAGAATTAGTATGGACCATTTCATTTATTGCATAGGCTTGTATTCATGTAAAATTATATTTTCTATTTGTGGCTCTATATTTAGCATTATATGCACAGTATTAGGAAATGTGTCCAAAAGGCCATTGATAACACCTGTAACAACAGTCCATGGGCTTGATTATCAGTAATGAATATAATTTCTAGTGTTTTGGCACCAAAGATTTATAAGTACACATTAAGTGTCCTGAACCTAAATTTAATGACATCTTGCAGATATATGAGCAAGAAAGACTAAGAAAATGTAAAATATCCACATGTTGCAATCGCTTTCATGTGTGTTACTTAAATGGTAATAACAAAATTTGCTTCCGGGTAAAACTGGGGGTAGGGCTGTGTATTAGCTCCTATAAGACAATATATTCAAGATAGAAAAGCAAACTTGGTTTTTTTCCTTTTGATCACTTGAATGTTTAAAATCAAATAAAACAGTTTGAAACCAAGACATAGTAGTTGTTTAACTAAATGACGATAACCACACTTATGGCTTTTTGAATTATAATTAGGTTCATGTAACGCACATAACACCACAGTCAGCCGTATTAATGTTAAACAGCTTCCATATGTAGTAAAGAAATCCAGTAAGCAGGCTATAAGAATGTCAAGTTATTAGATCATTTTAATGTATTCTTTCTGTAGCTCAAACATTCAAATTTTACTATTCCCAAATTGATATAGTAACATATGTAACAAGCTGTTACAGGCTAACGCCCCGACTTACAGAGTGCAATAATTTCTTATTTAATGCACCTTGAATGGTTATATAAGATGTGATATGTCTGCAGAATTCCAAAGGGGATTAGTATGGAGCAGGCCCTTACTCAGTTTGATGTCAAAATACTGTTTGATGATTTTACTTATTACGATTTTGATGATGACACTGAAGCAGACACAATGATGGATGATGTGTATGAAGTAGACTCAGATGATGATTTTGAATATTTAGATTTAACATGAATATTTATTAACTGCCCTGTTCAAATGTGAAACAATCTTCTCTCTTTGTGTCACTATATGTTATAGCATTTTACATATTAAGAAATATATGAAAGTAAGTTTATTTATAACATGTGTAACAAATATCTATTGGTTTGATAGCATGCACTGAATATAATTTCTAAGGTTAAGGCACCAATGACAATAGATTTATAGGGAAACATGTAAAATATAATCATTATTTTAGAAACACTATCTCTTAAGTAAAGACAATACTCCTGCTCACTCGTTATGCCATGTAACATATGTAACGCTCTCTGATCTTTAAAACTTTGTGACAACTTGCAGACCCATAAGTCTTTATCATACAAGCCAGCTTAAAGTCCCTAAACAATGTAAGATGTGCAGCAGCTGCGAGTATTTTCACAATTTTAGCTCAAATTTTCAAACTACATTTCCTTAATTTGATATAGTAACGCATGTTACAGGCTGTTTCAGACTAACGCTCCAGCTGAGAGAGAGCAAACATCCCTTATTTGATGCAGCTTGAGTTGTACTTCAAGAGTATGTCTGCGAAATTTCCTCGAGGAGATTAAAACATTTTAGGCATATCTTTTGTAAAGACAATGAGCTTGCCCATTTATTACATCAGGTAACATATGTTACAGTCTCTGATATAAAAAAATTATGCAACAAACTTGCAGATTTATAAGTCTTTTCAGTTAAGTAAATAAATACCAAACAATGAAAGACTTTCATCAACTGCAAATATTTTTAAACTTTTTAAACTTTAGTTTTAATACCAAACTTTTCACCTTAAAACTGGGTAGGGGTA
Organism: Loripinus fragilis; assembly: GCA_964019695.1. Lineage (NCBI taxonomy): Eukaryota > Metazoa > Mollusca > Bivalvia > Lucinida > Lucinidae > Loripinus > Loripinus fragilis. The sequence goes on from OZ026523.1 coordinate 34,184,907, forward strand.
GGGTTGTTTAATTGCTAATTCCAGAAAGAATATCTAAGATAGGGAAACAAACTTTAATTTTTCTGTAAGCCAATTGCATAAGCTAGTCAGACATGGTTAAAAACGTTTTGCAAAATACACAGAGAGATTGTGAATGTAAATGATGTTAATCACACTTGCAAATTTTAATGGGTTATCTGATTTATGTAACGCATATGACACCTTAGGAAGCCGCAATTTTGTTCAAATGGCTGTCATACGTAGTTAAGATATCCAGTATGCAGACTATATAAATAATTTTTAAAAATAGATATTTTAATGTCTTTAATTTGTAGCCCAAACTTTCAATTTACTTTTTCTTAATTTGATAAAGTAACGCATGTTGCAGGCTCTTACAGACTAACGCCCCAACGTACAGAGTGCAAACATTTCTTAAAAGAGTCGACTTTCAGTTCTCTACAAGATAGGGTATGTCTGCAAAACTCCCTAGGGGGGAGCAAACCCATTCTCAGCCATCTGTCTAAAATGTTTACAAATTATGTTCAAGAAGTTTACACGATACGGAAGTCAATGACACAGGCCGGTAGTTTTCCAGCATATAAACATCTTCTTTTTTGAACACAGGTGATACGTTTGAATTTAACCAGTCTTTAGGTAAAGTTCCACTGTCTACCGACTACTGAAGTATAGTTCTTAGGCCCAGGGCTAACTGGACTGCACAATTTTTTACAATAATATTTGGGATGTTATCAGGTCCACATGCTTTAGAAGTAACAATGTTCTTCAAAAGTTTTTCAACACCTTCTGTTTTGACAGTTAAGTCTGGAAGTTTATGTCGAAACTGTTTTTTTTCATATGAGGCATGTCCGAGGAATCTTCTATTGTGAATACAGATCTGAACTGTTCAACTAGTATTTGAGCTTTTTCATTACTTCACTGAAAAGAGACCCAAGTTTTTGAGCGGAGAAATACCAATATTGTCCTGTTACCTTGATTTAACATATCTTCAAAACGGCTTGCTATTTTTATTTTGCAGTCCTTCGTTGATGACATCATTGATGTGATTTACTTCCGCTTCTTTGGATGCTTTTTACATTGACGTTGAAATGATTTAAATTCTGTCCACTGTTTAGATTTTTTGCATGTTTGTAGAGGCGTGCTTTCCTCCTAGTCATACGTCGGAGCCTGTAGCTAAACCATGGGACTTATCTCCTCCCTTTCAATATTTTTGTAGGAATGAATTTGTCCATTATTTCAAAAGTCTTAGTTTTGAACATAGTCCATAAATCTTCAACATTTTCCCAGATTCATAATCTGTAATAATATCTTTGGACAGTTTTTCAGTTTCAGAGTTTATTGATTCCAAGTCTGCCTTGGAGTGTATGTAGATTTTCCGGGGTTTTTGGGTGACACATTTTGGGTGTATATCAAGGTCAGTTACTTATACCTGGAACACTGTATGAACTCTTCACCAATGAAGGATTATTCATAAATATTAGGCCCAACATATTTCCATAGCGTGTGGGTTCATTATGTATTTGGGTGAGTCCATGTTTAATTGAAAGGTCCACTAAAGCTTAATGTATTTCTCTGTCAGTGGCTACCTGCTTAACAACTAGATTTTTCCAATCAATGTCGGGGCAGTTAAAATCTCCTGCGAGTATAATATGTTTACTTTTCTTGGAGTTTTAAAGTTTTTTGAGTGAATCATTTAGATAGTAGACATCTAAGTTGAACACGCTGTCCATCACACATGGCGACTAAAGCTCGGGTGGTTGCGTCTTTAGAAGATTGAAAAGAAATGATAGGAAAGATAGAAGTGAAAACAAAATATTGATAGGATAGCCAAAAGAATGTGGAAAGATTGGCCAATGCATTTGGTTCTTCACTCCGGTCCAGTCTAGCTTCCGTGGCGGTATAGTGTGACCAGGTAACGGACGTTGGGCGTGTCAGACAGAACACTGCCATTCACTGTCAATTTAGACTTGTCTACAGTAAATTGGGTGCACAGTATAGGTACACTTTAATCGTGCAAAACGACTGAATCGCAGTCAACAAAGCTGACCAGCTTTTTACGGTTAATATGCCTGGTGAACGTTCGAAAGCAGATCTAAACAGAAAACCTGTCTTACTTATTTACACACACACATTGGTATATACTTTTACTTACTGTTCAGGGCCTCCTAGAACGTATGTGGATTTTAGTTAAGATGGGCAAGGCAGACAGGTTCATATTAGAACGGTTGTTGCTGCTATGGAGTGAGGTTGCACAGCGTGATGCAGATCTGATTGCATGTAGCGTGCTTATATCTGTGCTTTCCTTTGGTATTGTATTAACATATCAATGACACAAGAAACCATCTAAAATGCAAAGCTGCATACACTTGTACGAATATCGAAATGTTTAAAACAGTCATGAAAAAAGAATATAAACGCCGTACATCTATACCCGACAAAAAAGAAACACACCACTTAGAACTGTTCAACTCTCAGGAAGATCAAGAGTGATATGCCAGTTTAGTTACTATAAGTGTAGTGCATAGGTATGTCAGGTACTGTTGAGTCACGCGTCTTTTGCAATCTGGCGTCGAAATTGTGTCATGAACAAAGTGTAGGTCAAATTGTAAAGTCACAGAAAATAAGTGCTATTATAATGCTCCTTGCTGGATAAGTTCAAGCAATTGGAATCATCTCAGTACCCAGACACTTTTTCTTTGCTAATTCTATCTTTAAAGGACCTCTGACGGTGGTAATGGGAATCACAGTGTATCGCTGCCTATAATTTTGATAAAAATTAAAGTTGATCAAATGCTTCCATCTTCATATATAAGCTCGCTGTTGGTCTCTATTTTATGATTTTGCATTTGATTTCCTATTTCCATTAATGTACGGCTTAATTTTGGGGTATAAAATGGTCACTTTTTGTATTATACATATAGGAAATAGAAAAATATTTTTAAAACATCATTCCCCCCCCCCCCCCCCCCCCCCCCCCCCCCGAGTTCCAACTAATCCTTTTGCACGTAAGTGTTTTCTCATATTTTACATAATATATGTGAAAAGCTAGTTGGAACTCGGTGGGGGGGGAATGATATCCCACAGCCCAAACTGTGACGTCTGGGCGAGCCCGAACATTAGCATTTGGATTTTTTGTGTGCTCTCTTGAAAATCTTTTTTTCCAGTATAATGAAATAATTAGTACAAGTAAGCTTCCTTTTCATAACCCCTTAGTCATGAAATATTACAACGTTTTAGCATATTTTTCTTTAGATTATGAAAATTGTCCCTTTACTAAATTCAGTTGGTAGATTATTTTGCACATATACTGTATCTATCCAATACACATAAACTACATGGCCATCGACTAGGTGTACTTTACGCATGGATGAATGGTCATGCTAGTTTGCTGCATTATATTGCACCAGGTATTGTTTGTCAAAATTGACCCGAGACATATGAATATTCAATGACCTTTTACTCAGTCTTTGTGAATCTTCGTAAAAAGTGCACTTGAGATTGTTGTATTATTACTAATCTGAATGAAATTTATCACGATTCCCCCGATAGCCTAGTGGATAGTCTTGTGTTTTAGCACTCAAAAGATGTGGGTTCGAGTCCAGTAGCATTTATTTATTTTTTTTTCATTTGTTTTTTTCGATTTACTTGTTTCTTTCTCTTTATTCTTGATTTTTGCACAACTGGATACATTTTTTTAATTTGGCATGTGTTTATGTAACAAATACAGCACCGTGAATAATTTTAATAACCCTACACATAAATAATTCTTTGCACGCTGAATATTTTTCGAGACTTTTGTTATCATCTGCTGACTTTTAATCAAAATTAACTTTTTCAAAAGTTTTTTCAGGAACACTATCAGAGTGTCAAATGGTCTGTTTCTAGAACCAAAGTTCTGTTGGCACTGAACTGGGTCCAAACTATTTGCAAATGTTAACAACCCAGGGGGGGGGTACTCTAATATTTTCACAAATACGTAGGCTCAGGCTATTTTTTGGGGTTCAAAATTCTGAATTTCAATAATTTTTGGTTTTGAGAATTGTATATTTTTTGGGGTATTAAGATTTTGTGGATATTTTTGGGGGTCATCACAAAATTGGGCCAGTTTGAGAGTCATTTCTATGCATTTTAGGGTCTTTTTTAAGGTCAAGGTACAGAATTGGGATATTTTTTGGGTTGCTAAAATTTCAAATATTTTTTTTAGGTGCTTGAAATTCTTGATATGTTTTGGGGGTGAACGGTAGATGCTGGGTCCGAGCCTACGTATACGGAAAAAATTGAATACCCCCCCCCCCCCCTGGGGCTATCAACCGCAAGGAAAGAGTTGGGAACTTAGGGAATAATAAATACAAAAGCGGCTAAATATAAATGAATGATGTAAAGCTCATCACAAGATGGTGTAAAATACGAACAATATTAACTTAAAAAAGAAAGCAATTTGACAATTATATAAACAAGGTTCCTTCCAAGTTTCGATCCAAGTACGCTTGATTTGTAAGTAGACTAGTACAAATAAGGATGAAACTAACGACTATCGACTTATGACTAAAAACCAAACTCACTGTGTATAATAGTGTATACTGTTTAACTATCTGTACCGAAGCGGAAAATGAATCTAAACATAAAAAGCGACAGCTACGTGCTACAACCTTTATAGTATAGTGGCTAACAAACATACCTTGTAGGCTTGTGGTAACGGGTTTGAGCCTCATGACGGACATTATTTGGGCCGCTTTATATCCATATTGATAGTGATTAAGACGAACAGCTATTATTAAAGGATAGTGTTCTCTATCCATTTTTAGTTTGAGCAACTGCGTGATTGACCAACTGTTAATGACAGATCAATTCTATCGATGTTAGTTCGATCGCCACTCGACTGAAAGTGGATGGATTGGCACCCTAAGTATACCTCCCCAATGAGAGCTGGAGACTGAATTTTCATTGGTACGTGCACTGCTGGGTAATGTTAAACGTGTTGCAGTACAGAAAAAGCTCTGTTTATATCTACCTACTTTCAGGAGGAAAATCTGCCTGTCCAAAACCATTTGTCCGTAACTAGTACACATGATGTAGCACGCGGTGCAACGTTTGTGTGTTAGGAGTCAACGGTTTCAAATACATTCAAATAACCATTCAAATTTAATATGAAAAAAGCTAAACGGTGGACCTCTAAATCACAATATGCTACACCCCGTGATAAGCAACATGATCAGTCTATCGGAGCCTTTAATTGAAGCTAAGAATAGACAGACAAATATCCAGGTTTACGATATGTCCTGTTGGTTTGTTTCTATGAGTGGATTCTCTTAGTAATGGAAATCATCAACTTCCTGAACAACTCGGCTAAATCGAAATAGGATAGAGAGACAAACTTACTCACAAGGGTTCTGGGTTAATTCAAAGTTAAGAAACTCAAGAAGACCCAGTCCTTTCTGTTATAATTATTACAGCTCTACCAATAAGGCGGCGATCACGAACGCCCTGATGCCCAATACAACGGCTTTGGTAATTTACCAAATTAGAAGAATGTTGACGGAAGTACGGCTCTACTGTGTGTAACAAGCCAGCACACAACTCGACTATCACAGTTACTTTTCTCCTAGAGTGGCGGCAGAGAGTTCCGTTTAATAAAATGCGTCATTCCGCTTTTTTTCTCGCAAAATTCAATTCAATTCTTATTCACTCTAGGTCAACATAGTCAACAACAAGAGGTATAGTACAGATAATTGTATGCATGAAAATACATCATGGCGGTCATATTGTTCAGTTATTAGATTCCATATATATAATGTCTAACCATAAATCCCTATTATCTGGTGGAGCACAACAGATTCTCTTTACTTTACATAGCTAATTTTCATTGCCATACATATATATGATTCAAGACTGATCCAGCGCACACCGCTCTGGACCTTCTATGACTAGACCTTGGATGTGATGTCAGGCCAGGAATGGTTCAGCGCCGTGGCGCCAAACCAAACCCGGCCCGACCTACATCAGTATTTAAATTAAGCAAGTTTGTCAGCGTTATAGATACTATATGTATTATATTAGGGTAGAGGCAGTTGGTTTCTCTGGAAGGAACCACCCCACTACCCCTAGCCATGAACACAATGAACTTCCGTTTTAGTCATGCACCTTATGAAAATGCTCCTACTTCGCAATGGCGTCAATGTGGAGCTTTTGCGCCACTTTGGCGTCAGGGCAAAGTAGTGCATTAAGCAGCATGGTAATTCAGTTTTGATTTCAAATGTATGAAATTTGAGAATACTCGGAAAAAAGTCTCATATATATATATGAAACTTTTTTCCGAGTTATTCTCAAATTTCATATATATATATATATATGAAATACCATATTAAATGATTACTTGGCAATATAATGATTCATAGCAACATAATTATTCAGAAGTTAGATATATTAGCGGAATTTAATACAATAAACGATGGCCAACTGTATATATTGAGGGGCCACAAGCTATATTTTCGAAAAAAAAAGTATTCTTTCACTGACGATCGCTGTTGTATTGGCAAACAGTGTAGACTCTGATCAAATACCACATCTGGGTGTGCAATGTTTGCCAAAATACGGATCTAGGAGCCAACAGTAGATAAAGGGATATTAATGTCTGCGAATAATTTGGTCGTTTTATTAACACTTTCTACACTCAAACCAAAAAAGTGAGTGAAGAGCTATTCCTACAAAAGTAAACGTGAGAGCAAGGTGTGTTCGAAATATCATAAATGTTTGGTTAAAACAAGTGAGTATAACCAGGAAATGATACAATCATAGACCACAAGCTAACCCTCGCCACCGTGAAGTAAGCACAGACCACTGACAGCTACACAACAACAGTATGCACTTTAATGAAATGTTTAGGGTAATCTTTCCAGAGGTAAGTGACTTTACACCGGATGGTATGCGTTCGGGCGTGCATGCGTGCGTGTGTGCGTGCGTGTGTGTGTGTGTGTGTGAATGACCGTCAAAAAGCTTAGGTCAAATGTAGCTAGTGTCATGACTTAAAGCCGCATCTGACAAATATTCAACTTCTAAAAGCGATATTTCAATAACTATCAGCGACTGCTAAGGCCAGTCAAGCCAACTCTGAGTTCTCCATCCCGACCCCTCCCCTTCCCCTACCAATAAACACACGCACGCACGTGTTTGTGTGCATCTCCATACCCAACATATCAACGAAAACCATTTACAACCACATCATTCCGCCTGGCATATAAAAATAGTATCGGCGTTTGTGTGTGTGTGTGCACTGGGTTTCCTTTGATTAAACTAGACTTGTCCAATGGAGAACAGGGCTGTTGTATACAAAGCACTGTTTGGGCCCATGTTTCGGGTGTGTAGAGACTGTTTGACTCCCTGTCTGACAGACGCAGTAATGAAAGGCATGAAGGTGCGGGGAAGACTGCTGTGAGTTGGGTACGTGAGCTTTTGTTCAGCCAAAGTCGTGTTGGTGTAGTGGGATCTCAGTTGTTCAGAGCTGCAGGGAATACAGAAACAGGCTCCTCTAACCTTATTTATATTGCCTTTATAACAGCCTGGCAATCATTTGTCAAAGAGGGTGCATGTCAGGGCTAGCATGGGTCCCGCCCATATCGGTGTCACCGCCCGAGTGCTTATTTGGATGTTATTGCGGAGACGTTTGTGGGTTGAAGCTCAAATACACTACTCTCTGTGTTTTTGCCAGGTCAGGTGGTAGTATATATTTCCATAGGAACTTCTCGTAACTTGAATAGTTTTAACTGCGGATCGCCGATATAATCAAGCGTATTATCTGAAGTATTATTGTGTCTTTAGGAAGACACTTTATATGTTCTGCTAAGAACTGGTTTAACCCAACAATTCATGAAACGTCCCGATATGACTGAAAGATTATTGACTGATGAGTAAACCATCAGCGCAGACAAAAAAGACATTATGACATTATTTGAACACAATCATTTTAAAAGCTCAATAATGGCTAGCACCCATATAAAGGAATTTGACAAAAAGTGCAGATCCAACGTAGGCACAAGGTAGATGGTGAATGAGATAATGTCTGATAAGGGTCTACACTGTTTGCTTAAATGATACAACAATTTCTGTAAAATGATAAATATCACTGTCGTTAACCAAAACTAAAGACTCTATAATTACAGATCGATCAGTCAGTTGAAATGGATTGAGGACTCCAGTAGGCATAAATGGGTCTACACTGTTCCATAGTTAATCAATATTGAGTGATTACTCTTTCGCAAGAAACTGATAGCTACTCTAATTGAGACAGCGGAGGGGAAAGGATGACCGTAGAAACTATTTTTAGAACGAATTTCTACCAAAACGGGGTCTCTGAATTCGCTATCAAACACATTGAAGATTGAACCAGCGGTCCCACCAATATGTGGCGAAAAACAGGTCTTTTCGACATCCCAAAGTGTTTCCAAAACTATATAATGTTATTATGTGGTATCATATAAAACATTTTTGGGACTAAATCGGCACATTCTACAGTCCCAGTAAATGAACAAAAAATAAAAAGCCACTTGAGCGTTAGACTGGGGATCGAAAGGCGAATGCCAGTTCGAGACTCACCACCAGCGCACTTGCTATTGCACACGTTATCCACTGCTTACTACTGGTTCAACCTATGGGAATCGTCCGACATTACTGACAATTTGTTGACGTGGGCGTAAAGCTCCAAAAACAAACGAAAAAAAAACACTTCAGAAAAATATATGTTAGGTTGGAATCGAACCAGGGATCACACGTATATGAGTCAGCTGTTCTAACCACTAGACCACAGAGTTTGTGTTGATTGTCTCTTATTTCGCTTTTGGATTTTAAACGTGTTTGTAACTTTAGACGAGTACAACTATCCACAACAGTGAATATACGTCGTCAGTGTATAAGCATGAGTAATTTTTTAAGCGAGGCGGATCTAGTATCCATTAATATTTGTTTCAATCAAAATTACAAATAAACATGAAAATAGTTTAAGAAAAACACTGGAACTAATGATACTGAGGTTTGGGATCTTATTTACATGAGAAGAAGCTGGAGATGTAGCAAACTTGTCGTGTTTTAAATTGTTGTTAAGTATAAGTTGAACCCGCCACCATTCCTTAGCCATTAACTTTAGTCTTAGTCATTAGTCAATCCTTATTTGTACTAGTCCAATAGTCAACTAACCACTAGGCTATCAGACCTTTTGCATTAACAAATTGACATTATCTTCATATTCTCTGTAAAAGCGTGACCAAGATCGGAGTACTCCACGAAAACGCACGAAAATCACGAAGATTTTGGCGAAAATTAATCAGTCTAAGGTCAATTTTGACAGACTATAAATACATTGTCATCAAGGTTGAATAAGGACTACAGTTGCACTTCAAAATAGTTCTAAACAAATCAGATAGAAAAAAACAACAACAAAAATAATCATTAAAATGCTCATGATTTCGGACTTTAAAATACTTTCACTGTGATTTGTAATTGAGTTTTGATGATATAATACCCTTACACGTAAAAATAATTGATTTCTAAATGTTTTTGGTGAAGTCAAATTTTGCAACCCCTACCCACTTTGGTAGAGTCTCTTTTTTTGTCGTAGGGATCTGCCTGTCTAATTATAACCTTAATTCGTTCCTAATACATCAAGCGTCCTATTCAAAAGGATACCAGTGGTATCTTATGCATAGGGAAGTTTTGGGAAGCATCTGAAAAATAGGCAGATACCCCATCAAAGTGTCAGAGGTCCTTCATCATACGCGATAATTGAACGCTATGTAGCCCATTTAGGGTGCTCAACGTTTCTTTAGGCAATGCCAAATGAGATGCCAGATTGATATCAATGCCATCAAATGTGCTTAATTGATATAATTGGTGTCAAATGTTTATTTTATCACTTGTGTGGATTGAAAATGCACACTAAAAATAATAAAATAAGATGATTAGATTATTATATCTTCATTTCTTTTATAGCAACGTCTTAGTATAGCATCTACTTTCTATGTGGGCGGGTCTGCAGTGTGTGGTTGTGGCATTTTCCTGGTCATAATCACTTACTTTTTCATCTACATTTTCTTTTTATTTCATAAGCCATATCTTTGTGCTTTCATTATTTGTCCGAACAGATGGGTGGGGAATAAAATTGTACTTCGCTTATGCGCAAAGCCTCCTTTAAACGCCAAAGCTGATGTAGTTAGTGGGCATAGATGTCTAAATTTTGGGCTGCAGCTTCACCTTCATCTATACCTAGTGAATACGAGAAGCGAAGGCGCTGGCAAGTCTGTGAATTTACACAGACTCGCCTGCTCCTTCGTTGCTCGACAATGCGATAAGAACCAAAATTTCAAGTGCATGCTCATGTTGTAATTTTATGCCCCAACATGTTTGTTTATCTGAATGTAAAACAAAACACGAATATTTCCCTTTTCAGGAGTTCAGAATTTGTTCTGAGAGCGTGACCTCAAACATGTAATAGTTCCACATATACACATAAAATATGCATGTCTTTGGCAACCTACGAAGTATCTTGTCCTCTGGAGAGATCCGTTAATTCAAATATCTGTCCAAGATAAGAAGTGAGCTTGAATAGTGAAACATGTTCGAAGGCAGCTATTTAATTGTTCAAAATTGTATTGACTTAATAATAGTTATAACATGGTTTGTCCGTCTGAGTGGGAGATAATCTATGAGCGATAGCGAGTGGAATCAGTAGATTATCACCCGTACATGCGAGCAACCATGGTATAACTAATTTATACCACCTACATCAGTGTGTTATTACACATTTCGATATATTCTGCGGATAAGTTGGTAATGCTTCTAGATTAGTTAGTTTCTATCCCGAAAATATTGATGGACTTAGTGACTATGATGCAGTTGCCATGATAACGAACACATACATGTACTGTCTGGTTCCCTCACATAGGCCTGTCTAGGGTCAGGTATAGGTTAATCCAGGCGGTCAAGATTTTGACCAAGAGATTTGGCGAGAATCTTGGAATAGGCTTGGGTTTAAGCCCTCCAGTAAAATATTTTACTGACCGTTCCAAGGCGGTACTTCTTTGGGAGTTGTGTTATTTATGTTTTGTCATGCTTTCGCGTTTGTTCATTGCTGCATTGTGGTCACCTGAAGGGAAAGGGCTGATCTCTTGGCTTTTGTTTGTGGTGTGTATTATAATTTTGTTTCTTTCCCACTTTGTATCCTGGGACAGGTGTGGTACTTGATTGAATCGATTCCTGATCCTTGCTGTCTTTTTTACTTTGATCCAGGAGCAGAAACTCTTAAATGTGAAAAAATGACGCAGATAATGATACATGAGTTCTTGAGATACAAATAAAATAAACGAATTGCGACAGGAATCGAATAAAACGATAGGTAACTTTACTTTTTCAATTCACTTTGATTTAGTGATTCAAAGTTATAAAAAAAAATCTAACAGTTTACCACCCACGCTAGAAATGTAACAGATAATCTCATTGGTCGATCAATTAACCAATCACGAAGAAAGATAATAAAAACCCGTCACGACAGGAAAGTTTATATACACCACTTATTCAAATTTTAATCCGTCAATGCAATTTATTGACTCTTTACAAACTTCTTAACCATTATTTATTTATTTTTATACATTATTTTATGAGGTAAAAACTTATTTAGCTTACGTAAAACTATTCTACCATGTCATGGGCGGATCCAGAGGAGGGGGGACAGGGTGTCCGGAGCCCCCCCCCCCCAACACCGGAGAATCACAAGTTGCTATATGTTTTTTTTTAGAAATGATATTTGGACCACCCTTGAGAAGTAATGGAACTCCATGTCCTATAAGAATCTATCATGAGTCTTAGGGTAGGATAGAAAAATCCGTCCCGAGGATCGCCGTTTAGCATCATGAGGCTTGCCGAGTGATGACAAACAGTGATCCCAAGGGACGGAATTTTCTATCCTACCCTCACACGAATAATGGATTCTTTTTCTTGCTCACCACTGTTTTTATTTTTATTTTTAATAAGCTTCCAGAAGTCCCTAAATACGCTAAGATGCAACTTTCACATGATGACTTTACTTGACGTCCTTGGTAAGATAGCATGGGTAAGATAAGAGTTTCTATCCCAGGGTATAATCTCCCATAACCTTATCAGGTGTGCAAGGAAAATGCTTCTCGAGGGTGGTCCGTAACGCCCTCTGTAAAATATGTTTATAGCCCAAAAAAAACAAAAAAACCCACAAAACATCAGGACCCTCTCTGACGCAATTTTCTGGGCCCGCCTATGAACGTGACCCTTATCACGCCACTATGCTTGTCCTGAAAACGTCTATATTGATTGCAATGTAGGCTACCTATAATATCTCCCCCTTAGCGGCAGAAGGTGTTATGTGCATTTTTCATACTATGTTGAATATCTGCTTTTACGGAATAAAGGGCACAATGGTGTACCATATGTGACAAGCCCTTTTCCTGATGATAAATATAATGAGAAGGTCACTCTGTTTTTGGCCTTTATCCATGTGTGTTCGTGACCTGGGTAGCGGCACATTTGAGGCATAATGACCCTTCTTCCATGAAGAGACACCTACCACCTTTAAAAAAAAAAAAAATAAAAAAAAAAAAAAAAAAAAAAAAAAAAAAAAAAAAAAAAAAAAAAAAAGGACATCATTTTCTGCATAGTCACAACAGAGGAAATTTCCTCTGTTCATAGGTGAAATAAAATACCTTGTACTCTATAACGATACAAAACTCACAATACGCTTATGTCTTATTTGATGTTTTACGGTCAAAAAAGGGAATTCCATTGGAAAATCCCTTTTTATTTCGGAAACAGTTGTATTTTTTTTTGCTTTATTTATAAAAATTATTTCGTCGCGCAAAAAGTGTGGCTTGTTTAGTTCTGTATTCAAGAAAATTATTCCTAATAACACTACCCCTACATTTCAAGAAGTGGGTGGAGAAACTTAACCCCTCACATTTTATTGATGACATAAGAACTTCTCATGGTATCGCGTTAACCATCACAAAATTGATTGACTTCTACTCTCAAGGTATTTTTACTTTTTTGTTTGCCACCGTTTTCAATTGAAGTGAACCAGAACGTCAACTCATAGCTAAACTTACTCTGCCCATGGAAATATTATAAAAGTTACTTCCCTTTGTTCTGGTTTACAAAATTTCGTTTGGTTTTAAGTGTGCTTGACAAAAATACCAACTCACAGCATTTTTAAACTACTGTCGGTTATATATTTTTAAAATTTGTGCATTGTAATATGCGATTTTCAGTCGAAAACATTAGCGCATTGCTTTCTAGACGGTTTTGGTATTGCTGTTCTGTAATTCATCTATTAGAAACATCCAACTCGGTCATTAATTGTATGATAACCGTAATAGATTGTGGCCTACCAAATGGTACAAAATTATCTTATTTCATGAACTAATGCTAATGTTCTACACACTTATCAAATGGTAAAAGGTTATATTTTCCACTGAAATTTTGCGTTTTCAGGTATACATACAATAATATTTTTCGTGTTTTCATTAGAATATCCTCATGAAATTTGTTCCATGACATATAGAAAAAGATAGCTCTCTAAAATGATACCAAACAAATCAGTTACTGAGATAAAAGACCATGCTTAGAACTTTTCAAATGCCCCTCGTATAATGTAACTATTATGATTATTTCTGAGTGTATATCGGGATTGTTACAGCTCAAAATCCAAAGCTTACGTATATATTTGATTGCCAGCTCTAAAATAAAACGACTGCCTAATATATATGCACGTGTATCAAAATGAAAACGAAAAAAGACATACACCTGTGTTTTATTACTATTAAACATGGAGATTCAAAATGTGAGGGCATATGCCATGGTACTAATATTACAGTTGGCAGTAGATCTTAACAGTTACAGAAAGTGGTATCGATTTGGGGAATTACCTTACGTCACTGTCATAAACGATTTGTGGAATAGTACCACACGCAAACAGGTTTTTTGAAAGCGGGTACTACGAAATTTCGCGAATGAATTCGATGATCGAAGCATATTGCACGGGCAAGTGAGCTTGGCAGCTGTCTATCAAATTTATGTCTTCCATGAGGCTATGAACGGTTGCAAAAAATATATAAAGATTCATTAATGGCTTGTTTTGAAAATGTAAATATTAGAAGAATAGTAATCGACACGAGCATTATAAAACAAAGGTTCGTCTTTAATAATGTCGGCCTTTGATTAGGCAAGCTGGCAAGGTTTTAAGATAGCCCATATCTCAAGAGAGCGATGCTGTATCGTTTAGTCTACCAATATGTCCAAAATGTGTGACAGTCTTCAGATTTTCATACTTACAAATATTGGTGAAATATTAGTCAAATTACGCTACGTATTGACTCCTAGCCGTGTTGACCTTCAATTTTCCCTGGGGTATAATATGATCGATCTTCCCCCGTCAATAAACTATTCAGCCAGCTGATACTTCGGTCTTTTCCGTTAAAAGCCGTTATAATACTAAAGCTACAGTTGATTCGCACTTTGACGACACCAATAAATCGATATCCTTTCTACCCGTAAATAAATTTAAATATACTCCAGTCGGAAGCAAAACGTCAACAAAGAGAGTAAACCGATAAAATAATGGAGGCCTCATAGTGTGCGTATATGTCAGTGTGCATTTGGTTAATTAATATTAAAAAATGTAGGAATTTTGGAGTTTTAATGGGAACTCGATTCTTTGGATATATCCTGAAAGACAGTATAGTTTTGATACTTCAGAAATGGATATAATTCGCTCAATTATAGGAATAATAGAATGCGTTTTGTTATTATCTGGTAAGTTATTATTAATATATCTATTGTTTTCATTATATTGTTAATGAGTAAATGTATCTACAAAATACTTATAAAATGACACTTTTCAAAACATATTTCCACGAAAAAAACATACTAGGATCTGTGTATCATCATGATATTTCTAGATTATATAATCAAAACATGGATTGGCTTAAGAAGCGTCTCGGTAACATGTTTCTAATGAGTATGAATAGCCCGCGATGAGACATTTCAAGTGAGTACTCATATCCCATTTTTATAAGTAGGGTATGCTTCTCATTGCTCATAAATGTGTTTCATGTAAGGTACCAGTATAAAACTTTTTCTTTTGGTGGGTTGTTTTGATCGACATTATTAGGACTTTAGTTAAGAGTGCGAACCATTTTTTTTATTCTTATTTCCCAACCAAAACACATGTTGTGGGAACGGTTCTTTTGAGCACCCAACCCATATGTTTAAACTCATGGGTAAGAAATAATTTACAATTTTGTTTATGTATTAACCCTGTGACATTATGCAAACTAATGTTTATTTCTATATACATCAATTTTTTAACTGATACTTGTTCGTGGAGAAAATGTTGAAGAGTCGAAAACGCGTTTCGATATATTTTGTACGATCGCAATACGTTGCAGACGAATAATAATAATAATAATAATAATAATAATAATAATAATAATAATAATAATAATAATTATAATAATAATAATATATTCGATTTGATCACAATACCTAGGCGACGAACTACAACTACTACTACTACTGCTACTACTACCACTACGTCTACTACTACTACTACTACTACCACCGCTACTACTACTTCTACTACCACTACTACTTCTACTACTACTACTACATCTACTACTACTACTACTACTACTACTACTACTACTACTACTAATAATAATAATAATAATAATAATAATAGTAATAATAATAATAATAATAATAATAATTTAAAGGCATTTATCATTATCAATATCATCATCTGTATTGTACAAGATATGCGTCAACACAAAACTTAAGCTGCCACCCAAACCAGGGGCAGTTCAACTGCCACCAAGTGAGACTTAATTTTTACATTAATACTAGTAAATTGACCCGTCATATATACAGATGTACTGTAACCAGGCTGTTTAGCTTAATTCTTATACATTTGTAGACATTCGCCGAAATGATACATTTTCGCGTGGCACGGGTCAAATAATTAAGCTTGTAAAGTGTCGCACTAAAATTCGATATTCAGCCATTCAAAATAAAATAGTCTTCTCATAGAAAAATACAAAATACATGTATACATGTCTGATCACGTGTGTCAGCTGATCGTTAAAATAATTGTGAAAAGAAGAAAGAAATATCGTACGAATATATTTCTTATCGATTATCATGTTCGAGTCTAGTCTTGAGAAAACCTGCTCAAAATTTTGCTCATTCATGGGACCCTCCTATGGGTTTCGGGGTAATACGATCAGCAATTAATCGATGGAAGTGACATGAAAAGAAAAGAACAGGGGAACGGGGACCTTTGTTTCAGGGGAACGATAATTAACCCTTACAGCGCCAATCACGACTGCAGCAGACGACAAATTTTGCGACATCTTTCTTATTTTTAGAGAAAAAAATAAGGAATGATATTTCATGAGAATTGTCTGTCAGCAGACAATTCTCATGAAATATCATCTCTTATTTGTAAATTTTGAAAAAGAACAAAACTTGAAATTGTCGTCTGCTACAAATTATAGGTGGCGCCTTATGGGTTAATGGAACAAATGCCAAATTTTGAGGGGGGGGGGGGGGGGGAGGCAACATTGGTGAACAGGGAACTAAAGAAAATATTTTAAATCTTGTGGGAACGGGGGAGCGAGCCCATTTTATTTCAGGGGGAACAGGGTAACAGATATCCCCCCCCCCCCCCTGAGAAGGCCTCAGAACACATGCGAAGATCAGTCTCCAAAGAGAAAGACATTTAACTTCACAGTTAAACCTCGATTACTCGAGCAAGTGTCACCTTAAGTAGAACATTGAAAGCAAACAAAATAGCGTATTTTGGTGTATTTTTAATAACATCCTATCAAACCATTGTGAGACGTTCTTTTAAGCACTGAGAACATATGTTTAGATTGGCGAATACCATGAATGTTAAAAATATTCAATTTTTGGAATATGTTTTTCCAAATAGCTCGAACTACTAATTAAACTATCGATAACTAAGGTCGTCGAGTCAAGGAGTAGTGCGATCTTTTGTTGATCCCCATCAGCCTTTTCCTTATAGCTTCCTTAAAAAGTTGACAGTTTTATTATTATAACGGTTACCATTATTATATTTTTCTGTTTTGTCCTATTTGTACTTTCGAACACTAGTGAAAGTCTCTGTCATCAGACCCTAGTGGTCACGCTAGGCCTCCATTGTAAGTTGTTTTCGGAGACTCTCTCGCCATGGCTCGGGTGTGTAATATTTATATAAGTAGTATAATCCACTTATATCCGCCGTTTAAACCTTTTATACCTGAGACCCATAAACGGTTTCTTTAGCAAACAGTGCAGACCCCGATGAAATACTACAGAAATACCCTGATGAAATGCCGCTTTTTGAGGCATTTCATCAGGGTCTGCCCTTTAATAGAATTTCAAGGGACCAAATATATTTTAACTTGGAAATCCAACATTTGACCCCTCGATATGTTCAATACACTATTGCTGAATAGAAATAGAAAAAATCTAATCCCGAGGACTTCGACTTAACGTGATTCGACTGTGCTGACAGTTTTTTTTCTGTGATGTCACTAGAAACCAAAGGCATCAAGGGCGCAATGCAACCGATGCATCCACACAGTCTGATCAGAAGCACCAACACTCGCTGCTTAGATAGTACCATGAGCGGATCCAGAGGGGGGGGGGCTCCGGACCCCCTGAAAATCACAAAAGTATAGGGTTTCCTAACAATACTGGTCCGGATGCCCTAAAAGTACTAAGCTACCAAGCCAGATATTCAATGTTGGGCCATCATCATTGGCCATTTAAGGCGTTTCGTGGGCGGGCCGATAATGTGGCCACCCCTCATAAACTATTAAAATTACCCACTTATAGTGGCCACCCCTCAAAAAAAAACTTGTCAAAGTTGGACCCCCTCTGATATTTCCTTATTATGGGTCCGCGCATGAGTACGACAGACAAACTTGCTAAATTGCTAGCGATAGTCTAGCTTGTCTCTGAAGCCGAGCAGAGTTGATAGGTTTTCTTGTGGGGTGTCATATTAAATATACCTTAATTAACTACATACAAGAGGTCTGATGAGTTTGCAGTTTAACACTTCTATTACTATGGCAACGCCCAACGCCCATGGTGTGGTCATTTTTACCCTTGTCATTTTGAGCGCGGAATTACCCTTCTTTCTTTGTTTTCATTTTCTTAAAATGGTGTACCCTAAATTCTGCCGACTAATAATGGTCTCCATTGTCTTGCAGTGAAATATGATAAACATGTACTGTACCTGTGTGTATTGACTTTTCAAAATTATAGTATTGTTGAACCGCAAAGTTCACACTTCGTAAATTTCGCATTGTGAATCCGATTCCTCGCAGCACGTGAAAACCTGATACCAATGCGTCACATATATCGTACTAATATCTCACACTTTGTGAAAAATACGCATGAAGTCAAATTTCATATAGCATACATGCGTATTCCTCACATTTATAAAATACCTTCCAAAGCATTTGATTCCAAATTTTCACAGTTTTGTCAATGACATCTGGGAAGATTAATTACCAGGCATCTGTGATAATTTGGTACCAATTTTTCACACGTGTGAGAATTTGGTACCAGTTCTTCACACTTGTGAGGTTTTGATACCAATTTTCACATGTGACGATTTCATACTAATTTTTACAGATATAAGGATTTGGTACCGATTCTTCACACGTGAGAGGATTTGGTACCGATTCTTCACATTTGTGGGAATTTGGTACCGATTCTTCACATTTGAGAACAATTGTACCAGTTCTTCAAACTTTAAAACTATAAGAATCTGAAAATTGAGGACAAATATAACCCCCCAAAAATACTGAAATTGACCGTACGTAAATTTCACATTTGCCAAAAGTGACATATTGATACCAATTCTTGAAATTTACGAAGTGTGAAATTTGCGATTCAACAAAGCATACATGAGCCAGTTCATGAGGTTTTTGTTCTTATCGTACGTGCATAGACTCACCAAGGCCGTCGTCTGTGGTACGGCATGGCCGGACGACATTTTTGACCCCGACCACTTTTTTGGCCGAATATGCTTTTTGGTCGGTGTCAACTTTTTTTTCAGTTCAGTTATCAAAGTTTGACTGACACATGCCTAGGTCATTATTTCGCCTGCCCCAGTGTGCGAAAGGCGCTCGTTAAAAATACAAAGTTAAGAGACTGATAGATGTGTTAATTACAGCTGATTTGGGGCAGGTCACTGTTTGGAGTGAGCGCGATCATCAGTGTTCTTCATCAGTGATCTTTTTATAATGTCAATGATCTTAGAAGGAACAGAAAAATATAATATGTTTACCCGCATCTTCGCAAGCCAAGGGTACTAAGTCCACTTCGTTCCTTATGCACGTAAGGAATGAAGTGGACTTAGTACCCTTGGTTTGCGAAGATGGTTTACCCGTATTAATGTTGTAGATGCGCAGACTGATTGAGTCGAATCATAGGTCTAGTTAAGACAAAACTTTCAGCGTAATATTGTAAATAGTCTCTTATCCTTCAGCTTTAACAATATTTTTATGCTAAAAACCGTCTCATCGAGATTTTTCTTTTGAATAAACATAACATATTTTTGGTAGAGATTTTGACGTATGTTTTTGGTGCTCAAACACCTCTCATTGAGATAGCTCTTTGAGTACCCACAACATATGCTTTGGGTGAGAAAAAGGAAAACTAGTTTTGTTTACGCCCTCTTGTCTAGAGGCATGAGAATGCTGTGCTCAGGTCCATGTGTATACACGATTACATGTATGTAAAGAACAGAAACTGAAAAACACAACTCAGTAAAAAAAATCAAAACAACAACAAATGTCTACATCAGAATTACAAGAAAAAATGGCCTCAAAATCCATTAAATTGCTTCTAGATACAAACATCTTGAATTAGAAAATGTTCTTCCTTAACTAGGTGGATATCCCTTCCTCCACTACTTGTGCTTTCGACGATCGGGAAACGCCTATGACGCTCCATGGCCGTACCACATCCAAAAAGCCGACGGCGGCCCTGCATTGGTATTAGTGTATCTTTGCAAATACTTTAAAAGCTATGTTGTGTCCCTTTTACTTGGTCCGGCGATAGCTTGATACGTATGGTCCATTGTATACATCAAGGGGTCGCATCAAACCAAGCAAAAATCTAGCATGTGCTGCCATTGTTTCAGCAAAGCAGATCAGGGCCCAGAATTACAATGCCTCCTTAAAGTTAAGGAAGACTTAAATTAAGTATTGATATTTCAGGATGCGTAAAATTACGTTTCAAACTGATCAACATCAAAAAAAGTTTCATTTTTTTCTGTAGATCACAATGATGTCTTTGACCACAAGTACCGCATCGAACCTAGCATTTTATTAAGTATTCAATGTTACTTGTTGAGATATCAATACTTAACTTCGGTCTTCCTTAACTTTAAGGAGGCATTGTAATTCTGGACCCTGGTTGCGAAGAACAATCAGTCTGTCGTCAAGGGCTTTTCCGCCATGACACCCACGAGTAAATAATCTTGTCAAATTAAGCTCTTTGTTAAATTTACCAGAAAATTCAACGGCTGGAGTGGAATAACAGGATACCATGACACTATCGAAAAATAATTATTTTGAATATTGCTAATAAGTAATATGTATGTTGGATCGAGGTCAACTTGCCTGTATATTAGATTCTTGCACGCCGGACAATGGTATCTGATATTTTACCCTGGGATAGAAAATCTTATCTTACCCATGCTATTTTACACAGGACGTCGAGTAACGTCATCATGTGAAATAAATAAATACATAAATACAAACAGTGGTGAGCAAGAAAAAGAATCGACTTTTCGTGTGAGAGTAGGACAGAAAAACCCGTCCCTCGGGATCACCGTTTGTCAACACTCGGCAAGCCTCGTGATGCCAAACGGCGATCCTCGGGAAGGATTTTGTTATCCTACCCTTAATGATAGATTCTTATATTCTCCTGAAATTATTACAAGATAGGGGACAAAAACGTTCTACAATGATAAACGGGACTCTTATCAGTAGGAACGCAACTCCAAGGAGAAGTGATTTTATCAAACATGCATATATAAAGCAACAAAAACATTATAATTTGTTTTTACTTTCTCTGCGAAGCGAGGAACGACATCCCAAATTTAACAGCTTGTCGCACAAATGTCCCAAATCGTATTCTGTTAAAAATTGGCAAGTTGTGCCTTTTTACAGTTTTAAAATACTTTTATATATAACAAAAATACACTCTGCGTTTCTGCTGTATCTTAAGGCCTATTTAGGTGACGATACTTTGGTCATTTGAAAGTAACGTCCTTGTTTAGCTGAGTTTTAGACTGGTACAAAGTCTAAAATGCTAATTTCATTTTAGTGCACAAAACCACCTTCATGTTCATGTTGTTGTTGACTTTTTGTTTATTGTTACTCCAATTGTGGGAGTCTGTAATTGTTCTGTTTTGTTGCACGTTACTTTTTGTCCATTCTAGTATTGCAATCATCTTGATGGGGAAGAGAGAGCTGGTTGCTTTGCTTAATTTGTCTTCCTGTTGTCTCGTGATGGTTGAGCGGCTCTTCCTCGCGGTGCTATGGGATTGTCTGCGGTTGGTGATTGTGGTATTTCCTGATCATACTCACTATTTTTCAGTCCTCTCTTATATCACTTACATTCAGCCTTAGCGGACTAAAAGTACATGAAGTAAAATATATTTCATAAAAATTAAAATAGACTGGTATTAGTCTAGCTGACTGTAGCATGACCAGAATGGGGAGAAAAAATAGAATCTAGACCTTACTGTTTGAGGAGATATGAACTGTTCTTAGCAACGTTCCTGAGGAATTCATAGAGGCCAGCTAAACTTTTTCCAGGCTGTTGAAGGACAGTTTTAGAAACCATCTATGTAAACCCTTATCTGAACATGTTTTATGTTTATGTTAAAGGTAGCCTTTATTACAATCAATATAGACCCAGATCAGACTAAATCCAGTCTGTAGTGCATTTGACTATATGTAGCAGACGTAATGAACAGCCAACGTTTCTGGGACAAGAATCGTGGTGTGATAAGGGCCACGTGCCTGGGCGGGCCCAGAAAATTTACTTGAGAGGGGTCCTGATGTTTTGGGTTTTTTGTTTTTGTTTTTTATTTGGCTATCAACGTATTTTATAGAGGGTCATATGGACAACCCATGAGCAAGGGTGGTCTGTACCAGCATTTCTAAAGAATCATAGTAGCAATTTGTGATTCTCCGATGGGGGGACTCTGGACCCCCTGTCCCCCCTCCTCTGGATCCGCCCATGACATGGTAGAATAGTTTTACGTAAGCTAAATGAGTTTTCACCTCATAAAACAATGTATATAAATAAATAAATAATGGTTAAGACGTTTGCATAGTGCCAATAAATTGCAATGAAGGAATAAAATTTGAATAAGTGGTGTATATAAACTTTCCAGTAGTGACGCTTTTTTCGTCTTTCTCCGTGATTGGTTTATTGATCAACCAATGAGATTATCTGTTACATTTCTAGCGTGGGTGGTAAACTTTTAGATTTTTGAAAAAAAAAATCACTAAATCAAAGTGAGTTGATAAAAATAATTTATCCACCGTTTTATTTGATTCCTGTCGCAATTTGTTTATTTTATTTGTATCTCTCAAGATCTCATGAATCATTATCAGCGTCATTTTTTTCACAGTTAAGAGTTCCTTCTCCTGGATCAAGCCTATTCCGAGATTCTCGCCAAATCTCACGGTCAAAATCTTGACCGTACCTGACCCTAGACAGGCCTATGTGAGGGAACCAGACGGTACATGTATGTGTTCGTTATCATTGAAACTGCATCACAGTTACTAAGTTCCATCAAAATTTTCCGGCGGCAGAAACTTACTAATCTGGAAGCATTACCAACTTAACCGCGGAATATCTCGAAATGTGTAAGGCCTCCCACACTTATGTTGGTGGTATAAATAAGCTATACCACGGCTGTCCACCTGTACGGGTGATACTCTACTGATTCCACTCGCCAACGCTAATTGATTATCTCCCACTCAGATGGACAAA
Source organism: Loripinus fragilis (assembly GCA_964019695.1). Classification (NCBI taxonomy): domain Eukaryota; kingdom Metazoa; phylum Mollusca; class Bivalvia; order Lucinida; family Lucinidae; genus Loripinus; species Loripinus fragilis. The sequence continues at coordinate 34,208,004 of OZ026523.1, forward strand.
CCAAGGTATAACTACATGTATTATTAAGTCAATACAAATTTTGGACAAATAAATGGCTGCCCTTGAATATGCTGACTTCTTATCTTGGGCAGAAATTTGAATTAACGGATCTCCCCAGAGGACAAGATACTTCATAGGTTGCCAAAGACATGCATATTTTATGCGTAAACGTGGAACTGTTACATGTTTGAGGTCACGCTCTCAGAACAAATTCTAAACTCCTGAAAAGGGAAGTTGTTGTGTTTTGTTTTACATTCAGATAAACAAACATGTTTGGCATAAAATTACAACATGAGCATGTTTTTTGTTTTGTTTGTTTGTTTTGCTGCTTTACGTCCCAAGTCAACAGCTATGGTCATTGCGGGACGGTCAGTTCACCTAACCACACTTTTTCCTGGGCAGGCTTGAACAAGCGGTTAACCAGTAATTCGTGCACATACTTTCGCTTGTAACTGACAACAACCCTTCTTGAATGAATCAGCAGAAGGGAGGAGAATGACCGTAGAAATCATTTCATGATCAGTCTCCACGAAAGTATGGGACCGGCTTGGAAGGCAACCATGCTAACATGAGCATGGACATGGACATGAAATTTTGGTTCTTATCGCTTTGTCGAACAACAAAGGAGCAGGCGACTCTATGCAAATGCACAGACTTGTCAGCGGCTTCGCTGCTCGCATACACTAGGTAAGGATGTAGGTGAAGTCGCTGATCAAAGTTTAGACCTCTAGCCTGGCTGAATACGTCAGCGTTGGCATTTAAAGGAGGCTTTTGCGCATATGCGAAGGACAAATTAATTTCTTACCTATCTGTTTGGACAAATAATATGAAAGCACAAAATATGGCTCATGAAATAAAAATACAAAATATGGCTCATGAAAAAAAATAAAAGAAAATGTGGATGAAAAAGTAAGTGACTATGGCCAGGAAAATGCCACAATCACACACTGCATACCCACCAGGGGTGGATCCAGGATTTCTGGAAAGCTAAAGGGGGGTTCATACGTATAAAGGTGTGGGGCGTGCTTTTCTGATTTTATCTCAATTTTGTTAAATATCCTATGAAAATGAAATAATTTGGTCTCACCAAGACCGACTTATTTCATTTTCATTAGATATTTACAAATACAAATACAAATACTTTATTCACTCAGGATTACAACATGTAACCAGCATGAGGTTCACAATCTTACACGTCTATTTTGTTACAATAACACAAGGTGGCTAATTGATTTAGGAAGAGAAAAAGTCAGTTTTGAAAACATAGAATTTCGCTCAATCCTCGGGAGGACTTTTTTCCATTGAGTTTATATTGGTTCCCATCTACATATTCACATATGCACACACATATGTTCTTTCACAAGTAAATCTACATATATGTGTAGATGTGTGTATATGTACTGTGATGCGAATATCTTTTCTGCCAAATGATTTACATCTTACAGACTTCAAGTGTTGAATGCTTATGTTCGTTAAATAGTGGGTGCCATGATGAGTCGACACACAATGTGCCATCTCATCTTGGTTCACAGTGTTTTGCTATGATGTCATATGCAACAATTTCTGGCCCAACTTAGTTATTCAGCATTTAGCACCCGTGTGTGCAATCGCTCATTGTGTTATTCTACAAAAATTATCACATCGACTAATGTACATCAAAATATGCTATATAGAGAGAAAATATATACATGAGTATATTGTTGTTGGTGTTCCAGCCAGAATATGTATATACGTGTTCAAAAATATGCGTCAATATATTATCTCCAGAACTCTACCCAATTTATCTTAATGCTGGATCTTTAAAAACGGGGGCGGGGGAGGGGGTCGAGCGAACCCCCTGAACCCCCTCTGGATCCACCACTGCCCACCCACGTAGAAAGTAGATGCTATACTAAGACGTTGCTATAGAAGAAATGAAGGTATAAATAATCTAATCATCTTATTTTATTTTTTAAGCGTGAATTTTCAATCCACACAAGTGATAAAATAAACATTTGACATCAATCATATCAATCAAGCACATTTGATGGCATTGGTATCAATCGGGCATCGCATTTGGGATTAGAATCGACCTCGGGACGAAACAAACGTTGAACACCTTAAAACCGTGGTTGAATCTTACATTTTTGAAACGGGTAGCCCTTTTCTTTTCTTTTTGTTTTCAAGTTTCAAATTTATTGTCTCTCACCTAATTGTTATTGTTTTATTGTTTAGTCGTGTCATGATACATTACATGATGACTTTTTGTCAATTTTCTTAGTTTTTGAACCTTACTGTCTAAGGCCTCAAGTCACACCACGTTTGGTCTTCCCGGAGCAAAGGGAAATATTGTTCACGAACGACTAGCGAAAGCCCTGACGTCATTGTGCCTTCGCGGAGTTGCGCCTGAGCTTTTATTAATTACATATGTAGTACCATTTGCTTACGATAGTCAGCTATGTCTCTTGGAACTCATATTTACAGAGCGTTCAGCATTTCTCTAAATCTAAGATCCGTTTTCATGAGTTTGGACATAAGTAATAAACTGTCAGCTGAGACATTTTCAGCCAATCAGGTAAATGATATGCCTGATCGCACCGGTTTACTATACAATATTCTATCCGTTTTATCCCGTGGATTATACAACCGAATGAGAGTTATGTGAATGAACATATGGAGGCCCGCTTTTGCTCTTTTAATACAAATATGTTATTCAATTGTCTTGAAAGCTGTCGCCCTTCCATTGACGCAACAGTATTCACGGGAATCCAACGTACTACGTTTTACCAACGTAGTCATATCAAATGGGCCATGCCGTGAGAAAACCTATTTTGTTGCTTGCGAATAACAAATGCTTAGACCAACTTGCGCATCCACGCAATTTAATCAACGTCTTTGTTATACTGATGGCATTTAAAATTTGTTTAGATCGTGATAGAGCTATTGAATCTATCTCTTTAAAAAGTTATAGAGTGGAAAGTTCTGTAGCGATGGAATCAATTCTTTTTTTAACCCTTGCCATGCTGAATATTGTTTTACTCTCCTCCCCAATTATATTCTCGGTTAGCCTTGAGCATTCCAGTTGTGTGCAAGTATTTTCAATCGGAGAGGAAACATTGTGGATCCTGATCAGATGGCTTCGTCAGAAGCCTGACGAAGCCAGCTGGTCAGGATCTACATAGTTTTCATAAAAGGGGTGACATACAAATGCTTAACATGCAATTAGATATTCGATATCAAGTTAATTGGTCTGCAAAACTTAATTGACGAATTAATGAACAGTAAACAAATGAGGACAAATTTACACGTGTTACTGTTTGTTTAGAACAGAACAGAACGACTGCATAGAAGATACGCCTCACATGCATGCTCTGAGTATTAAAGCTGAGGCGAGTCTTTTTATAAGCCCAATTTAAATTATGTATTTCGAATAGAACTTTCCAGCCCAATAGGAAATATTTCATGTTAAAATGTTCTTTTTTCCATATAAGACGTTGCTGGGCGCGATTTCAAAATTATTTCAATTGATGAACAGAATATGGGATTTAGGATAGTAAATGGTGTATATACCAAGACAAGATGCATTTCTAAAAGATCTTGCAAGAAGACAGATTAAAAAAAACGCGGCGCGGAAAATTACCCAGCATCCAAATAGTTAAATGGCTTTACTTGTACTTTAGCATGGAGGTCGACAACATTTGTGACCCAGACTCTTCACTGAAAATTCTGTATGAGGAAACGGTATTTTCAAAAGCATACAGGCTATTTTAAGAAGGTCTCGTCCATGACAATCAAACAAGCATAAGAAATGCATACTTTCCCAGCATGTCAAAATTGACCTTACGAATCATAAAATCATATTATTATGAAAACTTCAAACAAATGGACACGCTAAATCCCTTAATTAAACATATAGCCGTCTTGAATTTCGATTCTTTGTTGACCATTGTGCTTGTATCTCGAAAAGCAAGCAAATATTACATGGCGTTATGCTTATCAAGAAAGTCAGGATACATAGTTATGAGCCGCACCATGGGAAGAACTATTAATGAGCCGGTTTCTAGCACAATAGGTACAAGTTGGCTTATGCGTAAAGTGAGGATTCAAATCATTCTACGTATCTGTACAGTCTGATCAGAATCTTAGTTTTCCGTCTGATGAAACCGTTGGACACTTGGCTACCCATGGAACGCCCGCCGAAGACTCTGATCAGACTGTGCATAAGGCTGATCTGAGTCTTCGATGGGCGCACATTCCAACTTGTACCTTTTGCTGGAGACCGGCTCATTTAAGCATTTAACAAACAGATCAGCCTTTGCATCTGCAACGCATACTAACTGTGCTTGTTGAATCCAAATTTTCAAGATTCTAGCTAGTCGCTGTAGGTGAGCAGGTTAGCTTGAGTGTCACTGGGACGTAAAGCCATGAAGACAGTATTTCCTGTGACACGGCTCATATGGGCCTCGGCGCGAGAAAACCTGTCTTCGGGGTTTCCGAAAAAGCGAGACTCAAACCATTCTCCTCAGCTACAGAGACTAGCTAGAAAATTGAAATTTCGCTCATAGCAAGTCTAGATATGATTCTTTCCAAAAAGCGAAAAACAAAGGCGCTGATCAGACTGCGCGTATGCGCAGGCTAGTCTGCGCCTGTGTTGTTCGAAAACCCCCGAAGACAGGTTTTCTCGCGTTGCGGCCCATATTATGTCAGGTAAGAATGTCATTGGGTCATTATATCTGAAATGGGGCCACACCACTCGGCACGCACTCAGTCCAGAATCCTCTATGTTCGCATACTACATGTATTTATATGGGTACCCATAAACATTTTGACCTTCTGGACTATTACGGGGTTTCGGACCAATGTTTGCCTTAACGGCATAAAATTTCAGGCTATCCTGCGGTTAAAGGTGAAGATAGAGAGTGTACTTATCGAGGACCAAAATTACAATGCTTCCTTAAAGTTAAGGACGACTTCGATTAAGTATTGATATTTCTACATGTTACATTAAATGATAAATACATTGCCAGCATCGATCCAGTACTTATGGTCAAAGATATCATTGTGACTTACAGATGGAACTATTTTGATTTTAATGAGTTCGAAACGTTATTTTTCGCATCCTGAAAAGTCAATACTTAACTTAAGTCTTCCTTAACTTTAAGGAGACATTGTAATTTTGGGCCCTGGACATATTGTGATCAGATTGTGCGTGATCTAGGCTACTTATTACAATGTTTGACCATGTTGGACATTTACTTGCTTACTAGATCAAAACTCCAGACGCATCTCTGATCCCTACAAAGAAACGCTATTTTATAAACCTTTCCTTGTCTGCTCGTAAATTCATGATGCAATAAGATGTACAGGATTTGCACTGGTGTAGGCGCTAAATAATTTAGTTGTAAGATGGTAGTCTACTCATGGATTATCTGCGCGTTCAAGACCATGGCAAAGCTATCAAATCTTGGGATGATGTTTTATTTAAGTCTGTATATGTTATCCTTTGACCCTTTCTTGTATTTCGTTTCGACAAGATCGGATCTAGGGATTTACATACTGAAAGTTTAGAGGTATCCTTTGTCTATGTAATATCTGATTTGTTTTTATTTGGAATTCAGTCTAGCACACTTATTTATTAACTTATCAACACTTTTCATCTGCTTAAGAAATAACCGGACTCAACCTCCTGTTTAGGTAACAGTTTATGTAACAGTTTAAGTAACAGATAAGGCAATAATTCTGTAGACAATAAATTAAGTTACGTTTAAAGGCATATATTTTGTGATATATGGAATCATTAGTGAATTTACTGATAAGGGACAGTTTCAGTATCTCACAAACTTAAAGGAGCCTCAAGAGGGGGCTTACCTGTATACAACACAATTTCTTTCACTAAGATAAGGATCAATATTTTATCCAAAAAAATACCTAATCCCTTCATGGGACCACTTTATTTCCCCCAGTAAGGAAGTCATAATCACTTAATAAAGATTAGCCTTTGATCTGTCTAGTATGACCCCTGGAGAGAATCATAATGAGTGGTACCAATATTATTGCTAAATTTTCTATGTCTTTAAGATGGTTTTCTCCTATTAAACAGGATTTTGATCTATAGTAACCATGGTAACTAATATGGGAGCACATACAGTTTTTGTTGTGACCAATTTACGATCTAGACATTGTTGTTAAATCATGTATACATCTATTGTGACCATTTATAAATTTGTTGTTATATTCATGTATCTGACAAGAAACTGTACAGTTTACGTCAATAAAATATATGTTCCGTTCTGTTCAGCTATTATTAGCACGGTTAATCATGCGTGCTTTAAAGACATAGATCACTGTCCAATAGAGATCATTAAAGGATTAACTGATAAGGGACAGTTTCAGTATCTCACAAAATTGACGGGGCCTCAAGAGGGGACTTACCTGTATACAACTCAATTTCATTCACTAAGATAAAGATCAATATTTTATCATAAATTACCTAATCCCTTTATGGGACCACTTTATTGCCCCAGTAAGGAAGTCATAATCACCTCATAATGACTGTTTTTTTTTTTTATCTGACCAGAATGACCCTTGGAGAGAGTCATAATGAGTGGTACACTTCCACAAAACGCTTTGGAGCGCGACTGCAACGATAAATGCATTGAGTGAATCGAGGGTCATTACTTAGAGGTCGTGGTACTACTTTACCAGTATTATTGCTCAAATATTTATCCCTTTAAAGCCTTGCACTGCACAGTTAATTTGGGGAAATTATGATCTAGAGATCTTTGATGTATCATTTTGTTCTGTTCTGACCTAGACCCGTTTGAAGGGGCATTCATCAGTGACTCTTGTCAAGTCGATAGGTCATACCAATACACATCATTCGGCGTTTCCCTTGGGATATGTTATTGACACCATGATGAATTTGGTCCGATCTTCTAACTTAAAATAATAGACAACCAATTTATTCATATTTCAAACACCTTAAGGCTTTATTTTTAGAGCCCAAGGCTTTTTTAAGAAAGTAAAATTTTATCAAAAAGACCTTTGTCGAATGTCATAATGACAATGTACATCATAAAAGTGAAATAATAGGCAATTTGTCATTTGTGCTTGTTGTGTGGCAGTCGAGAAAGGAATTTGAGCCGCAACATGTGATTTCCAACAATGTGGCATTTTGACAAGTGTAGACACAGACGAGCCTGTGCAGCATCTTATTAAGCTTAGAAACTCCAAATGATGTTCAGCCAGTAGCTTAACAACCATAGAATATTCAAGCGACCAGCAAAGGCTCTGATCAGACTGCGCGTATGCGCAGGCTGATCTGAGGCTTTGCTGGTCACACATACCGCATGATTGGAAATAACATGTCGCGTCTCATTTTGGCAACCGTCAAAGATGACCGTTGCACTTGCCAAAGCCAGTTCATCTGTATTTTAATCACTATAATGACCCGAAAACATACAATGACCCGAAAACATACATTATGCTAAATATCTTAAATAAGATACATTAAAGTATATGAATCTAGGCAATTTTCTTCTATAAATATCAAATCAAACATACATACTAACAAGACAGCGGACAACAAAGGCACTGATCTGGTATGCGCCTTTCTTGTTAGCCGCATGCAAAAAAAATCTGTATACTAGCATGTCGTATGACATGTAGAGTTTGTGTGTGTTTTCCTGAGACACTGTCATAAAAGAAACTTGTTCACAGAGATTCTTTGGTCTAACAGAGGTTAACGTTGAATATTTCATGAGTTTCCTATACATGATATAGCGAGAGAATACCTAATGAACCAGAAGCACATTAGCAGTGAAATCTGCTTCATTTGACCTGATAGATGACACCATAGCTATACTAGCCGCGTTAACACTGGTTTCCTCGAACATCGATACATCATATTCGACCTTGTAAGCGCACATGCTCTTACACGAACACACAAAGTGAATGATATAGGGTAAAGTCGGGTAAATTCGGACGGTCGGCTAAATTCTGACGGTGACCTTGTTTGTGACATATTTTAATTATTGGAATAGAAAATAAATTAACTAAACACACAGTGAAAATCCTGATGAGACGGCTCATAAGGAGCCGTCTCATCTGGATTTCCACAGTTTGCAAATGTATGTCCGAATTTACCCCGTTGTCCGAAGTTACCTGACTTTACCCTACCATCTTCTGATTTCCAGCCAGTCATGTGATCAAAATGCATTATTAATCGCGTGGATAAGATAGGCGGATGTCGTAGTTTAATAATTCACTGAGACTGCTCCATTCAGGCATCTAAAATCAAAATCTTGCTTTAAAAGACCATGCGCTGATCCAGAGAGGGGGGGGGGGCGGGGGTTCCTTAGCAATACTGGTCTGAATCCCCTGAAAAATCACAAAGCTGCCAAACCAGCATTCACTGTTGGACCATCACCGGCACGCCAGCGGGCGACAAAATGGCAATCGAAAACTGTTTATAGCGATTTTTATCCGCGTTCGTTGATTGTTAGAGCGTTTTCGATTGCCGCCTATCCGGTGTGATGACCATTTGGAATGGTGTTGTATGATGAATAATGTCATCTGTTGCTTCGAAAATTCACCAGTGAAAGTGTAATCTAAACCCAACCTGCGGATTCTTTTGTTGAGCTCTTGTTGAAACTTCTTCACCACTTGTTCACTACCTCTTATACCCCGCAATCGGTATTCCAATTATCACAGTATGTAAACTGAAATAAACATCCTGTACCCATTCCTCCTAGCTCACGCCTTATACATTATGAATTACAGCACTCGTGCGTAACTAGTTGTCGGAAATCGTGATGTGAGAGTTGTTGGTACAGCTATAATTGCGAGGGCCCACCTATTAAAATTCATTTTTTCCATAGATCTTAGTAACTGTTACAGTTACAACCATGTTCTCATGTATACATGTGATTGCCAATTCCACTAAAACCATGCAAACTGGCATTTAAGCTCGTTTTCGACACAGAACGGCTCTGATTGTGAGCAAGTCGTTTTTTAACAAAGCAAAATGCAAAGGAGGAAACCGTTAAAATCATGGAATAAAACGGAATAAAATAGATAAAATGGCTTTTCTTACCTTGTTCGAAGGTGTATTGTCTGTGTCGCTAACAATATAAATCGAAACGCGTACATGTACCTAAATACACGCATTTTTCCGACTACTGGTTACGCACGAGTGCTGTTATTCATGTTTATAAGGCGAGAGCTAGGAGGAATGGTACAGGATGTTTATTTCAGTTTACATACTGTGATTATACCCAATTCTCGATAACGTGAGGAGGGAGACTGTATAGACTTAGGTCAGCAATGTCATTAGGCTGTCACAGGATGGAATTGTCAGTATCTGCCAAGTTTGTTTGATACGAGTATTTCCACTTCTTAGTTGAAGTGACGTTGGTAGCATATTCACTAGGGCAAGGGCATTATTTAGCCGTTTCTGCCAAGATCGACCCTTATATTTCTTTGTTGAATAAAAAGATTAGGATAAGCTGTGTGTGATTGCGTGCAGCTGACCATGGTCGTATTTATGTGCCAGAATGACTCAGCCAGTATAAGTATCGGACCACCATCAGCCCGCCAGCGAAACGTCATTCGCCGATGATGGCCCGCTTTTAGATGTTTACTGGAAAAGTATTTTCCGACCGAGTGAAGCAGTAACGGACATCTTGTTGATAGCATGCGGACATGGTCTTATGTGTCCCAAGATGTTGTGAGGGGTTTCCAAAGGCCCCTTTTACCATTGGACAACCTTTTCCATCAAGTCCTCAATCAATCGAAAATGATTTAGCCAATGTTTGCTCTTTAATTGAATATGTATTTGTGTATATAGTAACAGCAACGCTCCAGCGAACACTCTTAGTTCAAACATGCTTATTTTTACAATAGGAATTCATGGATCCTCTTCAGTAAACAATCATGCCATGCATACATTCACGTATGATTTTCATCAGTCTGGATCCAGCTTTTAGTATTTTTTTCATTCCATTTATTATACCCGCTTTTTTTTCTTTAGAAAAAAGGGTATATTAATTTCGTGTCAAAGTCGGTCCGTCGGCGTCCGTCTGTCCGTCCGTGCGAACGTCCGTCCGACACGTTTCTTGTAAATGTATCTCCTCCTAAATCATAAGAGGTAGCAACTTCAAACTTTGTAGCTGGATAGGTCACATGATGTAGAGGGCACTGGGCAACATTTCGTGTGACCTTGGCCCCAAGGTAAAGGTCAAAGGTCAAATATTGAATTTTCTTGTAAATGCTTCTCCTCCTAAAGCTTTTGACGTAGTAATTTCAAACTCTTTATGTGCATAGGTAACATGATGTAGAGGGCACTGGACAACATTTGGTGTGACCTTGACCTGAAGGTCAAGGTCATTTAATGTATTTTCTTGTAAATGTATCTTCTCAACCGTGGGATGTAGCAATATCAAACTTTGCTGGTGCATAGGCCACATGATGTTCCATGGTACTGGGCAACATTTTGTGTGACCTTGACCTTGGGGTCAAATAATGTATTTTCTTGTAAATGCATCTTCTCCTAAACCATGGGATGTAGCATCATCAAACTTTGCTGGTGCATAGGTCACATGAAGTCGAGGGTACTGGTCAACATTTTGAATATCCTTGACCCCATTGACCTTGGGGTCAAAGTCAAATAATGTATTTTGCTTTGGTAATGTATCTCATTAACCATTGGCCGTAGCAACTTCAAACTTTGCAGTTACATAGGTCACATGATGTAGAGGGCAATGCTTTATGTGATCTTGACCCCAAGGTCAGAGTCAAATCAAATATTTCTTGTAAATGCATTTCCTCCTAAACTGTTGGACATAGCAGCTCCAAACTTTGCAGGTGCATAGTTCATAGGCAACGTTAAGTGTTTTTCCTTGACCTAAGGTCAAGGTCAAAAGTGAAATAATGTACTTTCTTGTATGTGCATCCCCCCTAAACGGTTGGACGTAGCAACTTCAAACTTTGCGGATGCTTTGGTTAGCTCAAAAGCGAGTATTTGCGATGGTATACCATCGACTGAAGTCTAGTTTGGTTTTGTTTTGGTTCTTTACGTCCCAGTCAATAATTTTTAGGTCATGCCGGAACGGGCCTTCCTGAGTTGACCCAGTACTAAGCAGAGGGCAAAGTGTGTTGATCAATGACACAACACAGTGCCTCCGATGAGGCTCGAACCCGCAACCTATCGATCTCGAGTCAACTTGCGCTCCTCTTAATTCATTTTAAGAATAAAGAGCATAGCTAGACTTAATTCTGAGTTATTCAGATAGGAAATGTATATGCAAAAGATAGGGTCCTATTGGAACAATTTGATCAGGGGTCATTTGTTTGAGCACCTCAGCAGATGTTTTATTGATAACTATAATGGAATAAGCCAGGCCATCAACTGAAATATTCATTTTAGAAGTTCGACTCATGTGTGAGTTTATCAAACGATTTGAGAAGAGGAGACAAAATGCTAATCTCTGTCGGGTATTCTATTACATTTTTCGTGACGATAAGTAGTTATAAATTTATGCTTTTTATTTCAGTGGTATCAACCTTGGAAAGACCAGAACATGTTCACATTAGCCTCGGCGAAGACGCATCCATGGTTGTGGTTTGGTCATCACCTGACCTTGTGAATGGCATCCTAGAATACGGCGTGACGTCAGAGAAACTGGATATCTCAGTTTCCGGCACAGTTACTGGTCTTCCGGATGAATATTACAAGGCAAACAGATATCTCTACAGAAGTGAAATTAAGGTAAATGGTAAGAGAGAGAGAGAGAGAGAGAGAGAGAGAGAGAGAGAGAGGTACATGATATAGCTATACCATGGATTGTCCGCCTGTACGAGGAGATAATCCACGAGCTTTAGCGAGTGGATTATCTTACTTACAGGTGGACAAACATGGTATCTATTTTATACCACCTACATCAGTGTAAACCATGCACATCATGAGATATGTCGTGCAAAAGTTGGTAAGGGTGGGAGAGAGAGAGAGAGAGAGAGAGAGAGAGAGAGAGAGAGAGAGAGAGATACATATAATAGATATACCATGAATTGTCCGCCTGTACGTGGAGATAATCCACGCGCTTTAGCTAGTGGATTATCTTACGTACAGGTGAACAAACATGATATAACTATTTTATACCGCATACGTGTAGACCTCGCACATCATTAGATATTTCGTGCTTTAGTTGGTAGGGTGGTGTGAATAGAGAGAGACAGACAGACAGACAGACAGATAGGTCATACCTTCCTCCCCTTCGGTCACAATGTATTCGTGAGCCTGCGTAAACAGTGCTTAGTTGTAGCTTTATTTCGACAGGCCGTTTCATGCCCCCAAATTTCGGTGGAAAGAAGGTGTTACCGTATAGAGTTGTATTGGCGTGGTTAGGGTGCATGATGTTTGCGATTCCAACATTTAATTGGCCGTTTTCTATATTTTTTATTAAGCATCTAAGTGTGTAAGATTGATAAAAGTTAATGCTTATTTTGTCGATGCTTGAGAGATTCCCATCAGCGTATAGCAGTATCCCCTGTAGTAATTTTCGCAGCTTCGAGATTTTCCTGGTCTTGGCTGAGGATTTATCTCAGACCGAGTCAAACAGACATAATTGAGCCGCGACATGAGATTTCCAACAATGTGGCATTTTGACAAGTGTAGACTCAGACGAGCCTGTGCAGCCTCCTTTTAAGCTTAGATACTCTAAATGGTGTTCAGTCAGTAGCTTAACAGTCATAGAATATTCAAGCGACTAGCAAAGGCTCTGATCAGACTACGCTTATGCGCAGGCTGATCTCAGGCTTTGCTGGTCGCACATATCACATTTTTGGAAATCTCGTGTCGTGGCTCATTTGTAAAACTAACTGGGTACACAGCCAGCATACATTCTCGAGCCACCATCCGGACCCGCCAGCGAAACGCCATTTCGTGGATCATCGCCAGGTCAGACGCACACACAATACGCTGGCCCAGCATGCATCTGCACTTGGTGCATTGTTGAAATGAAATTTCATCAAATAAATAAGTGCAAGATGTCTGTGACTGCCTGCCTCTCTCAGCATGATACTGGTGCATGTTGTATATCGTATGATCAGGAATGAAGGTGTCATCCACACAAGGTGTCAATAGTTTAGATATTGTTAATACAGGCCTCCAGATATGAGTGCGTTATTTTCTCATTTCTCAACCAAAACATATGTTGTGGGTACTCAAAAGAACCGTCTCGATGAGACGGTTCTTTTGAGCACCCAAAACATATGTTAAAACTTATGAGTAAGAGAATATTTACAATTTAAATTCTAAACCTATGGTGGTGTTAATATTTTGATATTGTTACGTATGACAATATCATGTTCTATGACGTTCATCGATTCAGTTTTAATTACAGATTTCATAAGTTTTGATTAGTAAGCCTATTTCTTGTTGTTATAATTGAAGTCTCTCAGTATGGCTGCAGCTGGTGTATTTGCATTATATGCTCCCTATCGATACTTTTATTATTATATTGTCAGTTACATGTACTTTACTTTCGCAAGTGCCTTATTTTGCGATCTGGACATTCCGCGTCCGTCAGTATGAGATACATTTTAAGGACATAAAAGTGTAAAGGCATATACTACTTTCCAATAGAGATTTTTAAAGGATTAACTGATAAGGAACAGTTTCAATATCTCACAAAATTAAAGGGGCCTCAAGTGGGGAATTACCTGTATACTGCACAATTTCTTCACTAAGATAAAGATCAATACTTTATCAGAAAATACCTAATCCCTTCATGGGACCACTTTATTGCCCCCTGTAAGGAAGTCATAATCACCTAATAAAGATTAGCCTTTGATCTGTCCATGACCCCTGGAGAGAATCATAATGAGTGGTACCAGTATTCTTGTTAAATTTTCTATGTCTTTAAGGACTTAAAAGTTTAAGCACCACTCATTATGACTTTCTCCAGGGGTCATACTGGGCAGATCAAAAGGACAGTCATAATGAGGTTATAATGACTTCCTTACAGGGGCAATAAAATGGTCCCATGAAGGGATTAGGTAATTTATGATTAAATATTGGTATTCATCTCAGTGAAATAAATTGTGTTGCATACAGGTAAGTCCCCTCTTGAGGCCCCTTTAATTTGATGAGCTACTGAAACTATCCCTTATCAGTTAATCCTTTAATAATCTCTATTGGACAGTAATCTATGTCTTTAAGCAATGATAGTGGTACCACTCATTATGACTCTCTCCAGGATTCATACTGGGCAGATCAAAAGGATAGTCATAATGAGGTGATTATGACTTCCTTACAGGGGCCAAAAAGTGGCCCCATGAAGGGATTAGGTAATTTATGATAAAATATTGATCTTTATCTTAGTGAAATAAATTGTGTTGTATACAGGTAAGTCCCCTCTTGAGGCCCCTTCAATTTGATGAGATACTGAAACTGTCCCTTATCAGTTAATCCTTTAATGATCTCTATTGGACAAGAATATATGTCTTAAAAGCCTTTATTTCGGTTTAGGGGATCATTAGCAGATTAACTGATAAGGGACAAAGTATCTCACTTGACTAAAAGGGTTCCATGAGGGAACTTACCTGGGCCCAAAATCATAATGCCACCTTAAAATTAAGTAGTACCTTGATTAAGTATTGATTGTTTAGAATACGAAAAATAACGTTTCAAACATCTTAAAATCTTTCTTAGATCGCAATGACATCTGTGACCAAAATGTACTGAACCGAGCCTGCCAATTTATCAAACATTTAAAGTACATGCATCATGTTGAATTATTAATACTAAACTACGATAGTACTTAGCTTTAAGCAAGCATTGTAATTTTGGGCCCTGTGTTATCACATATTATGGCAAACCTTATCCTAAAATGCCCTCGTATTTAGAACTGATTTAGTGAGACGGTATTTTTTAAGTTCCAAAGCGTGTCTTTTGACAGGACATTATTAAACTTTCTGATTTGAATTTACCCAATTCATTTTTCAATTGCTTTTTTAGCAAGTACTTCGATCTATCAGTATTTGAATTATCAGGAGCTTATGTTGTTTATATTCATTTTTTCAGAACCTGTCACCTGGGATGAAGTACTACTACAGGATTGTTTCTATTAGTTTTGACAACCCAGGGTTCAGACGGGAGACAGAACTTTTATCTTTCACAGTATACAACGAAATAAATGTAAGTGATTCAGAGGTTATAAAACTTTTTAATTCCAACTAACTGAGCATGAAATTTTTCCTTCTCATAAATATTAAAACAACAGCAATTGTGGCCACTTTAACATTTAATCAAGATAAATACAGCATTTTAGAGCTTGAAAGCAAGAAAAAATCTTCATTTTTAGCATTTAAGTTTCAATAGGCAGTTTAAATTTCACGCAAAGTTGAGTTGTGCATGAAAACAGTTATAAAACCTCAAGGCCAGAGCTTCCGCATTTGAGCCAATACATGTAGCTTAGTACTCTGCACATTCTTTTCTACAAAATTCTATGTTATTTGCTTTAATCAGTAAATATCCAATTTTACTTCGAATTTTCTAGACCAGAGTATTTATGGCTTTCATACATTTTTATTCATATTAACCATTTATTTTCAGCGTCCAATATTTTTGTTCACCAATGGCCCAAAATTTTAGTTAAAAGTGCGTTACGAAAATCTAATTTTCTTATTTCTCAACCAAAACATATGTTGTGGGTACTCAAAAGAACCGTCTCAATGAGACGGTTCTTTTGAGCACCCTAATCATATGTTAAAATTGATGGGTAAGAAAATATTTACAATTTTACGCTGAAATTTTTTGTTTATCTAAACCCGTGAATGCATATTCCATTTCAGACCAAGCCAGACAAATATATCGTTTATGGTGATATGGGCGCCGACGACAGTATTCCTACCTATGCTCTTCTTGAACGACTCATTAATACCGACGAATATACCGCCATACTGCACGTGGGAGACCTAGGCTATGATCTCCACTCTGATTATGGAAAGGTACAAAATTTCAAATTTATAAGCTACAAATATAAGCCTGTACGGGATTTTCGTAATGATTGCATTGTCGAGCAACAACGCTCAGGCCCAGGACATGTCACAATCTTATACTGCGGCATCGTGTTGAAGAACACTTACCATATGACAGCAGGAACACAATTAAAGTAAATTATCATATTGCGTTGCGTTTTGGGGTGAAGTAACGCCGTGAATAAAATCGATAAACCACTAGTGGTTTACAGATGATCGGGAAACGTTATGGCGTCCATAACAATGTTGCGTAGAAAATGACAAACCTATAACTTTTTTACGCCAGAAATGATATTTCAAAGTAATCATAATGTCATATGTTAAATAGAATCTAAATGTCGTGCTCATGTATTATTGAATTTATTAAACTCGTTGCGAAAAAGAGATAAAATGCTCCGCAAGCCTAGCATTTTATCTCTTTTCCCCAACTCCTTTAATAAGTTCATTAATACATGAGCATTCATGTAAGATCCTCTATGCAACCAACTCTGTTTTCTTCGGCGAGATGATTGAAAAACTGTATTTTGTCTACATTCCTCTGTAGCACATATTCTGTCCCATATATCAGAGGAGCTAGATAAACAAAAGTGAAATACATTGGATTGAAATTTTCTTTAAAGCTGTATATTTTTTACTGGGGATTTAAATGTTGTCCAAAGTGTAACTCTTGTATCAAAAAATTGGTACTTCAAAATTGTCTAGGTACAAAACAGTTAGGCAGAACATATTAACTGATGCCTAAGATAAAATTTCAGATAAAACAGTCATTCCATGATAAGTTTTGGTTATTCTGATGCATATAAGCATTAATAAAAGTCTGTAGTTTTGTGCCATTTATCTATGACTGACATGCTTCATACAGTTATTATTCAAGCTCAAGTAGCTTAGCCTTACTACAAGTGCACATTGTGGAACTAGTGGTTTTGATTTTCCATTTACCATGCCATTTAAGATAGAAAACTTTTCATATTTGAATAACAATTAGTCTTGAGAAATTTTGGTATGAAAGATAAATGTCCCAAGTGTAACAATTTTCCTTGTTTTATAATCCTGTGCTTCCATGATTCACTGTACTATAATTATTTTCTGAATCGGCTAAAAGTCATTTTAGAAAAAATATTGCATATGCAAAATTATAAATTCAGACACATTTATCGGTGAATAGCATCCTTTTTATAACAGAAAATAACATCTTTAGTCATATTGATTATATATTTCTAGCATGTTTTATACAAATATCTAATGATTAATCACTGAAAATTATTGTCAATAGCATACTGTTCGAATGTGCATCACTTATGGATATATCAATAATGTAAAACCAGAGTAATGCGCATGGAAATGTCGTATTGTGTGTGGCATTTCAGTTGGCCATAGTGGTCATTTATGAGTCACCAGTATACAAAGGATTAAATTAATTAGAAAGACTAATGAATGCATTTTTTATTCTTTAACAGAGAGGGGATGATTTTATGCGCAAAATCCAGCCATTCGCTTCAAGAGTACCGTACATGACTTCACCAGGAAACCATGGTGAGTTTTAAATGCTTATATCAAAGATGTACTAACCCTTCCAAGATTGTAATTCAGGATTTACAGTTTGAATCAAAAACCCACTTGGGATCTCAAACTTGCAATTTTGATTTGAATGCATATGCTTTGAATTTGAACCTCTTTCCCTTCAAGATGATTGCAAAACTAGAATGGACACAAAGTAATGCATAACAAAACAAAGACAAACACAGAACTCCCACAAACAATGGGAAGTACATTAAACTATAGACCAACAACAACAACAGAATTACCGACTTAGAACAGACAGCTGCCTAAGCCACCAGGGGCTTAAATGCATTTTACAGGCGCCAAACATCTACCATAGAATTCTGTTGTTGTTAAATCATGATACAAGAGTACAGCAAATACACTCACCAGAACAAGACCACATCCAGTCAAGCAATCAACTGCACACAAGCATAAAATAAACCAGACCAAAGACATCATTATACGTCGCAACACTATGATAAAACACTAACCGCCACACAATAATTGAAATCAGCAACACATGAGTTTAGGACAACAGAACTGACGCACTAGAACGAACAGCAGCCTAAGCCACTGGGGTTCAAATGCATTTTACTGGCGCCAAATCTTCATGCTAGATCCTGTTGTTGTTAAAACACAAATTGTTTAGCTCGCATGGAGGCTTCCTAACCAATGCAATGTATCATCACAGAGAAATAAGCCTGGGTGACAGACTTTTCATATCATGGAAACAGAATGTATTATTATGCATGTTTGTTTATACATGTATATACCTTTATTTAGTGTTTCCAAGCAAACGGGACTGAATAAGACAAATAATGGTTACAAAAAACATTGCACAGGCTGACAGGAAATCGTATCATCACTAGTGAATTATGTCACTGCTCTAGATACATGTATTTAAGCTATTACAAAAAGTAGTTCCTTCAAATATCAAATGGATACTAAAACTATCTCACGGCAAAACAACATGTATATAATATATACAAATATGGCACATTTCATTGGCTTATTGCACCTTTGATTTTTATTCCAATGTTAAATGCACAAATGCCAAATGCATGCTGATACAATACGCAATGTTATTAGTGTATGGTTTTGCAGATATACATGAAATAATTCATTGGCTACAGACTGTGGATTATCTTCCCGTACAGACGCTTTCTTACACTTATCTCATCTGCTGGTCCATGAATAAATTCACTTTCAGCTTGCAGGCGCGCTCATTTCTTTATCAGCTTCGTAGCGTTAACTCGCCTTAGATTATTTTCCGAACTAAATGAGGAATCATCTCGATTTTCACATGATAATGATGGACGTATTTCCTCAGAACAAAGATTTCATGTTAAGTAGCAATTTATACTTTAATCAGGATTCTTTTACTTCAAGATCTGATAAGTTGAACATGACTATAGAATAATGGAAAACGGAAAAGAATAAAAGGAATAATTTATGATATTTTCAAATGCAGCCAGGAAATACCATAGTTAACTGAAAATCGACGCTGTAAGTAGATATGTCTCTGGATTGGCGCCACCTACTTGATTGTTAAATGTAGCTCTTTGTATGAATGGCAAATTCCAGATAAACACAATTTTGAGCGCAAAATTGTGATTTTTTTGCTTATCTGTCAGTTTAACTTTTGTTTTTGGTGCCCCAAAGAACCGTCTTATCCGTATCAACAGCAAATGTTTGGTTGAATAGTATGACAATTGATTTTTGATTATAGACCTAAATAAGCTTCTAGATAAGAGTGCGTAATCAAAAATTATTTTTCTTATTTCTCAACCAAATCATATGTTTTTGCTACTCAAAAGAACTGTCTCACTTGAGCAACCAAAACTGTTTGATAAGAAAATGATCACAAATTTATGCTAAAAGATTGTGTTTATCTTGGCCCATGCGAAAAGGCCTGATTCAAGACGGAAATCACTGTTCCGAGACGAAATGCAACGGATATTTTCTAGCCATAAATTGATGTCAAGTATTATTGATAAAGATAGACTGGTTTATTGGTATCAAATGTAAATGTTAAAATTGTCACTGAAATGATTATTTTATTTTCAGAAATTGGCAGTGATTTCAAGCACTATGGTACCCGTTTCTCCATGCCTGGAAGCCCTTGGCCTATGCCAAAAGACAGACTGTGGTATAGTTATGATATAGGACTCGTCCATTTTATAAGGTAGGCATCTCTAGTACACCTTCATATCATTATTTGTGGTTACAGTTTGTGGTCTGATAGATAGACAATACTAGGTGAGTGTCTTTTGATATCAAGTTTACCAGGCAAGGCTTCGAGAATGCCTGTTGACATCGCGGGGCTTGCTGGGCGATTCAACATACGTCCTCGAAGCCAAGCTTGGTAAACTTAATATCAAAAGATGCGATCCTGGTATTCTATTTATTAGCTAACTATGTTTATTCACTCTTTAAACTAGCGAATATGACTTAAAGATGGAATTTTTGTGTGATTCAGCGTCATTGGTGACGTCATTAAAAATTGCAATGTCATCATGACCTGATAAAGGCACATGCCGTGATATAGACACCGTTTATCAGGCAACATGCAACGCTGCAGTTAATATGAATGGTAACTGATAAGGCATTTAAATAGTGTAGCTTTGTTAAAGTTATGGCGCATAGACTATCTAAGGTTTGTTTAAACCTACCATATTAGAAAATAATGTGACATGTGAAAATTGTTTGATCTCATGATCTCCAAACACCTCAGATTAACTGACAGTATTATTTAGAAGTATTACTAATTACCGAAATTCTATTTTTGATTTCGACTTGACTTGAATTATAAAGTTTCGTCGTTCTTGGACACCAAGTAATGGTTTGAAACAGAGACGCCTGATAGTCACATGACCAGTATTGATAAATACAAATAAATTGGTGGTGATTTGAACCACCCAGGTTGCAGAGATTGTTAGAGCACCTGCTGGTCAGTGTTCCGAGGGGGCTGTGAGCTGTCTGACTGCATGTCTGCCTGCTTACACTTGTGCTATGTAATTTTCTGTTACTTGGTTTTTGCAAACTGGTTGTGGTTTATGAGGTCTCCATTGTCTCTCATTTCAAAATATAACAAACACCTGATTGATTTTTGGAAAATGTTTCCAGTAACAAATATTATGCTTGTTTTTCAAAACCTCATAATTTTAAACAGAATGAAAATGAAACGATTGGCATTTGCAAATTGCTATAGTACAATCCTTAACAAAAGGATAAGGGTGTAAATTGGCAGTTTCATACAATACAACTTCAAAGTATAATGATTATAAAATCATAGTTAACTCAGGCAATATTTAAAAAACGATTTTAAAGACAATTGTCCATTTTGAATGATTGGTGATCTTGTTAACAGCAGCATTGTTTATAAGCGGTATATTACTTGATATTTCACATGAGCCTTTGCCTCAGTGGTAGAGTGCTTGACTCGAGACCGAGGGGCCGCGGGCGTCACTGTGTTGTGGTCTTTGAGCAAGACACATTTATCCTAGCTTAGTACTGGTTCAACCCAGGAAGACCCATCCCTGTTTAACTGAAAGATTGTGGATGGGACGTAAAGAATCAAATCAAACAAACAAACATGAGCCTTTGACAATACTAAAGGCATGACAAATATTCTTTCACTGTGGTAATATCACATATTTACCCTTTCCTTCATTAGTATTTATGCTAAGCTCCACCCACTATGAACAATTATATAAATAAACTTTCACGTTTGTACAAAGAACAAAGAAATTACTTGTCAGGTCCACTAGTGTAGGGTCATATCTAATCATATATCCATAAGTAGACAGAGTAGACCCTGATTAGGCAGCTCTTATTTAGGCAGCTCTTATATAAGAGCTGCCTGATCTGGGTCTGCTCTGTTTGCAAAAGAGTTAAAAGGTGTCTCTAACTCTCTATGTGGTAAAGGGTTAAAATGCATGTATTTTTCTTTACAGCTACTCAACTGAGGTTTTCTTTTCCGACAACGAAGATTATGCATGTACGCAATTTGATTGGTTGCTGCAAGATCTGATAAAAGCCAATCAAAACAGAGAAAAACGTCCATGGATCATAGCTATGGGTCACAGACCAATGTATTGCTCAAATAATAATGGGGATGACTGCACAAACCGATTTTTACACAGATGGGTTAAATACAGGTAAACAGGAGGAGACAAAGTACTTTGTAAAGAAATGAAATAGATTTTGCGTTTGTTTAGGGCTTCTGCAGTACTTGCATGGTTAACTAAACCAATTAGTGCCTGTAGCTATCTCATTTACCAGTTGATATGTGTAAACCAGATATATAAGGATGTAACATTTGTCCATGACTGCAGTACTTGAACTGTTTAACTAAACCAATTAATGATTGTAGTTATCTCATTATCGAGTTGACAGGTGTAAGCCAGATGTGTATAGATATAACGTTTGGCAATGACTGCAGTACTTGAACTGTTTTACTAAACCAATTAATGATTGTAGTTATCTCATTATCGAGTTGATAGGTGTAAGCCAGATGTGTATAGATATAACGTTTGGCAATGACTGCAGTACTTGAACTGTTTTACTAAACCAATAAGTGGTTGTAGTTATCTCATTAACCAGTTGACAGGTGTAAACCAGATATGTATGGATATAACGTTTGGCCATGAATCCTTTTAAACTAAACCAATTAGTGATTCTAGATATCTCATTATCCAGTTGACAGATGAAAACCAGATATGTATGGATATAAAGTTTGGTCATGACTTCAGTTCTTGAACTGCTTAACTAAACTAATTAGTGATTGTAGTTATCTCACTATCCAGTTTGCAGGTGTAAACCAGATATGTATGGATAACATTTGGCCATGACTGCATTACTTGAAATGTTTAACTAAACAAGTTAGTGATTGTAACTATCTCACTATCCAGTTGACAGGTTTTTACCAGATATGTAAGGATTTAACGTTTGTCCATGACAGCAGTACTTGAACTGTTTAACTAAACCAATTAATGATTGTAGTTACCTTATTATCCAGTTGGCAGGTGTAAACCAGGTATGTATGGACATAACGTTTGGCCATGATGAAGTACTGATAAATATTACATTACATTGATTAAAACTTTTTGCTTCAAAAAGTTCATAGTAAATGACAACGAGAGTAAGTTCTCTATTTAATTGTTTGGTTGAAGCTTTTCGATGTGTATGTTGGCTAGCCACATTTCAGGTACAATTTACATGTCACATAATTTCATATACGTAGATTATAATACATGGCCTTTAGGTTATAAAACTTTTTTGCGCTCAACTCAACTGAGCATGAAATTTCAACTGCTCATAAGAACTCAAATACTGACAAATAAAGAACTTTCTTGATTTAAGTCTCTCAGATGTTGTATTTATCATGCTAATCAATGTTTAACTACCAACAATTGTTGCCATTTTAACCCAAGTAAGTAATGGTGCAAAGATCAGGAATCGATACAATTAAGTACCACACCTGACCCAGGATACCAATGGGAAAGTGACAAACTCACAGAAGACACCACAAACGAGAGCCAAGAGGTCAGCCCTTTCCCAGCAGGTGACCAAAAAGCACATATAAACAGACGCGCACAAAACATAGCAAACACAAGACAGAACAAAAACATAAAAGATCCACAAAAGAAGTACCGCCTTGGAACGGTCAGTAAAATATTTTACTGGAGGGCTTAAACCGGTTTAACGGCGCCAACCTCACCCTTAATTCAGATGTGGATCAAGACACATAGATATTTTGGTCAAGCCACACACTCTACCACAGAATTACTATGTTCCACAGACATGTGGTATAAAATCATATACGAGTTTCATGGTCTAATTCTGTTCCTTATTGCAGCCTGGAGGATCTGTTTTATGCTCAAGGTGTTGATCTTATTATCCAAGCACACGAACACTCATATGAACGTCTCTGGCCTACCTACAACAACGAAGCCTATGGGTTTAATTATACAAACCCTAAAGCACCCGTCCATATCATATCAGGAGCAGCAGGTAGCATAGAAGGCGTTGACTGGATGTCTTCAAATACAGGTAAGACCTGCTTATCGTTTATACTTGTGAGTCGTCTCATAACTCTTCATGCGCGTATTCAGAGATGGGGGCAGGGGGTCCAGACCCCCCACCCACTAAAAATCACAAAGATACAGGGTTTCTTAGCAATACTGGTCCGGATCCGCTGAAAAGTAAAAAGATCTACCAATCCAGCATTCAATATTGGGTCAACATCAACAAGATTGCTCGCATTAAGTGGCATTTGGATTCTCTCTCCCTCATCAACAACGAAAAGAAAGCTGTCAGCGTTGAGTAGGACCCCATCTGGATCGCGCCTGATACATTTGTCGTGATTAAAATTCATCATGCTTAATAAAATAAGTATTTTTGACCTATTTAAGTTTAAAACAGACAACCCCATTCTTAGTGCATCAATAAATATGGGAAAACCCACCAGAATACAAAGGGATACAAACTGAGGTGTCAATGGTATTTTTACACTCTAAGAATAGTACATATTACGCCACCTTTTTCTATAGATGTTTTAAAGATATTGATATATCAGACGGATCTTCGAAGAAAAAGGTAGACATCTATTATATTTAAGGAGCATATAGTATATAAAATAAGGAATATTACCATTGTTTTCTTACATTTGATTATTCTAATGAAAGTTTTTCACAAACGTACATTTTCCAATTTCTTAGGATAAGATTGAAAACCAACCTGTCAGTTGTAAAATCAAACATTCAGCCTACCTGGAACTTATGTAAACTGAAAGTACATAGCACAGAAAAGCCTTCTTTGATTTTGGACCAAGCAAAGACTCAGTGATAGCTGCAAAATAACAGGCCTCCAGATAAGAGTGCATAGTGGAAAATTATTTTCTTATTTCTCAACCCTGAACATATGTTGTGGGTGCTTAAAAGAACCGTCTGAATGAGATGGTTCTTTTGAGCACCCAAAACACATGTTTAAATTGATGGGTAAGGAAATAAATGCAATTTTTGGTGCATAAACTAGACTTATCTCGACCTATGAAAACAAACTATTTATTAATTCTTTTTTTTCTTACAGGTATTTCTAACGACTGGTCAGCTTTTCGGGCAGATACAACAAGTCTATTCACAATTGGTATTCTAGAAATCCACAATAAATCTCATTTATTCTTCGACCAAAGGGATGCATCAGACAACTTTGTATTGGATAGTTTTTGGCTGGTTCAAAATAACCATGGACCATTTGTGAAAAATATCACGTGTACCGGAAACGGAACTGACGTTCACCCATCATGTTCCTGTCCTCCACCAATCAGATACTATGTCTACATAGTGTTGGGATGTGTAATTGGTGGTATATTCATAGTCTTGATAGTGCTAGCAATATGCTGTTGCTATAAGTGTAGGCGGAAGTATATTAGTGTACAAGTAGGATATAGAAAAGTTGCTGACTCTTCATCGAAGCAGTTGTGTCATAGACAAAAGCATAATAAAAATATCAAAATGGATTTTGAGGAGGAATCTCAAGTATGTCTCAAAAATGATGATGAAATGTTGCTGATATAGCACCCCCTCCCAAACCCAACCCACCTCTCCGAACTCCAGATAATATGGCGTATTTCGGAATTATTATATTATTTCATTGGAAGCGTATTGAGGATACTCAAAAGAACCATTTCGCTAAAATGGTTCTTTTGAGTATCCTCAATACGTGATTATAAAGCATGCACAGCATAAGTGGCTCACTCAGAAGATTATTTTGGGTACCAACAATATTATGTTTCCAGTGACTGAAATGAAATATTTAGGAATGGAGTTGTTTGCCTTCTCTTTCAGTCAACCAGATGTGTATGTCTTTGGGCATAATATCCTCACCTGCAATCTACTAGTTGTCCAATAGTTGTGAAAACACCCACAGTCAATAAAATATTCCTGTGACCTCACATGCGATCTAAGTGCTATTCTAAAGGCTGTCAAAAGATATAATACTCGCAATCAATGAGTGATTCCCAGGGTTGTGAAATGCACGGCAGATGACTAGCTGTTTCTGTGGCCGGGAATAGTCTCATCACCTAAATTCGTCTTCTGGTTGTCCCAGTGGTAGTTAAAGACTATACTCGTTATCAACTTATTGTGAATGGTAGTTGTGAACTGGACCGGAACATACCTAGCCAATTCTATGGCTGGGTAGACTCCTCACCTGCAATCTACTTGTAGTTTCAGTGGTTGTGAAGTCTACACTCGCAGTCAACTTATATTATTATGGTTGTGGAATACACTTGCAGTAAACTAGTTGTTCTGTGCTGTGTGAACAAATTGATCGCTGGTAATCAACTAGATGTTGATAGATTGTGCAAAAGCTCCTAACTCGCAATTATCTTGTTGTTACAGTGGTTATGAAAAGACTGTGTCCATAAAACCTCATGTAAATGGACCAGGGACTTTGATTGCTTATCTTTATTCACCCAACAACTGTGATATTAACTATTTCGCTCATGTGTAATTTATGTGATACTGACTATGAATTTTAGATATATTTATTATGTGAAATGAACCATATTTGCGCTCAAAAAGTCCCATTGCCACAAATAATAAGAAATATTTGGAGTTTTCACTGACTCACTGTATGGACGGCCTCATTGCAATGTCATTGTGACACTACCCTGACAGCATACAATTTCAGGCCACTGTCTGTCCCATAGGAGACCATTTGAGTTTTGCTTCACTGCCAAGGTGATAGAAGCTGATTTAGCTTTTTTTGTTTGAGTTGATGTTATGCATATCTGTTACCAATTTTTCTGTCACTTAGTGACGCTTACCACGTCTTAAACAGTACAAAGCAGTGAGAACTGCTCAAGGACACAACACTGTGCCGACGGCGGGATTGAGGCCCACAACCTCTAAATCATATGCCTGGTACTCTACCAACAGAGCTATAGACTTTTCTAGTGCCTTTATATGCTAACTGGGTACTACCTCACATCGATAATAGGAGGAGCTTGTTTAATGCAAAATCATGGCCGTGATAAAGTGTGGCACGTGAATTTTTTTACATGTAATGTGTGTTACACTGCTGAGTAAGCTGGGCACCTCCTATCATGTTTTAGCGATAATTATTTCAGTTTTTCTCAAATAATATTTGTTTACAGGGTAGTATCATGTATGACCAAGATCATAATTTAGAAGTTGTATATGGCTATATTTTACTGATCATATTATATTGAATTGTTACACCCCACTCGCATGATTCCCTTTACACCTTTACATTTCTAGCCATTCTTAATTACACATGTAAGCAGAGGGAGGGAGGGAGGGTCGTAACTAATGTTGCGAGAACTTGTGACCCAACCCCATTGCTGTAATTTTTTTGGCAATAAAATATGTTTAAACTAATGTAAGCACAGTTGGTGAGATAACATCATTTTTGACAGCAAAATATGCTAGTGACTAAGCATCATTACGTAACATTGTAAAACAACAGGCACCATACTTTTATGAATCAAGTCTATATTGGACTTTATTTAGGTAAAAAAAATTTAATTACTACGTTCCCTCTAGTTCAGAATGAGTACAACCCAGCTTCAACTGTGCTTTATCTGGCCATTTGAGCATGGCTACCAATGTTAAAGTCCTCAGTCTTGCATGAATTATGCAGGCCTTTAGAGTGTGTACCAAAAATAATTTTCTTATTCCTCAGCCAAAATATATGTTGTGGGTACTCAAAAGAACCGTCTCAACGAGACGGTTCTTTTGAGCACCCAAAACATATGTTAAAACTGATGGGTTAGAAAATATTAACAATTTAAAGCTCAAAAATTTTGTTTATCTAAACCAGTGACCTATATAAGAGTGAATGGAAACTCCATTTTTCAGCCAGACAGGTATGTCGGGGCATGTGTCACGTAACTTACACCTGGTGCACCATTCATCGTATACACAAAATGGCGACGCAGCCGTGAGAAACTGCTGCATTTATATGAAAATTAAAGCGCGTACTGTGTCGTAAATATCGCTCATTGCTATATGTAGGTAATAGAAATCGTTATAAGATATATGAAATATTTACAAATGATATGTTTCTGCATTGTTAAGACTAATCCCATGTAGTTATGACCGTGTAAATATCGGATGATTTTACCAAAGTTGTGGAATTCGTAAAATATGGCTTCAACGACACCTCTTTCACTGCAACGAATAAAGCTTCGAATATAGCTTTGTCTGTGTCTTTATTTATTAATTTTCATTAACTAAGATGTCCTGTCGTTTATAAATACTTAAATTTATTCAATTTTGGTGTTTGTAAAGGTGTAAAAAGATTTGGTAAACAATCAAGAAATTACACTGTGTATTCCAAAACCGCGATAAAGGCAATCGTGTAGATAAATGATATCGACTTCCCCTAATTTACCTGTGTAATACTAACGACAGTGCTGCTGTGTTAAAAAGCGATATTTCAATGAAGTTTCCAGTCACTCTTATATAGGTCACTGTCTAAACCTATGATTATGAGTGATTTACCTGATCACAGTTTTCTGGAGATCATTCATATTTCAGTCTGTTATTTATATGCTGTTTTTGTTTAGTAAAGGTATATGCGTACAGCATGTGGGTACTTGGTTGCATATAATTCCATCTGTGCGAACTAATATTATTTTGACAAATCTTAAATGGTGATGGCAAAACATAATATACATCCCTGTGGAACAGATTTTTTGAGCCATTTTAATACTCAACCCCAAAACGTGAGATCAAATTAAAGGAAAAAACAATGTTGAATTACAGCCACCGCTTGATAATTTGGACACTTCGAAGAACCTGATAAATTTGAAGTAAATATAAGATCTATTGAGTCAAGAAAGTGTTGTATATTTTAAAAGGAGCTACTAGTCATATTTTGGTTCAAGTCTATAGTTTGTATCCTTTTCATGCTTTCAGGACTATACTTGAACACAATCCAATGATAACTTTAAGATAAATATTCCGATTTTTTATGGACTTGAATAAAGAGTCAACTGTACACATATTGTCAAGCAGTATCTTGTTTTGCACAAGCATATCAATAAATTTAAAAAAAAACACTTAACATTTCTTGAATAAGGCATACACGCTGTGAACCTTCAACTTCTGTTGTTGTTCTTTCTCTGCTAAGGCTTGATATATCTTTTAAAAGCAGCAAATATAAAAATTAGTTTGCTCCTAGAATCAGGCCTTTAGTTAAGAGTGCATAATAAAAAAATAGTTTCCTTATTTCTCAGCCAGAAAAATAATTACAATTTTACGAACAGAAAAATACGAAAATTAGCTTATCCATTATTATTCACTAAACCTATGTAAAACTCTGCAGATTAGATTCTTAACTAACATTTAGCCTGTGAATTTATGGTAACAGATGGCGTAGCTAGACTGACTGCAAAATGGCTTTTGCAAATCATATTAAAGACACTTTTTCAACATTGCATTTTCCTTTGATTTAAAGACAACAGTGCTAAGAGCCAAATCAAGCTCTCAGGAAAGTATTTCCAGAAATCTGTGATTATTTATATGCAATATTTGTAAAGTAGCCAATCCAAAAAGTTATGCTTTTGTAGGGAAATTAAATGTAGATGTGTAGTTTAGATTGATTTAATATAAGTCTCAATGGGTTACATTAATTAGCTATAACATATCTTTGTTTTTATTGAATTGTGATATATGGCCATATTTGTTATTTATCAGCAACAATTTGACTGTAAATATAACCAGTTTGGTCAAATTTCGAAAATTTGACAACTTCTGCTATTTGACTTATATTTATAAAATTACAGCAAAAAGTTTATTGATTAGTGATTGATGAGATGATATTCTATTTAAGAGCAGTATTAAACACACAGTGTTATGCCCTCTGCGTACCAGATATATTTAAAAGAGTACTTTGGCAAACTATGCAGAGCAATATTTAATTTTTTTTATTTTTTTTACAAAGGCTTGGCTCAAAAAAATAATGGACCATCTAAGATTTATAATACTAATCTGGCCTCCATGTTATAAAAGTTTTTCTGCTCAACTCAACTCAGCATGAAATTGATCCTGTTCATAAACGTTCAAATGCCAACGATCGTTTGGTAAAAATAAGTATTCTTTAGATACAGTAAACCTGTGTAAAATTACCACTCAAAATTTTACGAGACAAAGATCTTAAATGTTAGCTCAATGAAGGTCAAAAGTATTGCAGAATGCTCCTCTTCATTCTGCAATACTTTTGACCCTCATTAAGCAATAATTGGTTTTGAAAACCAAGTTTGGGTCTTTTTGAGAGTGGCAATTTTACACAGGTTTTACTGTAAATTGTCAATGTTGCTGTACATGAGCAACTATGGGAATGTACTTGTAAAATCCGTATTTTTAAAGCCAGTAGCAAACTAATATTCCGTCCAGCTATTAAAAAGTATTCATTATAATGCACTTGTCGATAGGCATTGTGGTAACTGAAACATTCCAATTCAGTGTTGTCATTTTATATTCTTCATGCATTAAGGAAACATCATGTTAAAGTCAATACTCCTAGAAGAATCATGAGGCAACCCCCAAAACTATTCTGATTTGACCAAAATATAGTTTAGCGTATGTTAAGCTGCCTCAAGGAAAAACAGCAAAAAACATGTTCGCCCAATAAAGACTCAGATGGGAGTATTTTGTACCTTTTACGTTGCTTAAATATGTCCCGTCAGATCCCGTGATGTACAGCTTAGACTCTGAGTAGACTAAGTAGATTCCCAGAAACTCTTTGCGGGGGGTACATGTCACTGTATATTTTTCAATGAGGCAGTCCTATCGTTTCATGAAGATAAAAAAGGAGTAGAATGGTATTGTGTATAATAAAAACCTAGACCTGGCCCGAGGTTATAAAACTTGAGTATAGTCTCAAACTCTATGGATATGTTTCCATGATGCTTCATTAATTGATTAATTGGCTGTTTTAATCTTATTTGTTGATTTTTAAGAGATTTGATTGTTATGTGACTCATTTGTGTATAATCTGATTCTTACGTTGTAACTCAATTAAACTGTAAATGGATCCTACGTGTGGAACTATTAACAGTTATATGATAAAGAGGTTATCACATTAATATCAGTGTATAATATTACTGGTTAAGATATAACATGAAGCTAACAAGCTAGACCTGACATTAAAACATGTTCATGCTTAACACAAATTAGTAAGAAAATTGGTTAGGTCATAAATTTTAAAAGGCCAACAACTGTTGACATTTTAAACATAATGACCAGATCAAATGCCATTGTTGGCTAATCTAAGCAAGAGTAGTGATTCAGTTTTTTTGTGGGCCAAATAAGAAATAACTGTGTTTAGGGTAGCCTGACCCTACCTAAATTTCCTAGTGAAACCTAGATTTTTTTCAGATTTTTTGAAAAAAATGTAATTTTATGTATTCACCTTTGAAAATGCATAAATTATATATTTTTTTCAGAAAAATAGTTAAAAAGAAATATGTGTGCATAGCCTACCTCAAATTTTCAGACCTGTTACCCAAACCATACTTATTTTTTGGATCAGCATAGGATATTTTTTATAACCTTGCATTTCATTCTAAATTATAACTGAGAACAATATTCGCCGATATCTATGCAATAACCCTATATTATAACAAGTAGACAAAATGCGATTGTTGAACTTGTTTAGAAAGCGACACAATACAGAATCATATTATATAACTTGTGAGTATTTATTGACTGTAGACACCTTTGTAATACCTCATTGTTATTCACGAACTACAACTCAACTCAATATTTATTATTTATGCAATTCACTCAACCTTAATGTTAATATTTCATGCATTATCCTTCAAATGTTTTGTCTTAAATGTTGACCATAGGCCATACAAAGATATGTGTGTCTCAACCAACCACATTTGACCTCTTTATGTGCATTATGCGCACAGCTTCTTTAAAAATTTTCAAACCCTATATCAAATACTTTGTAGACCTAGGTCACCTTGCGTTTCTATCTACACTGTGAACTCTTATTTATGATAAAATTACACTTCTGAATTGCTGGATAGAAGAAATTTAAATAATGTCAACAGCTGATTTTGTCAAGGTGGACAATCATGTGATCAAAACGATGGGGCTCACTGATTTATTGTATGGGTATTAGGACAACACAGGTAAAAAATATCATTTATATCTTCCGTAGTATTGTGTAAATTTCCATTTAGTAAAGTACACATTTATTATCAAAATATTGTCACACGTTTGAATAAACAAAATATCCTTGGTTGGCTGCAGTCTTCCATATTGCCTCGTGCAAAGTCTGAAAAATGGAAAGATTTACCAGGACAGGGTTCACACACTACCCGAAAAGTAATTTGCTTGAGGTAATGCAGAAAACCACAGCAGACCAAGGTAAAACTAGTGTGCAGTCATTTATCGAAAATCAAGACGAAGTATCTTCTCTTTACCACATGAAAGTTGGAAGCTATTACGTAAGATATGAAAGATTTTCCTTACCAGTGTCATCTGAGTGCCGTTTGAAAATTCGGTAAACCCTGTCAATCTGAAAGTGTAATTACCCGCCTTGTAAGTACAAAAAGTGCACTTGCATGAGCATGTGCGCTAATTAGATCGATTATAAGTAGTAGTTGTCCTTGTAAACACTAGCTCTAGAATAGTTTCCAAAAATATAACAATTTGGATGCAACAAATATGCTACCACTTTTGCCATATGGACAACTTGGTATGAGCATAAAGTGAAGACCCAGCTCACTTTGATTGTGGTTTTTACTGTTTAGTATACAGTGAGTAAATATTTACATTTTAAAAGGGGTTTATTATACTTTATTTCACTAAAATGGAAAAAATGTACTTACCAAGTAAGGAGGAAGGCAAAGTTCAGGAATCGATACAATCAAGTACCTCACCTAACCAGGACACCGTAAGGGAAAGTGACAACAATACAAGAAAACATCACATACAGTAGAGCCAAGAGATAAGCAGCACTTTCCCAGCAGGTGACGACAAGGCTGCAAGACACAGACAAGACAATATGGTAAAGACAAACACAAAATAAAAAAGGAATGTCCACAAAAGAAGTACCGCCTTGGAACGGTCAGTAAGAAAATTACTGGATGGCTCACGGTACCAACCTCACCCTTAATTCTGATATGGATCAAGACACATAGATGTTTGGTTCGCATGAAAAATCCCTTACTTATCAACGCATCAGCTCCAAGTTCATACAAATCAATATGTAAAAGAGGAGATGAAACAAAGATAAGGACTCAACAATACATACAACTGAATACCATAGCAAAGGAAATTGCCAACAATTTATTCAGAATAAAGACGTTTTATCAGTTTAAGAATAGTAATGGGATGCTTTGACATAATTTTTCCAAGGTAGCAGTTGCTTGAGGGCCACAGCACAACATAAATATAAAGGATATTAAACTTTATTTTACGAACATGGCGTTTATTTGGCCAAGTGACATATAAAAGCTTAGCCTTTATGAATATCAATCATAGTTTATAATTCTTGAAATATACATTTCTTTTTGTCCACGAGATCACGCTAACTTCGTATTTATGGCAAACTCATAATATACGAATCAAATGAATACTGGAGTTTACAATTGCCTAAATGTTAATTCCTAGGGCCAGTTAAGCAAAAGGAAACCATTTCTTATCCATCAGTATAGATATATGTTTTGGGTGCTCAAAATAACTGTCTCATCGAGACAGTTTTTTGAGTACCCACAACATATGTTTTGGTTGAGAAATAAAAAAAATCAATTATGCAATCTTATCTGGGGACCTGGTTTTATATTTTACAGTCAATTTGTTAAAATATAACGTTTTGAAATGTTCACAACATTTTATTTATATGCTCTAGTATTTTATTGATTTGTATATCATGATAACATAGTATTTTTTTTAATCATACAATAGATTAACACCATCATTGAGCATGTCATGTCATATATTTATTTGTTGTAATATAATATCCATGTTAAGTTTAGAAATATTTTTATACCTTGATTGTTAAATTGCGAATAAGAACATTTTATTATTCGCATTTATATGTGTATGTTGTATATGTACTTGTTAGATGTCATATTCATACATTAACGTAAATGTATGCACCAACATTATCTTTGGACACATTCAAAAGTAATAATTTTACCTTTCAGTTATATAGATATACTAAAAAGTAATCAATACTAATTCAAATAATACAAGCAATTATGCTGACATCAGACATCTAATACAATTGAAATGGATCTGATTACTCACGACTGGCCATTGTATGATGCTGAATTAGGTGACATAAGCATTATGAAACTTTGTGATTAACTTCTAAAGGGCGTACATAATCTAACACAAACATGATAAGCCCCTCCCCTTTTAGGTTCATAAAACAGAAAATGTAGACAAATATATGTAAAGCTGTTTGAGGAAGGATTATCACACTGATATTGTGAATATTGTCTCTATTTGGGGTATCGAAGGATGCTCGCAAGGTTGGGGATCTTATTGCACTGATATCGTGATTATTGTCTCTATTTGGGGTATCGAAGGATGCTCACAAAATTTGGGAACTTGTTGCACTGGTATCGTGAATATTGTCTCTATTTGGGGTATCAAAGAATGCTCACAAGATTGGGGAACTTATTGCACTGATATTGGTGTACAATTGTTCCTAGTTTGGATATCGAAGCATGCTCGCAAGCTCACATCCTTCGATATCAAAACTTGGAACAATGTTCACCGATATCAGTGCAATAAGTTCCCCAATAGCCCAGTTTTCTTGTAAATTATTAAAGAATAAAAAAAAAGTTTAAAGAATAATGTTATACTGGTCACATTTTAGTGTATGCCGAAACAATTTGAGTTACCGGTTTATCATGTCAATTTAAAAATTTATATGTGTACGTGTACGTCAAAGCGTGGTTGGTACTTTTGTTCCATTATAACAGATTTGGATAAACAAAACAGTCAGCGTAAAATTATAAATTTCTTCTTACCAGTCAATTTTAACAATTGCTTCATTGAGACGGTTCTTTTGAGTACCCACAACATATGTTTTGGTTGAGAAATAAGAAAATTAGATTTTCGTTACGCACTCTTAACTAAAGTCCGGCATTACCATAGCAGCTATACCATTTACACTGATATCAGAGTGGCATTATTATAAACCAATGCCTTTTATAGCATCGCTGCAATTGCATGGGCCCATAGGCATCTGCAAGGGCATGCATATTTTGCAATTTTCATATAAAAGTTTAGATTTTCTAGCATAGAGACAAACCTAATAAGGGTTTGGCAAAATGAAAATGTGTGCCACTCAATTGTGTTTGTGGTTTGATTAAGAGAATATACACGCACACTTTTTTGTAAATGTTTTTAAACAAAACAAAAAACTGTCTGAAAATCGAAGATAAACAGGTTTTTTGTGCTTTTTACTTCGGAAGAGACCCATACTGACTGAAAAGAGAAATGAAATAAAAGTCGTATCATTCACAGTCTGTAAGATTGCACTTGTGTAGCTGACATATACACATTCAAGTATCAAATCAAATAAAATCCCACAATATATATCACAATATCTAATTACTACAGTTATATTGGCAATCTGTCAATAATGTGCAAATTCAACGTGTTCATTTATTTTCTCTATTTAACCCTTTGTATTCTGATGGATTTTCCTATACAGATAAAAGCAATAAGGATGGGATTGTCCATTATATCTTTTAAGGGGTCACAGGTTTGCATTTCCTAATTTTGATGTATTCCTGTTCCCGATGATTTTTTACCTTAGCAAACAGTGTAGACCCTGATGAAATGCCACATAATGTAGCAATTATCTGGGTCTATTCTGTTTATGAATGTACCCGTTTAGGGCTTTCTAGTATCACACTGGACAGGCGGCAATCGAAAGCTTGTCACTTTCCCATTGGTATCCTTGGTCAGGTGTGGTACTTGATTGTATCGATTCCTGATCTTTGCAACCTTACTTTCTTTCAATACTTTTGACGAACGTAGACCAGAAGTCGTTAGAAACAGAGTTTTCGATTGCCAAATGCCGCCTGACTGGCGACAAATGGCAATCGAAAACAAAGTTTCTAGCGATTTTTGATCCGCGTTTGTTGATTGTCAAGAGCATTTTCTATTGCCGAATACCCGGTGTGAGTATACAATACAAAGGGCTAAGCATCTAGGTTTCCATTCTGTTTTGTTTTATGATATATAATTTATGTATATTCATGGTATTTTTGTAAATTGATTAAAAATAACCAAGCATAATAAATCAAGTTCAGAACAGAGAGAGACGTTAAGCATTGGTGAGTGTTTGGAGTACTGGTTGTGATATTGTCCAAACCACACCCTGAGCTAATTAGAACTGTATCTCCAATCTGTTTTTGTTCAAATTGAAATAGGACGTATTCAGGCTAAATATTTGGACAGAAAGGCATGAAAGAACAATGTGAAGTAAGATTAGGCTGCTACTGAAGCAGCAGTCTGGTCAGAATTTACTATATTTACACTCCATTGCTGTCTATAACACACCTCGCCAGGCATTGGTGTTATTACATTTTTCAAGATCATCCCAACTGAGCCTGACATTTCAACTGCTCATATATAAAATTCTGAAAAAAATCATTTTTTTCTTGCTTTTTAAACTCTCAGTTGTTGTATCTATCCTGCTGATAAATGTTAGAATGCCAATAGTTTTGTTGACCTCTTAACATTAATGCACAGAATAAATGTCATGCTCAGTTGAGTTGAGCATGAAAAGTAGAGTTATAACCTCGCGTCCAGGTGTTATTATAAAACCTGGCTTCAAGGTTATAAATTATTTTGATAATGAAATCGTTTTCAAAGTTTCTGACAGTTTGGTGAATAGTTATAGTGTTTGGATATTTCAAGTAAACTTTGTTAAACTTTTTTCCTTGCATACTGAATAAGGAAATCTGAGATTTATGCCTGAATTCGAAGAAATTATCCATTCCATGTTATCTTTCCCTCAGGTACAATTAAAAAGAAAATGAAATGTCTTACTTTGTGTTATTCTAAACCCTACTAAATTGTTGTGTTTATAAAAATGAAAATCAAAATGTATGGAATAAACCATGAGCTATGTATAGGTTATACTATGTTTTGTATTGGTTAGGGAGCTTATTATGACTCTTCAATGAAATGCAGCGAAATACTACTTAAATATGTATATTTCAAGATCTGAAACCGACGTGTCAGCAACACAGGAAACAGCTATTAGTAGGTAAGTGCTTTTTTTAAAGATTATAGACAGATCAAACGCATCACGAATATAAAAACAGATCTTAGCAAGTCTCTGGCTAATTCAGCATCAGGATAGGATGCACAAAACAGTGAGGACTGATCAACCTTTACATCAGTATCGCGTAATCTGTAACATATTGCACAATATCTAACAAAAATGCTGCTACTAAAATCCATGTGTCCCATCTGAACGCACCCATGGCTAAAATACTCTTCAATGAAATGCAGCAAAATGCTACATAGCGTCTGAAACCAGCATTTTAGCAACACAGGAAACAGCTGGGTTAGGGCTAAATAGGTTTGTTATGCTATGTTTGTATTGGTTAAGAAATATACACTCGGGAGCTCTGCTGCTTCAATATACTGTCTTATTCAGACTTCTATCCACATGTGAACATGTCTATTGTAAAGGATGATGCTAACAAATTCTGCTTGATCCGAATTCTGCACCAATTATGTCCAGAACCTGCAACAGCTGTAACAGCATTAACAAATGTAACACTCATTCAATTACATTGTACAAAAATCATGGAACTTTGAATTTGTTATAACAAGGTTATACTATGCTTTATAGTGGTTATGGAATATACACTGCTCAAAATATTTAAAGGAACACTGCGTGTTTTGCCATTGATCACAATACAAATGCACTCATAGTTCAACTCATTGCAAGGGTTGAATTAATGAGGCGAAAACATGTTTGTCCCTTGATAAGGTTGCTTATCAATTACGGATGATGTTTCTTGATAAAAATAAAGTCATCTCTTTCCAGAAATGTCCATGGTACGCTTTATGTAAAATGGAATTTTGTTATAAATACCCCTTTTTTCAACACCAAATTCAAAGACATTTTTTTCAGTCAAACACCGCAACACAATCATTTCTGTGCGCTCAATAGCCTTTTAATGTTGTAGAAATCATTAGGTTAGGCTATTTAAAAATTCCGAATATTCTACAGAGTTACAAAAAGTCGCCATTTTCAAGAAAATTAAAAATTACAAAATTTGAGCAATGAACTTGAGCAGCAATTGTTTTGTCAAAAACTTTTTTGATCCAATACTTTGACTATCTTTGCAAAGTTATCAAAAGTAACTGAGTTTCTACCTTATTGACCAGTGAAAGGTATGACTTGTCGATAGGACAAGGGTTAACATTATCACCTATGGAATATAATCAGGTGTTCCTTTAATTATTTTGAGCAGTGTATATTCCAAAACCACTATAAAACATAGTATAACCTTGTTATAACAAATTCAAAGTTCCATGATTTTTGTACAATGTAATTGAATGAGTGTTACATTTGTTAATGCTGTTACAGCTGTTGCAGGTTCTGGACATAATTGGTGCAGAATGTGGTTCACGCAGAAGTTGTGAACATTATCCTTTACAATAGTCCAGGCACTGCGGTTATAAAACTTTTTTCATGCTCAACTCAACTGAGCACAAATTTTCAACTGCTCGTAAAAACTAAAATTCTGACAACTGAAGAAGTAATTTTGCTTTCAGCCTTTCAGATGCTGTGTTTATCATGCTAATAGATGTTAAAATGCCAACATTTGTTTGCATTTTAATATTTATGAGCAGGATAAATTCCGTGCTCAGCTGAGTTGAGCATGAAGAAAAGTTTGATAACCTCGATCATTACCGTTGATGCACACGGCTGAGCCGGATTCGTGACTTCTTTATTCACAGTATAGACATTTTTTAACATTTATTAGCATGATAAATACAACATCTGAGAGGCTTAAAGCAAGAAACTTCTTTATTTGTCGGTATTTTAGTTTTTATGAGTAGTTGAAATATCGTGCTCAGTTGAGTTGAGCATGAAAACAGTATTATAACTTCGGGGCCAGATATCTCAGTATAAGATGCACATGTAAGATATAAACTCAAATGTTGTTTTTCTCATTTACGGGCTCATGAGGAAGATATCTTATTAAATAGAGAAAAATCAGTGAATTGATTGATAAGCATCATGTGGTATGTGAAGCCTTTGAAAGTCAGTGAATTGAGCAATAATATTCCGTCCAAATAGATCAATATTGCTGATCGATGGTGACTTTGAGTGCATGTCTTTGTTCAAAACAATCACATATGCCCTATATACGTGTGATTAAAGGGAGCTGCTGAAGAAACCAATAGATCCGCCTTAATCTGTTCCTGTTATGTCACGAGGTTA
The DNA here is from genome assembly GCA_964019695.1 of Loripinus fragilis. Taxonomy (NCBI): domain Eukaryota; kingdom Metazoa; phylum Mollusca; class Bivalvia; order Lucinida; family Lucinidae; genus Loripinus; species Loripinus fragilis. The sequence goes on from OZ026523.1 coordinate 34,247,049, forward strand.
ACTTACAAATATAAAAATTATTATCTACAAAAAGCTACAAATTGAGCCGTCTCAAAGTAAGAAAGACGGCAAAGATCAGGAAACGATACAATCGAGTACCACGCCTGACCCAGGATACCACATGTGAAAGTAACAAAAATACAATGAACATCACCAACAAGAGCCAAGAGGTCAGCCCTTTTCCAGCAGGTGACCACAAGGCAGCAATGAGCAGACGCTAAAGCATGAGAAACACAAGAAAAGTCAAAACAAAAACTAGGAAGCGGTCAATTGATGAGGGGTGGGGCGGTGGCTTCACATATATACTTCTATATTTCTCTAACATACCGCATAATATGAAATATTTTTTGTGCCTTGACCAATGACTCAGGGATCTGAAATCTTCGATGTCATCTACGCACCATTGTCAATCAGTGTGGCAAAGAAGAACACCCTACATCATAACTACTGTCCTGCCAGCCAAGAGTGTCAGTGACGATATGTTTTGTTTACAAAGTTATTATGGACTTATAATCAATAGATCACTTGTGTATCAATCCTGTCCGCAGGATAGGATTAATACACAAGTGATCTCTCGATTCGCGTTAGCTCAAGTGGAGTGTACAAGTTAATGTTTTACTTAACAATAATGTAAACAAAAATTTTCGTCACTGTCACTTTTCGTTGGCACGACAGTAGTCAATGGCGTAGCCAGAACGCTGAAAAAGTTACGCACATCAAAGGGAAACTATTGGATCAAGCAGTGGTTTTCTTCAAGCGCGTTCCTTTTCGAAATGGAAACTACTCTTATAGGAAAGAATTTGCTCCCAGAGGGAGCAAATTCTTTCCTTTAAGAGCAGTTCCTTATGGTTTGGAAAATCACGGTTACCACATTAGGCGACCTCCCTTGAATCTTACTATTTTTATTATGCACGTGTGTAACTGCGTAATGGGAGCTATGCCAATGCTAGTAAGAGGTAAGAAGCGTCTATTACGAGCCAAGCAGACATATTCGAAGTATTTAGACCCTGACTTTCGAATTCAAGGTCATACTTAAACCGTTGCTGTCATCTACATCCAATAAACAATCAGAATGAAAACACCACCCATCAAAGATGCAAGAGACGGTCGCATTACGAGCATATAGTATAAAAATATGAAAATTTTACCTTGACCTTTGACTTCAATGTAATATAAACGATCCGAAATATATGTTGTCATCTACACGCCATATGCCTTTATTGCGCTCAATAGGAACCGCCTACATCAAAACATGTTAGAGGAGTATGCTTTGCAAAATCATAGTTTAAGCATTTTTGACCTTTCCCTTTAAAACAAATGTCACACCTAGATCTGATACATATGTTGTCATCTAAACACCATAGCCAACCATTGTGCCCTATAATAACATACTCCAACAAAATTGTAAGAAGATTTCGTGTTGAGAGCTATACATACATACTTTAAGTATATTGTCATCTGCGCACCATAAGCAACCATTGTGACAAGTCAACGGGAATAAACAGCTTGAAAACCTCGACCCAATTCAAGAATCAAACCTCGGATGTATGTAAGGTGTAACATTATGTATGAAAAAGCTGCATTTTGCTGGAGGATAATTTGTTCTGTAGCATGTGGGTTCAGTTCAATTAAATCCATTATTCTGTCAACAGAATAAATGAAGTTTATTTTTGTATTCAATAAAATATTCTATTGAAAAAACCTAATCTTTTTTTAAAGCATCTTGTAAAATGTGTAACCCTTTTTTTCCCTGCAATTGAACTAGTTATTGTTATATCCTGGTATGGTTTATGTGACGTCAGCGTCACGTTATGTGACGTCAACGTCACATTATCAAAGTAGACCCTCGATGCACATCCGAGGTCTAATTCCATGGAACAGGCATAGGCAGTTCAGGTTGCGGGAACAAAGTTGAGTTATCATTAGTTTGAAATGCAAAGAAAGCAGCTAAGAAGCCCAAAGCAAAGAAGATAGCTAAATCAAAAAAGGCTAAGACCACAAAGAAACCTGCAGCCAAGGAAGCAGCCAAGTCTCCCAAGAAAGCCAAGGTTGCAAGGTGGCATAGCCCAACTAAGAAGACGGCGGGTGCTGAGACTGAAATACGTATGAATAGCATCTAAAAAGTAAAAGAAGTTCAAACAAGAAAAAGTCAGATTTTAAGGACATTTGACCTTGACCTTCTCATGTCATATCTGCAATCTGAAACATATTTTGTCATCTTCACTTGATAGGCAACCATTGTGCCAAATATAAACACCCTCTATAAGAAATGTAAGAGGAGCTCGTGTTAAAAAGCCATCAGACATATTTAACCATAATTGAGCCATGACATATGATTTCCAGCAATGTGGCATTTTGACACGTGTAGACTCGGACGAGCCTGCGTAGCCTCCTTTTAAGCTAAGAAACTGCAAATGATGTTCAGTCAGTAGCTTAACAGTCATAGAATATCCAAGCGACTAGCAAAGGCTCTGATCAGACTGCGCATATGCGCAGGCTGAACTGAGGCTTTGCTAGTCGCACAAACCACATTGTTGGAAATCCCCTGTCACGGCTCATATTTGGTTTAGACCTTTGATTCCAAGATCATTCTGCAATCCAAAACCTACACGCCATAGTCAATTGTGCCAAACATGAACATCCCTCGTCAAAAGATGTAAGAGGTGTGTATTACAGTTCATTAAATGGTAATTTCGAATCGTTAATGCCATCTTGACACAAGAAGCAAACATTGTACATAATATGAACTACTTCATCGAAAATGTAAGAACAGTTCTCGTTCAGAGTCATAAGATCGAATATAAATATAAATATATTTAACCTTAAACGTCGTAATGGCGATATGATACCTTTATCATCTGTACATTATAAGCCATTATTATGGCAAATTTTTGAAACATTTCATAAAAATGTAAGAGGAATTCTCGTTCCAAGCCATACTACAGATTATAAATACATGTATATTTGACTTAACCTTTGTCTCCAGATCATTCGACCTTGACTTTTGACTCAACGATCTTATTGTTGATCAAATACCTTCCGTTATCATCAGCCTAAGGAAGGCAAAGGTTGTGACAATTATGAACATTCTCTGTTTAAAATATAAGAGGAGTTCAGGTTACGAGGCATAACACTGATTTCTAAGTTTATTTGACCTTGATCTTTGACTCCAATATCTTTATGGTGTTCTAAAACCTTCGTAGTCATAAACACACCAAAGGCAATGAGTGTGTCGAATATGACCCCCTCAATCAAAAATACAAAAATAGTTAACGTTACGCGCCATAAAATAGATTTTGATAATATTTGACCTTGACCTTTGACTCCAAGTTCATACTGGCGATCTGAAACCTTGTTTGTTTTTTACACACAATAAACAACCATAGTGTCAAAAATGAAGACATTCCGTCAAAAACGGAAGAGGATTTTATACTACGAGCCATAAAAATTAAGTATATTTGAAATTGAACAATTTTTAGGAATAGTTGATTCACTGGATAGATTGTGACTGGTACATGGCTAATTTGTATGAAGACATTCTGACTACCCATACCGCCTCTTTTATTGTCAATTTACTACAAAAGAATTCACACTGTTGATAGATGGCAAGCGAAAACGCTGATAATTTCAGCGAACGTCGATAAGAAATAGTCAGAAACAGAGTTTTTGATTGCCATCGAAAACATTGTTTCTAGTGACTTTTACTCCACGTTCGTCGATTGTTAAGAGCGTTTTGGATTGCCGCCTTTACGGTGTGTTAAATCTGTTAGCTTCCGTTGATCCTTTCTTCTTATGCCTTGGGATATCACACTATTCATCTTCTGTTAAAAGAAGAAAAAGGTCAGTAAATAAACATAGGAGTAGGAGAATCAAATCAGGCCCGGATGTTATGAAAAATGTCATTCTCAACACAACTGAGCATGAAATTTCAACCGCTCATAATAAACTTAAATACTGACAATTATATCGATTGTTGGCATTTTTATATTTATGAGCATAATAAACTTCATATACAGTTGAGTCGAGCATGGAAATAATTTTAACCTTGCGGCAAGTTGGACCAAAAAGTAAGATTATTGTACTTATCACATACGTCTCCTCTAAATGCCCACCCTGGTGTATTTAGCGGATTTATGGTGGCAGTCGCTAATACTCTTGTTGTTTGTGGTAATTAAAGATGCTTATGTTGTAGCTCTGGTATTTGTCACTATTGTTGTTGCTGCTTATGGTATTGATGGTGGATTATAAGAATATATCATGAGTGTGAGGGTGATATAGAAATATCTGTCCCAGGGATCATGTGATCTTGATGGTGGATTTTTCTAACAACCCCCCCCCCCTCATAATACTAACGATAGAATCATTCTCGTGCTCACCACTCATTTTCGTATTATTTTTTTTAAATCCCTGATATTCTTGAATGATGCTAAGATGACATATTATATAATGACGTCACTTTGTTATACCCATATCTTAATTTTACGACCTGGGCCCGGAATTAAAATGCCTCCTTAAAGTTAAGAAAGACTTAAGTTATGTGTTGATGTTTCAACATGCTATATTAAATGCTAAACAAATTGTCTGGATCGATGTGGTACTTGTGGTCAAAGACATCAATTTGTTCGTCAGAAAAAATGAAACTGTTTTGATTTTAATCAGTTTGAAACGTTATTTTCGCATCCTGAAAAATCAGTACTTTACTTAAGTCTTCCTTAACTTTAAGAAGGCATTGTAATTCCGGGCTCATGTTGATAAGTTCTGATACAACGGATCGACTATCTTGACTAACTTGAGTAACTAACACAGGTTTAGATAAACAACATTTTTGAGCGTAAAATTATAAATACTTTCTAACTCATAAGTTTTACATATTTTGTGGGTGCTCACAAGAACCACCCCATTAAGACGATTCTTTCGACTATCCACAACATATGCTTTGGTTGAGAAATAAGAAAATTGTTTTTACACACTCTAAACTAAAGGCCTGGATACGAATTTCTTTCAGTCTAAAATTGCGAAGACTCTTATCCGCCGTGCAAGAATGAGGGAAGAAATGATGTGCATGCAGTTACTATGTGTACAATAGTCACATAATACAATTTGGTGGATAAAGTATATAATGGCATATATCTGGTGTTGTTTGACATATTGTGACAATGCAAATGTGCCTATGTTAAAGTAATTCTCCAGATTCAAAAAGTTGCACGACCCTTGGGTCTGCACAATAATCAATATGTGAGTCCGTCCGTCCATCCTTCTGTTAGCATTTAGTAAAAATGATCATAACTCTTGAATCACAAGGTATATTTTTATCTTATTTTGCATATACGAGGGTTGTCCTAGTAAACTGTGGACTTTTGTTATAACATCAGACTGTGTACCAGTAATTCTATGATATTTTAAGGATGTGTTTACATATATATTGAAAACATTTTATATAGCAGTCTAGATAACAATTGTTTGAACCTTTACTTGACGGTATGTTGGCGTGAGCGGCGCACGTCAAAATTTTGATAATGAAACTCATCTAGTCCAAAAAGTTGTGATCATTCAATCCAATTTTGCTGTTGTATTTCAAACAAAGCATAACCACAACACCTAGTAACTATGCGAGGTAAAGTGTTGAAAATTTGAAACGTTTGTGGCCATTCACATTGATTTAATAAAAGATTTTACATACCTACTACATTTTTATTTTTTCAGAAAATGGTAATGTTATAAGAACGGTAAGGCACAAAAATTAGAAATACAATACTTTCGGCTAATTTAACACATAAAACTACGTGACTGTTCTTTTAATGTTAAATGATTGGTATAACAGTCACTAATATTGTAAAATGGACTTCATGTACAACTATTTTAGTAATAGCACAAAGACAAGCTCCTTTTCGTCAATTTAACAGAACACATGCTATTTTTCTGTCAGTTATTTTAATAGTAAATATGTTGTCTGGTATCAAATCTAAAAGATCGTGCTTGTTTGTTTGCTTAACATATCTAATCTAAATATTTAGTCATTACCTGAACCAGGGAGACGTACTCAACACATAGATGACAATATTAATTACCATTTAAGCTTATTTAAAAAGAGTAGAGTCAAAACATTTGACCACCCCTCTCTGAAAATATAGCAAAACTATTTATGACGTGCTCCACATACGCTGAGACACCCTCGAGTAAATTTTCATAACTTTGTTATCGAAACTGTAATTTCATCCATATTTGTAGAAAAAAGTGTTCAGATGTATATTAATATAACATACAAATTTCGTAGAATTCCTGATACACAGTCTCATTTTATAACAAAAGTCCACATTTAACTGGGACAACCCTTGTATATTCATGTCAATATTCTCTAACCACTGGCATGCAAAACCTTATTTTTTGATGGACGATGGTTTGCTGAGCATCAGTCCAGCCTGTTGTGGTCAGTTAGTGAAATCCTTATAACTCTTGAACCATATGGGATATTTGGTTCAAATATTGCATACTTAATTATTTGAATATTGTACAGCCATTGGTATGCAAAAAGGTTGACGAGGGTTTGCAGCGCATCATTTTGGCTGGTTGAGGTATTTTAGTAAATATGCTCATAACTCTTGAACCGCATGGTATATTTTAATCAACTTTTGCATACTAATACATTTTAACATATCTTTGCTTATAGGATGGCCATATATTGTCTGAGCTTTTTTAGGGATTTTGTGTCTGCATTTCTTTAAACCATTAATTTTAATAACCAGGCGTACGGAACCTATTTCAGAACGGCTATCCGTCCACTTTGATATGTTTAAACCCTTTGTTTGGCCACCCGAACATTGTTTTCAATTTAAATACCTAGAGTTTAATTTTAATTAGCAAACATTCAGCCTTGGTCGTGCATATTAAAGTCAGTTGATTTTATTTCAATTCACGTCTTTGTAATAAGTGAAAATATACCTCTGAAATAAAGTGTCAATCCATTGTTTGGTGATGGCGTTTGGCAGTTGGTATCATACAACAGGTCAACTCCAAAGATGTTGGCTGGCCCAAATGATGTGCTGAAGCCTCCATGGCACATTCCGTGTCCTAAACTTAGACTGCTTAAACAGTCACAATTATCATCGTCCAGTAAAAGGGAGACTACTCCATTCTGTCTTCGATACATGAAGGAATCCTGTCTTTCCTTTGGACCACTGCCTGTTTGTAATAAATAAATAAGAAAACCATGAGTTTGGATACTTTTGTCTTCCACGCGTTAACATTTGTAAACTTTCTAGAGAGCTTTATGAACAATGTAAAACTATTATTCAAACTGAAATGCTTTTTAACCTACTGAAACAGTTATCCAGTCTCGTAGAGAGAAGCGAACCAATTCCACTTCTTAATCTCTTAAAATTATTTACAGTAATGTACTAGGCCACCAGAAGTATCCTAGAGGCAGCTCGACTTTCCTTAAATATTGTAGTACCATTGCATAAATATCAGTGTAATGTACCATAAAACATGTAAAATGAGACAAAGACCATATATATTACCAAAGTAGTATGCTGTTGTTAAAGTGAGTAAGGAGGCAAAGATCAGAAATCGATACAATCAAGTACCACACCTGACCCAAGACACCACACGAGAAAGTGACAAAAGGCAATTAAACATCACACATAGGAGAGTCAAGAGGTAAGCCCTTTCTCAGCAGATGACTACAAGGCTGCAATGAACAGACAAGAAAGCACGACAAACACGAAACATAAATAGTGAAATGATCCACAAAAAGCACCGCCTTTGAACGGTCAGTAGAATTATTTTTAATGGAGGGCTTTAACTTTCAATTTACTTAAAAGCTTGCTAGGTATACGCTATATACTAAAAAATATTATAAACGAACCCAAAACATGTTACCCAATGTATCGATGCCGATTGTTGATGCACATGGAAGGAACAAATGAGCCGCGACAATGTGGCATTTTGACAAGTGTAGACTCAGATGTGCCTGCGCAGGCTCCCTTTAAGCTTAGAAACACCAAATGATGTTCAGTCGGTAGCTTAACAATCATAGAATATTCAAGCGACAAGGAAAGGTTCTGATCAGACTGCGCGTATGCGCATGCTGATCTGAGACTTTGCTGATCGCACATACCACATTGTTGGAAATCTCATGTTGCGGCTCAAATACTTAGCTATGCCAAATTCTAAAAAGGAAAGTGAGTGTAGCCAGGTAATACTGAAATCACACACTACAGACTAAACCGAGGCACCGCGAGGAATAGTCACAGCACACAAACAACTACATGGTAGCGAAAAAAAATTACAGCAAAGCACCCAGTTCTCTTTTTCACAGCGAGATGATTGCAAAACTAGAAAGGAAACTAAGTACTGCATAACAAATCAAGGGCAAAACACCAAAACTCACCCAACCACAAAAACAATGAGAGCAACAAAAATAATACCACCGCCTTAGAACTGACAGCAGTCGTTCAAGCCACTAAGTGAGAGGAGGGGGCTTAAATGCATGGGCGCCAAATATTTTCCTTAGATTCTGCTATTGTTTTTAAAGAAATAGATCAGCTCTAGCAGTGAATTGTTGAACTGATTGGAGGTCAGTTGAAAAGAGAACAAATCACGAGCGCGTAGCGCGAGTGATTTATCCTCGTACAACTGATCGACAAACAGTGAGTTATTACTCAACAATTCACGCATTTCAATTCTAACACACAATAAACGACGAAAACATATTTGAAGTCTTCAGCTTCTTCCAACTTTCAGCCATTGCATTGAAGAAATCTCGCCAATAATTGGACTGTGTCGCATACATCTACATGTATTTGTAACGTCTTTCAAGCGTAAAAACGACGTTACACCATCTAACGCCATGCCTGACGTCATTTTGCAGTAACAAATGATGTCAGATAGAGCGCTCTTACCTCGCGCTGTCAAAACTGTGAATTATTGTTTGATATATCAAGTATTTTACCATTGAGTCTATAAGCGAGATGTGTTAGAATAAAGCACAACATCGTTTAGCTCCCATGGAGGCCGAGAAAATCAATTAAATCAAAGAATATGGAATGGGAGACAATGTTCACATAGTTTTAGTAAAATTTTCTCAAAAGTAAGAGTAACATCATAATAAGTATTTTCGCAATTAAATGAAAGCTAAACGGGAAAATGTTTTCTTATTTTACCTTCAACAACTTCTGGATCCCAAGCTTGGCTGTTTTTGACTGAGTTATAGTGTGTTTCAATGTGGTCATGGAAAGCCCTCCAAGCTGCATGAGCCGTCGGGTTTTTGGCATCAAATTTCCACCTAAAGTGAAATATACTCTGTTCAGTAATACATCGAATTACAAGAAATGGAACAAACTTTAGCAGAAGAATTCAACTTGAAATGTTGGCAAGTGCACAGTAGCAAAGTGTGAAATAACAACTATCCTTGTAGCGGTAGACTACATAATGAAGTTTTACTTGTGAAGTAGCGGTAGGACACACTTTGAAGTTGACAGTCGCGCAGTAGCAGTCTGCACAGGTTCAAATTGTCAGATAAAATACGTTAAAGAGGAAAATTGTGAATAAATTTCTCATCCGTCAATTTCAACATGTGTTTTGTTCTCAAGAGAACCACTTAATAGAGATGGTTCTTTTGAGTACCTACATCATAAAAACAATAAAATCTATATTAAAATACGCACTCTTATCATAAGGACTGTTTAGATCAAGTACCACATTGTAAAGTTGACAAATGCACCGAAGCAATAAAACATAATGAAGTAGTTTGTATCAGATTTAGTGTAGAACGCATCGTATAATAGGCAGTTGCTCAGGAGCAGCAGAACGGGATCAGTCTCAAAGTAACAGAAGAAAAAAAAATAAAAAAATCGTAGTATGTTATGTGCAGTATTGTTTATTGTTACTCTCATTGTTTATGGGGAGGGTGTTTTATCATTGTTTTGTTGTTCAGTATCTAGTGTCTTTTCTTGTTTTGTAAAAATCTCCCTGGAGAAGAGAGAGCCAGTTGCTTAAAGTCAAATATTGGCCCTGAATTCTGCTGTTGATTATATACAACAATAATTTGATTGCACAAAGAATCTTTCTTGTACCACCAGAAGACAGACAGAGGTAAAGAAAAAGCCCTTTTTGAGCTACAATGGGCCTAGCCATAATACACATCAGGCACCGATCCAACGACACGTAGTGAACGGAGAATAATCAGTATCCCGTAAAGGAAGGAATGTGTGGAAAGAAATTTGAACGTGTCTGTTAGCACAAGACAGTAAAAAAGGAAAAATTATAGTACAGAGGTTTAAAAGCATAAAAGTGAGGGATAAAACAGATGATAGGTTATGATAGAAAAGAGTTAGCTAAAACCAGTTAAAAACCAGCATTTTGGGGATATATGGGCGTGAATGCTGCAGCTTGCAGCCAGCTGCCTTGAAAGCATCAAGGCTTTGTAAGCATGCAACAGACTCAGGTGAAATGTCTGCTCAACTAGCTGATAGATAAAGTAGTTGTAAGACGTTTCCATGTTTATTCATACATAACAACATCCGTGTTAGACAATGGCGTGGTTACTATGAAACTGACGTTATTGATGTGACATCAACACAAATATGGCGAATGCATTGGAGCGTTGCAGTGGGCGCTACAAGTAGAGAATATTATCACTCTCAGCAATATCTTTATGCATATCAATGGGGTTTAAGCTCCAATTTCAAATTACTAGATTGGTTTAAGGCACTCCACTATGAAGGCAAATGTGAAACATCTATGGTAAAAACCACCCCTGTTACAGTAACGCGACGTAAATGCTATTAATACCAATTAATAAGGGACACGACATCCCTCCATAGTTTCAAAAGATTTTAAGATTGTTCTAAAATATTTAGAACTTGGAATTTAAAATGAATTATAACTAAACATATATAAAGTCATAATGGAAATTTAAATTTGTGTATGCGTCGATTTAGTTAAGTATGGTAACTCGTTTTAAAATCATCTAAACGTTTTGGTCTGCATCTTCATTCTGGGTTGGTGCTATGTCTCCTTCATCTATTTCCTTGTTTCCTTGTTTCGTGTACTATCGTTATCATCCTGGAATTCTTCTTGCTGACCAGTAACTTGGTCAGCCAAGTTGGTATCCCATCTATTGATAGGTTTCTTCGATTCTTCAGCACAACTTCTAGATGTTCTTGTTGTTCCATAGCTGGGTCTATTTCTTCATTGTGATGTTTCTGTAATATGTTTGCAATTCTAAACTTACTAGAGTCTCATGAAATAATTCTACCATCTCGCTTTCTTCTGACATAAACGGTTGACCCTTGTATCTTGTAGATAATGTATATATCATGCTCATATTCTGTTGACTATTTATTTTTCTTTGGTTGTTCCAAAAAAACGTGATCACCAACATCAAATGTGTGTTCTGATGTATTCTTATTTTCAGCATTTTGCTTCACTTTTTATTTATATTGTCTATATCTCTCATTAATTAGCTTCTCCTTATTTGACATGTTGCTTATTCTGTTTTCATAGTCTAATTTTGTTCGAACTGTTCTGTTCATCATACCCTCATATGGTGTGATCCCTGTGGCTGGGTGCGGTGTTGACCAATATCCTATAAGCATCTCTTGTATTGCCATCATTGGTGAGATTTTCTGTATTTGTGCCCTCTATTCTGTTTTATTGCCAAGTTTTATAAACCTCTCAGCTTCACTTTTGGCTCTTGGGTGCAGGGGTGTGATTCTTTGAAGCATGAATCCATCTACTACTGCAAACTCTGCAAACTCCTTTGATTGAAACGGTGGGACATTATCACTTTCTACCTGTATGAGTGTTCCGTGACTAGCAAATATCTTCTTCAGCTTTTCTTTAGTTGGCTTTATTCCTGTCGAGTACACCACCTCAACCTTTGGATGTCTTGTTTTCCTGTCAATAACAACTAGGCTATAATGTCCATCAGGGTATGGGCCCCCAAAATCAACTGACACGACCTCCCATGGTTTTTCTGGTATCTAAGTCATCTTTACAGGTTCGTGTCTGTGCTGTTTGGTAGGAAGTTGACATTCATAGCAACTCTCAACAACCCTTCAGTCATTTTGTTCATATCAGGAAACCAGTATTTCTCTCTTAGTATCTGCTTTGTCTTAGTCATTCCTAGGTGCCCTAGGCAATGTGCAGCGTTTATCACTGTATTTTGAAAGCTTGGTGGTATTACTATCTGATTGAACCTAAAGATAAGTCCATTCATGACATAAAGTTCATGTCTGCTGCTATAGAATGGCGAAATAGCATGGTCTTTTCTATGCTTCTGCCAGTCTTCTTGACTTTACTCATGTATAGCTTCTGTAATTGTTTTTCTTTTGCTATTTCTTTTCTAATTATGTCTGATACAACAGCATGTTCAGCTATCAAAATGCTTTTCACAACTTTTTCAGTACTATCTGTTTTTGTAATTGGCAATGGGTTTCTTCAAAGGTAGTCCATGGGATCAGCATCATCTTGTCTTGATTCATATACCAGCTCAAAGTCGACATCTTGCATATCCATCACCCATTTTTCAATGCGTGGTGGTAACTTGGCTGAGGCTTTATTTAACATTGGTAATGAAGGCTTATGTGCGGTGATGAATTTAAATCTTGGTGCCCCTAGCAAATACATCTTGAACAGATTCTTGGCCCATCTTATCGCTAGAGAATCCTTTTCTGTTTGACTGTACCTCTTCTCAGTATCTGTCATTGTCCTGTTGATGTTATGAACTGGCTGCAGTCCACTTCCGTTTTTCTGAAACAATCTTGCTGATAGTCCATCATGATACCTCGCCTCTACTCTCACAACTATCAATTGCTGTGGATTAAAATAAATCATTGTTTTCTCATTTGTTATACTGTCTTTTAGTTTGTTGAATGCAGCTTCTTCTTCTGGTCCCCATTAAATCTTTACCTTTCTCTCTGTCAATTTTCTCAATGGGGCAGTTATTGAAGATTATATATCAATAAACTTTGACAAATATCCCACCATTCCAAGAAAACTTTTGACTGCTTCCTTTATCTCTTTGCGTTTGCTGTCTCTCACTTTTTTAACCTTTTCCATAGTAGGTTTCAACCCGTCCTTCCTGAATCTGTACCCATAGAAATCAATTTTGTCAACTCCAAACTCACATATTTTCTCTGTTGAAAGTAATGCCAAAATCTGTGGCTCTCTGTAATACTGCACTGAGTGTTTTGTTATGCTCTGTCATGTTTCTTCTGTCACCTCCTATCAGTATATCATCTCTTTGATTCATACAAAATGGAATATTATCGAATATGTGATCATTTCACCAAACAGGTCCTGTGATGCCTAAGCTCAAAATACCAACGTTTTTGGACGAACATTTCTCCAGGGTGTGCTTAATGTTGCTACTGGTCTAGAGTCTATGTGCAATGATATCAGGTGGTATCCACTTCTCAAATCTAACTAAGAAAACCTAATACAATCGTAAAACTTGTACATGAAGTCTTCTACAATAGGTCGTGCGGATATCTGGTTCCTCTCTATGTGCTTGTTTGGTATTCTAAGATCTATACAAGCACGGATCATGTTTGGTTTAAGGTGATCCTTGGAAATATTTGTGAACCGAAATTTAGGCTGCACCACCATAGGTGAACCCCATGTGACTGGTTCCCCATTTGGTATCTCTTCAAACATGTCATCAGCAATACCCTGTTCTAACCATGCTTTTAATGGCGTCTGTAGAAAACATGGTACTGGTCTTGGCTTTTGTGCAACAGGTGCTGCGTCTGGTATCATACTGAACATTACAAATAGCTCTTTGTCGTTCTTATTGCCTTTGACTCTGCCTATTCCTTCAAAAACTTTTGAGTGCTTATGCAGTAGTCTGGATAGTTCTTGTTTTGAAGAAAAATCTTCACTTACCGCATTGATGTGTGTTTCTTTTCCTGGTATGCGAAAGCTGTTTGGTTCAGCAAATGAGCCATCATCTCTGATCTGCAACATTGCAAGTTCTGTCAGGGTTGACTTGCTTATCAGTGGAGAATAATTAATTCTGCCTTTTACCACTAGGAATCTTGATTGAATTCCGCATGTATGGTTTCTCACTATAGCACTGAATTGTCCTTTTATTTGTAATTGATTTTGTAAAGTCAAGAGCTTAATGTTGCTATCTTTAAGTTCCATCTGTTCTGCAGACCTGTCTAATAATCCAAGAAATTGGAATTCATCCATCACATTCACATCTGCACCACTATCTGGCTCTGCTCTAATCGAAATATCATTGATCATGAGTGGAACAGTCTTTTCTAAACTGTATCGTTTTTTAATTGTTTTAATATTCATATGAGCCACTGACACAGAAAGTCCTCATCTGAAGAATCCTAGCTTTCAGACTCATGTTCTAGAGTTTTCTTAACCCTTTTTCTTCCTCTTTTGTGTCATATTTATTATTACTTTTAATATTTCTATATCTGTCTGCTCTACACACAGAGGCAAAATGATTTGACTTATGACATAAATCACATGTCTTACCGTAAGCTGGGTAGCTGCGACAGTCTTGATGCATCTTCTTTAATCTGCAGTAGGTACATCGGTTGATACTTATGTCAGATTTTCTATTTGCATATTTCTGTTTCCATTCCGGTCTCTTTTTTCTATCAATTCTGGCTACGTGCCTCTCTCTATCTCCTAGTTTAATGTCACGCATTAGTTAGGAAATGTCCTCGATCTGGCCTGCTTCTGTTAAGAACTGTGAAAGGCTCCAAGCTTTTGAGATATATCGTTGGATTAATGATTCAATTTCTATTGTTTGAATCAAATGTTTAAAATGCACTCATCACACTGTGCAGCAGATCCAAATTTACAATCCTGAGCCTTTTTACTAAGCCTGGTTGCGTAGGTTACCGTTTTTTCGCCTGCTATGGGTTTTCTTTTTAAGAAAATATATCCTGCGTTGTGTCTATTCCTTTTTGGCAAGAAATAGTAATTTAATTTCTTCCTGCGTTTTTTTATATTCTTTTAATCTCTCTGAATCCTCACCTGTAGGGTCTGGTAAGCTTTTCTCAAGGCGTGAAATTTCTTTCCCTCCGTAAAAAATTAGGGCATCCTTCTTGTCTAAAGGGTCAATTATTTTAAAATACCTTAACTCCCTTACGATGGCCTCAAGCCAGTCCTCCCATGCTTTGCAAGTTGGAAGCTGATGTTCTGTAATTAGAAAGGGAAACGCTCGCAAATTCCGTGTTTCTGTAGTTATTTTGTCACTGCTTCATTTCCAGCCATGTCCATTACGTAAATGCTAATCAATAAACTGCGTTATTGTGCTACATGTAAGTATTCGATCTCTATTACTCCGAATGCACCATGAGTTCTTCCTCTTTCGTCGCCAATGAAATGTCTGCTCAACTAGCTAATAGATATAGTAGTAGTAAGACGTTTCCATGTTTATTCATACATAACAACATCCGTGTTAAACAATGGCGCAGTTACTATAAACTGACGTTATCGACATGACGTCGTAACGCGACGTAAATGCTATTAATACCAATTAATAAGGGACACGACATCAGGGAGGGAATTCCATAGAACAATTGCTAAAGGAAAGTAGGGGAACTTATAGTAATCTTTTGAAGTTAAGACCTGCTTGAAGGTCATGGAGTGGCAGTACATAGATATTAAATTAGAGTAATGTATGTTGGCCAGGAGGGGTACAGTAACCAAGCCGTAAATCACCTTGTAAAACAAGCAAAGATGGGCTGGCACAAGCAAAGACAGGCGTCTGCCCTTCTTTGCTCCAAAGATCGCCATACAAGTTGTTTAACCATCTCAGTTACACTTGACTGTCTATGTAAGTTACTGGCTGTCCAGGGAGCAGCTCTTCGCTGGACTTGTCCGAGTTTGGGATATTCCCACCTTCGTGTGCGGATCCCAGACAGCCAAAGCATCTTCTAAAAAGGGTCTTACAAGGTAATTATAAGCAACTTCACGAATCTTAGGCATCTTAGATTTTATATCACGTCAGATAACCCCAAGAGTCTGATTTTCATTAGCAGTTACACGGTCAGTGTGGAAGTTACAGGAGAGACCACTGAAGATATCGACACCTAGATACCTGGCACATGGAACAGACTCCAAAACCTGTCCATGTAATATGTAGTCAGTCTTAGATGTCTTTTTGGAGCCCATCACATGTACCACTTGACACTTTGAGGGGTTGAACTTCATATCCCACCTGGTCTCCCATGCAGACAATATGACCAAATCAGTTTGCAGTGCTGAGCTGTCATCCTCGCTTTCCATGGATACTTACAGAGCTATATCGTCAGCAAATAGCCTCACCTGGGAGCG
Source organism: Loripinus fragilis (assembly GCA_964019695.1). Classification (NCBI taxonomy): domain Eukaryota; kingdom Metazoa; phylum Mollusca; class Bivalvia; order Lucinida; family Lucinidae; genus Loripinus; species Loripinus fragilis. The sequence goes on from OZ026523.1 coordinate 34,263,357, forward strand.
GACCTCATCAGCAGAATTATTTATATAGATAAGGAAAACAATCGGGCCCAGGACTGAGCCCTGGGGGACACCAGATGTTACTGGTATTGATTCTGATTCCTCCCCATCAATCACTACCTGCTGGGATCTACTCCCAAGGAAAGGTCAGGTCCAAGCAGGCTCGCGTCTGCGAATGTCATATTGATGCAGCATCCATAGAAGTTTGCTGTGATTGACTTTGTCAAAGGCTTCTGAGAAGTCAGTAGGATTATGTCTGTTTGTTTACCCACAAGATCCTCAATGAACATGATGAGCTGGGTCGCACATGACCTTTTTTATCTGAAGCCACGCTGAAGGTCACACATCTCCACGGGGTTTGGAGGAGTTGATCAAGTCTATGGGGGTGGTTATGGTCGTTGCCTCTATGTTCCCAGCTAGCAGAATAGTCGTCAAACAGTTATGACATGCAAACGTACGAAAAATGACATCAAAATATACCATGCTATTTATTTTCACAAATCACTTATGGACTGACAGATAGACAGAGAGACAGACTCTCACAGTGAATAAACCTTATGTTGAATGCACTGACATTAGAACATACTCTCGCAAAACGAATAAGCTGCGAAATATATTCACAATAAGAAGGAGAGCAAGGGATATCTCCATTTAGACATCTGAAAACAACTGTTTCAAAATTAAACTCATCTCATAGTAAATTTTAGATGCAACTATGCCATTAGTTATGGTCAAGTAAAAAGCTACAAAGAGTGTTTCATTATCGCAAGTATTTGCTTTATTCAAATGTAGTTTCATGGAATATACATAATGCATATGACTTACCATTCGTTTAAAGTGAGGATAATCAATATTCAGTAAGTCATCTAATTTCTTAACGTAGAGTCGAATGCTTCAATAACGCATCATAAGACGCTTCTTTCGTAACAAAAGAAAAACAAATCCACATCAAGAGTGACAGACACTAAGGACGCCTACAATATGTCATTAAAATTTAGAGCAAAATCTAATAAATGCATCGTTCAAAAGACAATGGAAGGTTTTGCAAACTTTATGAGATGACCACAAATTGTATTTCTTTGATTGTTCAGAAGTGCGTTTCTCATTTACACAGGTTTCATATGTTGTACTTTTCATGAGGATGAAATGGGCCATAACATGATTGAACATACCTGTAAATATTGTTTGCTGAGTCTTTGGCAAGCAGCTCAGCTCCAGTCTCTGACAACTGTTGAGGTAGTCGACCAAAGCAGTATGTAGCTTTAGGATCACAGCTACCGTATTCGTCTGAAACAAGAACATTGAGGAAATTTCATATCAATTCAGAAGTGCTTGTAAAACACAAGGTTGCTTACCTGTGTAGTCTTGATGCACTTTTGGCCACTGAAACATTCAAAAATCTATTTTCAAGGTATCCACATTTATGTAAGATTGCAAGACAGACAGATTATACTAGATTATCTGAATATGACCCAGAAGGCGCATCAACTTTTATGGTAGCCCAACAAGCTAAACTATACAATGAAGTGATAGTCCACGCAAATATCAGGTCACCCTAATTAATGGCAATTTAGTTGCTACTACAAGAAGAATCTTAGGTAAAAATAGAATAATATACTGTGAAAGCCTAGCAATAAATGACATGCTAGGATCAAGAACATTATTTGAGAGGGGGTCCAACTCAGACGTAGAGAGAACTGAGAATGATAAATATGCATGACACAGACAGACCCATGCACAGAAAGTAAGTAAAAGAGAGAGACAGACAGACAGACAGACAGACAGACAGACATACTTATAATGATAGAGTGACTTATATACAAAGAGAAAAATGAAACATTCTAATGCACTTGAGTTTGTAACGCGACGTCTGATTGGATAACGTCAAAAATTTGCGACAGTATATCCTGATATATACTGTGGAAATAGTTTGACGTCATAAATTACGTCACATATCGTTGAATGACGTGCGGCTTTATACGGCTTGCAACGCTCCAATTTGAGCTCAAACTGCAGAAGTGCATTAGAATGGGGATAACCATATTCAAAATTTTCATTTGGGGAGGTATATCGTCGGATATACGTTTGGAAATCACGTTTTACGGCTCCGCTCGCACGTCGCCGTAAAACTTAATTTCCGACCATATATCCGACGATATACCTCCCCAAATGAAAATTTTGAATATGGTTATCCCCTAATTGGCAGAGACAGAGAAGATATCAATAGTACCTCCAAGCACATCATCCTTCAACTTCGGCCATTCAGAATCTTTCTTGAACCACCAGAAGGCACGCCAGCGAGTGTTATCAAACCAAATAACTGGATACTCATCTCCGCCTCCTGTAATGAGATTGACATATGAGCTAAATATTGGAGCTTTAACATATACGCTGGAGAAGCTTTGACATAGGGAGTGGATCAACCTGCGCATTTGCACTTTTTGTCCAATGTGCAAATTTCAACAATCAAAACGGGTAGGGGTGCTAACAGCAGCCTCGATCCCTACCCCTTTCCAAACATAACATAACATAAAGATTAAGACACTTCCAGACATAATTAAGACAAACACAGACAAACAATATAGGCCTACGCACAAGACACAGACAGTCTGCAAAATGATACTTTTTTGTTTGTAAATAACTATATAGGTCTTTAACTTGTGCAAATTATACAATACTGATGCATCAAAAGGGGCTTTGCCCAACCCCTCCCCCTCTTAGGGAATTTTGCAGACATATCCTAAGTACAGGCGGTAAGTAGCGATTTTTATGAAAATCGTTCAAATTGTGATAAAAGTGAGAAATTTTGCAAAAAGCAATACTATATAAAAACGAGACACACGTGATCTTGAGTTTTTGTGGCGGCCATGGCCACTATGAAAAAGTAACTACAACCATATCTTGGGTACTATGCCAAGTAGAAATACGATTTTAATGATAATTTATATGTTTTGAGACACAAGAAATGCATTAAACGCATCTATTTGAATGTATTGATGCATGGAAGTCCTATTGTGTACCATTTATTATGAAAAAACAATGAAAAAACCGTACGAGCCACTGCATAACCAAAATCAAATCAATAAGTTTAGAATTCAGCAAAAAGATCAGCCTTGTCATACAGTGAGCCACTTTAGTTACGCACCACTTATAAATGTAAAATTACTCAGATAAGAATTATGATATTTTTATTCTGAGACTACCTGCGTAATGCGCATCTATATTTGCATTACCTATTGAAATTTCTTTGCTTAATTTGTCTTCCTGGTGTCTCGTGATGGTTGAGCGGCTCTTCCTCACGGTGCCACGGGGTTGTCTGCAGTTTGTGATTGTGGTATTTCCTGATCATACTCATTTACTATTTTTCATTGTGATCAGATCAGAAACGAATGAGAAAGTGGATCTTGAAGGCACTACCCTCAAAACACCATTTCACATTGCATTATTTCGAATGAAACTCAGTTCACATGACACTTTTTTCAGGGTCGAATTTCTGCTTTGCCAGAGATAAGAGCCGATGTATCATTGGCAATATCTAAGACTGGAATGTGTTTGTTAACTTCAGCATTTTTAAACGCTATACTATTTTGGTTCCCAACTGACCAAGGTTTGAAAAAAGTTGGTTTTAATATTTTTTTAAAAGTTAGTTAAAATTTCGTATGATTCTGAGAAAACTAGGTATCAAAACTTTTCTTTTATAATTTTTATTATTAACAATCATGTATCCGCCGTTTATTTTCGTAAAAAATGACGGATTTATTGGCGTTTTGATGTTGAAGTTAGTGATGACGTCACTACTAACAAGGTTATAAGACGTGTCAATGATAAGACGTTTTAGTGTTTTGATACTTCTATGTCTACAAGTGACTCATAACAAAACAATTTGCGAAGAAAACCCTGTTTGATTATTGTAACTGGCGTTAATATGACGTCAAAACGAACACTTCTTCAAAAAGTAACGGTGTTACTAAATTCAACGACCGAAAAAAGAGGTTTTACTAGAATAAAATAATTGTTTTTGGTGTTTTTCGGTCACAACGATCACCGTGGATAATGCCTAGTGCAAAACGCAAATAGAAAATATAGACGTTTAGGTTGCACGTGCATTTTTGTCAAAGTTGCCTTTGACGTAGCAGAATGTTTCGCATGAGTGATTCCGATATATTTTTTTTTCATGTCAACAAACAGTTAAATGTTAATAAGTCAATTATCATAGAGAATGTTTAATTCCAGCATTTTTGTCAAAAATTATGAGCCCTGAAAAAGTGGTGCGTAACTAAAGTGGCTCACTGTATACCTGTCACAGTTGGGAATGTTTAGGTCCTAATATTAGCACAGTGAAGACTTAGACCAGACCAGGTGGATGCTTATGCTGACCCATGTCTTAGCTGGATGGACACCAGGTCAGAGACTATATGCCAATCGTACCATAGTCTATTTCTGTATACTAGCCCACATTCTCACTACTTGAATGACTATCATATATGCACATGGCTGTTTGACATACAGCTAAATAAAGTCAGACTGGACTGATTAACATGGTGGATATGAGTATAAGCTGGACAGTTGTGCTTGCTTGTAATTATCCTTCCGTATAGGCTGAATGTAAACCGGTTCGTCCGCACTGCCTTGTATTGGTGTGCAGTGTGTACACTCATGTTTGCATTACAACATCTGCATTATTGTATTTATATCTGTATGCCGTGTACATCGTTTCCGCATGTGAATTAAAAGAACATTTTACTGTTTTTTATTGTATTATCAGACTGTCTATGAGCCAAGAGCATTTATCTTTATTTCACCATAGTATGTTAATTTGATTTGATTGTTCCTCTGTGATTATGAATTGCATAAGGTAGGAGGCCTTCATACAAGCTTAACAACTTGTTTTACAACATAAGAATCTAGGGCAAAATTTTGGCCAGTAAGATGCATTAAGCTCACCTCCACCCCATGGAAATTATCATGCTGAAGATTATGCTTTAATGCTTTCTCATTGTCCAAGCAGTGTAAACTGATAGATTCTGTGGATAGCAAAGTCTGCTAAGAAAATAACGGTACCAACTGGGATTTGTTTTGAATTGTATTAAATAGATTCGCCAGAAAGATTAATCAGTCCACAAGATGGGAACTACAATGTACAAAGCAGTAGCTGATCGTAAAATGCCATTGCTTTCTACATAATATTGTCGTTGATAGATTGACACGATTGGCGGTGTTGTAGTCCCGCTCATAACACAAAGCGGAATTGGAATGGCATAAACCTGCAGGAATTGGTTGGACAACCAAAAAACTACGGCATGTCCAGAAACGAAAATTGAATGAAGAATCAACATATCCAGTAAATACAAGGATAAATGCTAGCTGTGTTTCTTTGTTTTTACTTTTGTTTTTGGGAGGGGTGTGAAATAAGGGTGACACTTGAGGACCTCTCAATTGTTTACATTGAATGCTAAATATCATCGCGCGTATGCTTTGGAACCCTAAGCCACCACTTCTGAAAATACAAATTGATAGGTGCCAATTCGATCAGAAAGGTAGAGTCTGATATTAGAGGAGCTTCTGTCGTATATTTTGAAAAAATGAAAATCATGCTCTAGTAATAGGTAAACATGGACATGACCATGAGACCTCATCTCAAGCACTGTTTTCTAAACATGTCAATGTAATGGTAGCTATGTTTTAGGTTCGGGTAATCTTTTCAATGAAGATAGTCAGGATCGGATTGTCCTGGATTCAAAGGAGGTTATTGTCAACAAAGGCTGTTATCTGTTAAGAGAAGATGAAACAATTGGCTGGTCTTAATAAGAGAACTATGTGGATAATTTAAGTCGATACCAATTTCAAAAATCATTCTAAAAACAGTTTCCCTTTTCAAGAAACCTTCGCAAAAGACACCCCATAACAGCCCAGGTAATAAGATCTTAAAAGGAATAACTGTGAATATTAGCAGAGTGAACTGTAACTATCATGTCAGTCAAGAGATGGAGATACACTGTATGGATGAGTTTACCGAAGTGAAAACCAGGGAACTCCTCATCTATTGCAGACATGGGAGATCAAGGACATTACACAAAGTCAGATCTAATGGGCTGTGTAGAAAGTCTCATAACTGCCCCACAGAGTGGCATGCCTGATATCGATGCAAAAATTGTTGATGGGTCTATGGCTGATAATATGCTTCCACTGAAAGCCTCTCCGACATTTGGTGATTATACTGCTACTGTTTTCATACAAAACCCGATCAAAGTTCTGCAGATACCCACATGCTTAGATATTGTATAGGACTGTTACAAAGGTGGGAGACTTAAAAGTTCCACAAGGAAAAAACAAGGTTTGGGTAGTTGTCTCATTTTTAAACGTACCACACCTAGCCCAAGGAACTGGCAATGCTTCCTTCAGGTGGATAAGAATAAAACAAACTTCCTCAACCACCTTTCAGACTGCATATCAAGTCAGCATACACCAGGGAAAAAAGTTTAAACGTACCAGAGGGACTAGTGTTGATGCTTACAACGACAGTGAATTACGAGCTGATATGGCTCCATGTTATCATGATGAGGCTGACATTTGACTTATCCTTCATGCTCTTCATTGTGCAAAACATAGTCATAACAGAAATTTGATTTGATTTAGGGATGTAGTCCTCGCGATTGCCATGTTTCATGCTTTGTCTATTGACTAGCTATGGATTATGTTTGGGGTCCCAAAGCACTATATATACATGCATTGCAATATATACGATTGCAAACAAAGTTTGGCGAGAGTATTCCCCTTCTGCCATGCGGTTACTGGGTGTGATACCACATCTTCGCTTAGCAGTGTCGGGATGGAAACCGCCTAGTATGCTACACAGAAAACATTCCCTGAGAATACGGACACAATGATTCGCCACTATCACTGTCAGACAAGAATATGAATCACCTGCAAAGGTTCGACATTGCTCTGTATGACAGAAAAAATCAATGCACACAGGTTGATCAGTGTAGAAAACTGTTACCATAGAGGAAGGCAAATGGATCACATACCTCCAACTGAGGCTGCACTAAGCATATTTACCTTTATTATGCTTGTGGATTTTCCTAAACCTATTAATAAGATAAGTATGGAAAAGTCCATTTTGTGATTTAAGGGATTGCATGTCGAAATTTCTAAATTCTGTTGTATTTCTGTTTCTGAAGATTGTTTGTACATTAGCAAACAGTGTATACCTTAGTGAAATGCTGCTTTGTACAGCATTTTATCTGGGTCTTCACTGTTTGCTGGTATCTGGAGTGAAAAGGGTTAAAAGAGTAATTTATCGAACGGGGTACAATTAGGGTCAAACTCTTATTGTACATCAGCAGTTACTGAGCCCTGGAGACTGGTGGTGATATGGGGCGCCAAAACGATCATTGGGCTGATTTCTGGACGCCACTTCATGAAGCAGCACAGGCGTCCAAAGAGCTGATCAAATGTAGTTGCAAAACACTGTCACCCACCATGCATATATGTGTCTGATTCAATTCCATGTACAAAGCTCTGGAACTGCGCTGGGAAACAGTTATCATTAGATGCCATACAGATGGATTACATTGAAGTCAACTTTGACATTTTTGGGGGATTCAAAATCAGGCGAATAACTTGTCATTTAAAAGCAAAATGAGGTACGTAAGTAGTTTTACTGTTTTAGGGTTCTTTTTCAACCTAATTAGGTTAATGTTAAAGTTCATGGTTCTTTGCCTATCTTAAAAAAACATTCCAAGTTGCGTCGAATCCGAGATGTTCTCACTCTACGCTGGGCTGTTAGGCTGTAACAGTCTGTTATGTATGTTACCGTATCAAATCAAGAAAAAGTAAAATAAAAGTTTAGCTATAGAAAGAAGGCATAAACCTGTCTAATTATTTAAATTACACATATAGTCTGCATGCTGGATGTCTTATCTACACATGAAAGCTTTGGGAACAACATTACGACTTCCTACCATTCTTCTTGTGTTTCTTAAATTAAATGACCCATTAAATCGCTCATTGAAAAAGGTAATGTGACTAATACCATTTACTTTTACGGCTGACTTGTTTGATCTTGTTGTGCTTACATACTCAGTTTGCTTGTATTAAAACCAAAGTTTGTTTACCAACTCAAATATATTATCTTATATGAGCCATTAAACAACCATGGAGCCCATTTTGGTCGGTTTTATTCAAGTAAGTATACTGTTGCTTGATATCCTACATATAAGGGATTGTTATGCTCATATGATAAAGAATCATAGATTTGCAGGTTTTACAAAGAGATCGGAGCACTTATTAAAGAATGTAGCATATGCTACATGGCATAATAAATGAGCAAGGATATTTTCTTGATATAAGAGATGATATTTTAGAAAAATATTTTCCACATGTTTTCCTATAGCTTTCTAGTCTCTGGTGTCTTTATCTTAGAAATCATATTCAATGCTGATTATCAAACCCATGGACCTTTGTTTTAGATGATATAAATAGACTTGCTTCAATATTCCCTAATATGTATGATTCTTAAATATATACTAAGAGGAATTAGAAACTTAAGGGTTTTTTCTACAAGTCTGGATGAAAAATAATATTCAAAATCATTATTTTTTTATAAAATCTGATATCCTCAACATTCATTTAACAATTATAATGCACAGAATTGATGATAGCATGAATAGCCTGAAAGTCAACGTCAATGATACGAAAGGGGGGTCAAATTCATGGTTTTAAAGTTTCCATAAACTTTAGGTTTCCAGTTCCTCTCAGTATATATAGAGGAAAATAGAAAATAATAGTTTTATATTTAAACAAGACAAATAAGTAAATGTTTCTGGTAAATGTAAATATTCTAAGCTAATCCTCATTTAAGTCTTACTCATATACAATATCTATCATTGTATTTACTTCGTTGGCAAACTGAATATCCACCTCATCACAACCAGTAGACTTACCGCACAGTATTTGTCTGCAAATTGCTCGTCCCAGACCCCGTTGCAGACATACACTGTGTATCCTATCTAAAAGAACAATTAAATGTGCATAGAATAGTGTATGCTTCCACACTGTAGGTGGGGATGTAGGCCTGTAACAGCTTGTTACATATGTTACTATACCTAAATAAAATAAGAACATTGAAAGTTTGAGCATCAGAAATAAGACGTTAAAACTATCTTTTTATTTATATTCTAACTGAGTCTGCATACTGGAAGCCTTATCACATATGTAAATACGGTTTCATGTGCTATTGTGTGCGTTATATGAGTTAAATTACAATTTAAAAGTGGTACCTAATAGTGTCTATCATTAGTTAGTTTATCTATGTATTTTTCAAACCGCTTTAGAATTGGTATCACTAATTCACTAATACTCAAATTGATAAATAGAGAAAAAAAACAAAGTTTGCCTTTCCATCTTAGTTATACTGTCTTAATTGAGCTAATATACATCCCCCTGTTTCTGATGATAAAGCCATTGACTGTAGTTAGAGATGTAATTAATAAGCTTGATTACACTTTCCTGTTTAATGTAAATATTCATAGCTTATCCTCCTTCAAATAACATAATCATCATCATAACTATCCTCCTTACAACCAGTGGAATTACACAGCAATTTCTGTAGTGCTATTTTACCACCAGTCAATTCAAAACCGATGAACCATCATCAACTTTCCAACTATGCTATTCAGGGCTTGGCACATTAGAAAACTGATATGAATGTCTGATAATTGGCTCTCTGAGCATACGTTTCCATTGATGGTGTGCAATTAGGATGAAGAATAAAGCTATTCAAGGAGGAAGAAGACTAAGATCAATACCATCAAAAGCACTAAGTGCCTGGTCTGATGTACCTGGATATGTATGTGAAAAAGAATCTTGTCTCAGCTGTTTTACTTTGTTATATATTTCTTTTCCCTACATGCCACAAACCGAACATTTGTCATCTTTCCACAAGTATTTAAAAGGCTTATCTCAGTTTTACGCAATTTAGAGTTAGAGGCTAATATACTTTATGATAGAGCAAACAAATTATATAAAGCAGCACTCCTTACAAGGTGTTATGTTCAACATTTCCTTTGTCCTTATATCGATTCTGAGGTCACCCATAAACGACATTTTATCAAAATTCCATTCATTAACAAAGGTATTGAGTTTATTGATTTACATAGTATCTTCAAGGATAATTCAGTGATTTCATCTATTCCAAATTACTTTAATAATTCTGAAACTCCTATCATTTGTTATAAATATAACAAACCAATAAGGTCTACGATATTTAACTTTAATAAAATTGTAAATGATTTAGATATAGATTCCAATACTCCTGCCTCCTGAGATTGTAAAAATTCAAATTATTTATATCCCTCTGCAGGGCATGTTATTACAGGTAATCTAAATGTCATTCCTGACGCTAGAGTTCGCAATATCATTTCTAAAGGTCCTAAATATAGATTTCCCTCTAATATTGATTTCTCTAAATGCCGTAGAGAGATCGCTGCTTCTTTAAATGACTTCAGTAATCGTTGGTGCAAACGGGAAAATGTTGAACCTGATGCTTTGAAGGAATGGAAGATTAACATTTTTAAAATTATTGATACTCGTATTTCATTTTACTCTCGTAATACACATCTTTTGCCCCCTAAACCTAAATCTTCTTTTCATCATCTTAAACGAGGTATCCAGGATTTTCATATGAACTATGTTTTGGTTCCAGCAGATAAAGCTGCTAACAATGTTGTAGTTGTTTGACGATTGTATTATATTAATACTCTTAAGCGTGAGCTTGTTGACACTTATGCCTATAAACTGCAGCCTTCTTTAAGTGAAAGGGTGATTGTTGATGGGCATGGTTGTCATACAGCCCTACATTTTGGTGTCAAAGCTAAAGAAAATCAAGACAAAGTTCCTACGTTGTACTGGTTACCTAAACTCCATAAAAAACCCTATAAAGCAAGATTTATTGCAAATTCTAGTTCTTGTACGACAACAGAACTTTCTAAATTGTTAACCTCGTGTCTTACAGCTGTTAAAAAACATGTTATCAAATATTGTGAAAAGGTATATGAGAGATCCGGTAAAAACCTATTTTGGTCGATTAAAAATTCAGGTGAAATTTTAGATAAACTTAAAGCTAGAGATTTCAATGCGACTAGTTTGTATACTTATGATTTTTCTACTCTTTACACTACTTTACCTCATAATTTAATTAAAGATAAACTTATTGATCTTATTGAAAATACCTTCCAGAGAGAAGGCTCTCCTTACCTTGCATGTAGTGACAGAAATGCATTCTTTACTTCAGAAAAACCTAAAAAATATCATGCATGGTCGTGTCAAAATGTATGTGATGCGCTGACCTTTTTGTTGGACAACATTTTTATTCGATTTGGCACCAAGCTCTATAGACAAGTTGTTGGGATTCCTATGGGCACTAATTGTGCTCCCCTGGTGGCAGATTTATTCCTGTTTTGTTATGAAAGGGACTTTATGATGTCTCTTTCTGATGATAAGCAGGCTGATGTTATTGATGCGTTTAACACTACTTCCAGATATTTGGACGATATTTTAAATATTAATAATGTTTATTTTGACAATATGGTTAGTCAAATATACCCTTCAGAGCTCCAACTTAATAAAGCCAATGCCTCTGATACCGAAGCCGCATTTTTAGACTTGCATTTGTCAATTTCTAATGATATTGTTTCTACCAAAATTTATGATAAACGTGACGACTTTGATTTTGAAATTGTCAATTTCCCATTTTTAGATGGTGATGTTCCTCGTTCTACATCCTATGGAGTCTATATCTCTCAACTCATTCGTTTTGCTAGAGCATCTAGCTATGTTGCTGACTTCAACACTCGCAATAAATTGTTAACTCAGAAACTTCTTAAACAAGGCTATCGGTATCATAAACTTCGCAAAACATTTTCAAAATTTTATAGACGATACTATGATTTGATTTCTAAATTCCAAGTTGGACTTAAATCTCTCTTGCGCCAAGGACTTTCGGAACCTGATTTCTATGGTGACTTGGTGTATAAGTTGAAGAAGATTGTTGGCTCTAATAATTTTTCAGCGCAGTTCATTAAAATAATTTCCCATTATAAAAAGATTGGCTATAACATTAATGTATTGCAACAGACTGCATGCTTGGTAGTCAACCCAATCACAGTTGGCAACTTTGCTTTCCTCTTTAATTGCACGCCGGTGGATCGGACTTCAGACTCTATGATGGTTCCGACTTAAAGACTTATCTATTGATGAGATGGTAGGGTCCTGATGCTTTGGCTGTTTCTCGGGCCCACAGGGGTTTACCTGTTGGATTTCTTTTGCTCCGGTATTCAGTTTAATTTACTGTTGAGTCCTTATCCTTGCTTTATCCCCTTGTTATATCTTGATTTATATGTTTTAGGAGATGATGCATTGATAAGTTAGGGGTCTTTCATGCAAACCAAATATCTATGTGTCTTGATCCACATCTGAATTAAGGGTGAGGTTGGCGCCGTTAAACCGGTTTAAGCCCTCCAGTAAAATATTTTACTGACCGTTCCAAGGCGGTACTTCTTTTGTGGATCTTTTATGTTTTTGTTCTGTCTTGTGTTTGCTATGTTTTGTGCACGTCTGTTTATATGTGCTTTGTGGTCACCTGCTGGGAAAGGGCTGACCTCTTGGCTCTCGTTTGTGGTGTCTTCTGTGAGTTTGTCACTTTCCCATTGGTATCCTGGGTCAGGTGTGGTACTTGATTGCATCGATTCCTGATCTTTGCACCATTACTTACTTTTATATGAAGTCCAAGCCCTTCTGAAGTGCTTAAAGAGAGATAATTCATCCCCTCAGATGCATCACAGCACGAAAGCAATGCATGCATGTTCACACCACAGATTAGCCCCTTTATCTTAAATGATTATTACATTTCTAATATCAGAACACTTATTGCAGGATGTATCATATGTAACTTGAAAGGCAAGGTACAGCCCAATTTGATTGAGTGATCAAAACACTAAAACCTAACCTTTTGCTCTAGCGTGTAAAGCGTAACGTTACAAACAATCAGGTTTATTTATAGACAGAAGTGTTTTACCCGTTATAGTTTGATTTTCAAAATAGTGTCCCCTTGTGCCAAAATCAAACGCGAACGCAAACTATTTCTCAAAGTCACAACTTCGTTGCTGATTGGATTGTAAAATATATGAGGAGACAGAATGAAACCCCTACGTCTGTGTTTGTTTGTTTGTTTGTTTGTTTGCTTTACGTCCCAAGTCAACAGCTATGGTCATTGCGGGACGGTCAGTTCACCTAACCACACTTTTTCCTGGGCAGGCTTGAACAAGCGGTTAACCAGTAATTCGTGCACATACTTTCGCTTGTAACTGACAACAACCCTTCTTGAATAAATCAGCGGAAGGGAGGAGAATGACCGTAGAAATTATTTCATGATCAATCTCCACGAAAGTATGGGACCGGACCGGGATCGAACTCGCGACCCCTGGATCTGCAGTCAGACACGCATCTGTAGCCAGACACGTTACCGACTGCGCTACGCGGCCCGGTGGCGTCTGTGTAAAGAAGTACATGGGGTTTTGTGGTGTCAAATATCACGTTTACCTGACAGACATTTCGAACTGTCTCGGTGACATAATCAGATTTAATTTGTCTGCTGGAGTTTATACCCTTGCATACAAATTTTAACAGAACAGTTTGTCCGGAAGGTGTCACAAAAATATTGTGGGCTTGCACCAGTTTGAACCGAGATCAGACACGAACAACCGGTCTGACTGGTGATGCTCCTAAAATTTTCTTGATATTAAATTGTACATGACAAAGATGACAAAAATATGAAAACTTATCCAGCATGCAAAGAGTTATAAGAAACGTTGGTGTCTAAAATCTTTTTATCTGGAGTTTGAAAAGGCTTTGAAATGAATACCGCTTTGGTCTTAACCATTAGACCGCCAATCATGACAAATTGCACACTACTCTCTTGAATTTCAGGGAGTAATAGACCTTGATATTGCATATGAATCATTAACAGCAGACAGTTCACATGAAATATCGTTTCTGATTTGATTTCTAAGATAGCAACAAACTTCAAAAATGTTGTCTGTTTTTGTTTGTGGACAGGCAAATATTATCAAGTTAGAAATGTGATTACTGCAAGCGGTCTTAGAAGCAATTTTGGACACATGATGAAGCGGGTGTAATTTTTTGTTATTCTATTATTATCATTTTGTTAAAACTGTGCACTATGCTACCCAACACAGAGCCTGATATTTGTGATCAGTGCTATTTTCGGAGCATTGACGCGCACTCGCACAGTCTGATCAGCGCCTTTATTTTTCGCTGATTGAAAAGTATAATATATAGACTTGCAACGAGCAACATTTTAATTTTCTAGCTACTCTCTGAAGCTGAGGAAACTGGTTTGAGTCTCGCGTTGTCGGAAACCATGCGAGTTTTATGAAGTCAAAATATCGGTACAAGTAGTATTTATTTTACCCATACAGGTAAAACACTTCTATAAATAAACCTGTCAGTGATACCAATTTGTAGTGTTTATATCGGAAAACTTCGCGTTTCACACGCTAGAGCAAAAGGTTAAGTTTTAGAATTTTGATTACTCAATCGAATCGGCCTATAATTTAAATGTGCAAGAGAATGTTTTATTGTCTTAATGTTGATCTTATAACACATCGTCAGAGGCAAATGTTTTCAATTTCAGCCTTTTCAACGGATTAAGAAATCGGACAGCCTTATAAACGTGTTTACTCTGTATAAAATCCCCCATTGAGCACAATATATACCTACTGGTTATCATATTTAACCCTAAGAGCAGTTCCCATTTTAATACAATAGCTGATGGTATGCCTGCAAAAACTGACCACGTTTTAAACCATCTTTAGGATTGCTTCCAGCCATTGACACCACCATATCAATCAGTAACAAACATACTTTTAAAAATTGGTTTATCGCAATTTTTAAATAATCATAATATTATTAATATTTTTTTCTGTTTTAGATTTGTTTAACCATGGGTAATACTTGTCATGTTCTACTTGATTACTATGTCTTTACCTTATAATATGTATTTTTACAGCCTTTTTTACACCCGTTAACACTAACTTTTATACTATGTTTGTCGGAAAATAGCTCTTGTAGCTAATGATATTTGTTATATGTAACCGACGTAAAATAAAGCTTCTTGTATCTCGTATCTTGCATACTTGATACCATTGTCCAACTTTATGTCCTTTCTCCTCTACCAGATAACTTTCAAGGTGTAGCAAAAATGGTATTAGACAGTCTGCCAAAATATCAAAAGCGGACTTAATCTGTTACAGATACATCTAAAGAAAACTCAAAAGTGTTCTTTTAGCGCAAACAATGTAGAACATCAAAAATAGTTTTGATTTCAGATCCAAGATCTACTAAAGGGCTGAAAAGGTTCCATGGCAATTGATGGATACGAAATGCAGCTAATCAAATTTCTGTTTGACCAATGGCAGAAATCTTCACATTCAAAGAGGTACATGGTAAAAACCCATTTTTTACAAAATCAGAGCAATACTATCACTTGACTAGCACGGGTGTAGAGGCAGTTGCAGTAAGATCGGTAAATGCTCTTGCCACTTCACAGGAGGAAACAGATGCCATAGTCATTCACCAGTGTGTGTATATATGTGAAACAGCACCAAACACTACCCATATTTAATTTAGAGTTTGATACCCTGATACCGATATGCTGGTTCTGCTTTTGGGCAGACAACTATAGACTTAAGTTATAACTAATTATTTGTTTGATACTGACACAGGCCACACAAACATAGAAAACTCAATTAAGTCATTTGAGGGCATAAGATGAGGAGAACAGGAAACATTTATAAATGATGTTTGTCACAAATGGCATTTTTAAAAGGTAATTTAATTGATTGAACACACAAAACACCATAGGAAGCTGCATTTCTATTCAAGAAGCTTTCATAAAATCATGTGGTGAAGGCATCCAGTATGTAAACTACATATATGTTTCAACTAGATAGACAGTTTAATGTCTTGTTTCTGTAACTTAAACTTTCAAATCACTTATTCTTAATATGATGTAGCAAAATACGTAACAGGCTGTGAAAGGCTAACCTCCTGGCTAACAGAGTGCAAACATCTCTTTTTTGACACAACTTGGATTGTTCTTTAAGGTAGGATATGTCTGCACAATTCCCGAGGGGGTGGGATGGAACAGGAACTTACTCAGCTTGCAGTCATAACACTGTGTGGCGATTCTACTTATTGCGATTAGGTGGACGATAACTTTGCCACAGAAGCAGACAGCCTGAACAAGGATTAGTTTTAAATATTTACATTTAACATGATCATTTATAAAATTTTCTTGTTTAATTGTGAACCTATTATTTTCTGTTCGTATCTCTATATATATAAGTATTAAACGTACTAGGAAATAAGTGAAAAACAAGTTTATTTATAACATCTGTAACAAAGGTCCATGTACTAAATGACCAAGGATGAATATAATTTCTAAGATTGAGGCACCAGCGACTAGAGTTTTATAAATAAACATGTGTTAAATATTCATTTTTTTTCAGAAATATCATCTCTTATATCAAGACAATTTCCTCGTCCATTTAATATGCCATGTAACATATGTTTATCCTTAAATAAGTGTTCTGATCTTTATTGCCAAACTTCCAGATCTATGATTCTTTATCATATTAGCAGAGACAGTCCAAAAAAATAAAATTAGATATCCACCAGCAGTAAATATTTTCAAATATTTTACTTAAATATTAGACATCAAAATTGACTCCTTAAAAGTGAGACTGTAAAGGAATTTTTTGCGAGACTAGCAACTTTAAAGATTCTCGACTATGGTAAAATTTATCTACATCAATAAACGACACAGTGATTTCACAATTTCACGAAGGTTTTATTTTCACGAAAATGAAACGTTCGCGAAAATTTCCGAATTTACAGTAATCACTCTCTTATCATAATCAACCGAAGCTGCCACCAAATGGTGGGTAGGGGTTTGGATTTGATGGGGTTTTTATCACCATTAAGTTCGAGTTAAAATGCATATTCATTATGTATTAAGGACAATTAAAATCCCATCTAAATCACATTCAATCTTAATGGGATCATTAACAAGTTATACATTAAGAACATTTTAAAGGTTGTTTTAAATGACATTAAGATTTTAATAGTTATAACTTCATTGGGACTATTTTAATGGGATTATTTCATGGTTGTTTTAAAGGTGCCATTAATTAAATGGGGAACTAAAATCGCAAAATTTACCATTTATATGTTCCCATGATCCATAGATTTAATTGCTGTGTTCCCTTGTTCTAGAAAATTATAAGGGGCTCTTATTTGTTATAGTACATCTGGCTAAGGACCTTGAGTGTTATGAACTTTTTCAAGAATATTGTGTATTATGTGGTACATTTAACTTTGTCTGAATACAAGTTCTGTTAGGAAACTTGTCTTGAAATTAATAATGTATACATAGTGCATGGATTTGAATATTTCATTATATATATGAATGGTGCTACATGTATATAAATTTGGTATAATGACATTAGTAATAATAATATATAGAGGATATTCAAATTTTTGGAATGAATATGCCATTTATTTCATCGAGTGAAGCGAAAAATGCATATTTCATGAGTGGCGAAGCCACGAATAAAATATTCATTTTCTGGCTTCAAGAGATGAAATAAATGGCGTATTCATGACAAAAATTTGAATTTTCTTTTATTATATAAGTTTTAAGCAGGACCGATTTTTTGCACTAAATGACGTCATACACGGTCGCTCATTACGTCATAATATTGATGACGTTTGATAATGTGCACTGAAACAATAGGAGCAGGAGTAGAAAAAATGAAAAACTCAGCAGATCGCGACAATTTATTACCAAAATATTACTTGCGATCTAACTAAGAAAATGAATACCCACACTTTGTGTTTTTGTCCACTAGAAAGAAAGTTACAGGCATTTGAAATTCTGAGGTGGGCTAAGCAAGTCAATGGACAGAGCAGAGGGCATCCAATTTCACCCGTGAAATACAACTTATACTTTCACTGCAGTAAAAATACAACTTTTTATATTTTCACGGCTGTGAAATTCAGCTTCTTTTTAAATATGCTTTGTTTACAATCAATATTTTCCTGTATTTCATTACTTTGTATATAATAAATGCTTTATACTTACAGTCAGGTAAAAGATAGGTGAGAATCGTTGTAAACAAAAATATAAACTTATCCAGGTAATGGGTAATTTATACTGGTATATATCATACACTGCCTCTAACCTGTACTGATATTTTTACCGTTATGTACCTGCTTCTAAAAAATATGGTATAGTCCTATGATCATGCATCTTTGAATCGATTGTAACTTACCTTTCCAACTATCTTCTCAAAAATGAAAGTAAGTAAGGTTGCAAAGATCAGGAATCGATACAATCAAGTACCACACCTGACCCAGGATACCAATGGGAAAGTGACAAACTCACAGAAGACACCACAAACGAGAGCCAAGAGGTCAGCCCTTTCCCAGCAGGTGACCAGGAAGCACATATAAACAGACGCGCACAAAACATAGCAAACACAAGACAGAACAAAAACATAAAAGATCCACAAAAGAAGTACCGCCTTGGAACGGTCAGTAAAATCTTTTACTGGAGGGCTTAAACCGGTTTAACGGCGCCAACCTCACCCTTAATTCAGATGTGGATCAAGACACATAGATATTTGGTTTGCATGAAAGACCCCTAACTTATCAATGCGTCATCTCCTAAAACATATAAATCAAGATATAACAAGGAGATAAAGCAAGGATAAGGACTCAACAGTAAATTAAACTGAATACCGGAGCAAAAGAAATCCAACAGGTAAACCCCGGAGGGCCCGACAAACAGCCAAAGCATCAGGCCCCTACCATCTCATCAATAGATAATTCTTTAAGTCGGAACCATCATAGAGTCTGAAGTCCGACCCACCGGCGTGCAATTAAAGAGGAAAGCAAAGTTGCCAACTGTGATTGGGTTGACTACCAAGCATGCAGTCTGTTGCAATACATTAATGTTATAGCCAATCTTTTTATAATGGGAAATTATTTTAATGAACTGCGCTGAAAAATTATTAGAGCCAACAATCTTCTTCAACTTATACACCAAGTCACCATAGAAATCAGGTTCCGAAAGTCCTTGGCGCAAGAGAGATTTAAGTCCAACTTGGAATTTAGAAATCAAATCAAAGTATCGTCTATAAAATTTTGAAAATGTTTTGCGAAGTTTATGATACCGATAGCCCTGTTTAAGAAGTTTCTGAGTTAACAATTTATTGCGAGTGTTGAAGTCAGTAACATAGCTAGATGCTCTAGCAAAACGAATGAGTTGAGAGATATAGACTCCATAGGATGTAGAACGAGGAACATCACCATCTAAAAATGGGAAATTGACAATTTCAAAATCAAAGTCGTCACGTTTATCATAAATTTTGGTAGAAACAATACCATTAGAAATTGACAAATGCAAGTCTAAAAATGCGGCTTCGGTATCAGAGGCATTGGCTTTATTAAGTTGGAGCTCTGAAGGGTATATTTGACTAACCATATTTTCAAAATAAACATTATTAATATTTGAAATATCGTCCAAATATCTGGAAGTAGTGTTAAACGCATCAATAACATCAGCCTGCTTATCATCAGAAAGAGACATCATAAAGTCCCTTTCATAACAAAACAGGAATAAATCTGCAACCAGGGGAGCACAATTAGTGCCCATAGGAATCCCAACTACTTGTCTATAGAGCTTGGTGCCAAATCGAATAAAAATGTTGTCCAACAAAAAGGTCAGCGCATCACATACATTTTGACACGACCATGCATGATATTTTTTAGGTTTTTCTGAAGTAAAAAATGCATTTCTATCACTACATGCAAGGTAAGGAGAGCATAATACTAGAAATAAACTTAAAGTGATTACCACGATGACATGCTGACCATTGTTTTGTGCCATCATTTTAAAACATTGTGTCATGAATACTTGGTTCCCCAAGAAAGCATAATTATGCAAATTGAGCCTAAATATATACTTAGATTCCCTTTCAAAAATATTTGACATAAAAAATGAAGCATACTATTGCATGAATATTTAATATTTACTGGTTATCTATTTTCTTAGTACTTTCTGGGAACTTTTTTTCTATGTGCAACAAAAAAATAGATGTGATTCAGTTTAGTTACATTTTATTGGCACAGCTTCATTAAATTCATTGCCATTAAAATGTTGAATTAACTATCTGTGAAACTAAATGTCACAATAAATTCAATGCCATTTTAAAATTAAACTTGTGTTTACGATCCTTACACTATCTGCCCAAATCACGGCCATTGAAAAATAACTTGTTAAATCAACTGCCATTAAACTAGTTGCACTATTAGATTCATCAAAAAACTACTGCAGACCTCTTAAATTAACTATCATTAAATTAACTGCGCAGTTACATTCAATGTACATGTAATTCAAACAGTTTTATTGTTTATTGTAAGATCTAGATCAATCAGGCAGCTCTTTTAAGCTCTTGCGGCTGCTGTTCGTTCTGAAGCGGTGATTATGTTGTTTGTGGTTCATTATTTGTTGTATCTCGCATTGGGTCTGGAGGTTTTGTATTTGGCCCAGTTTTGTGATATACTTCGTTGTGTCTTTTCTAGTTTGGTTACTGTAAATGCGGAAATTTTCGCGAGAATTTTATTTTCGTGAATAGCATTAGAAGACTTATAAGTGATGTGAAAAATTCGCGACTAAGGCAAGCATTACCTATATCAATAAACGTCAGAACGATTTTGCCACTTCGCGAGGGTTTTGTTTTCACGAAACTTCGCATATGCGAAATTTCGCGAAAATAAAGTCCTCGTGAAAATTTCCGAATTTACAGTATCATCTCGCTGTGGAAGAGGTTTTATTGTAATACGTCTATGTGTCTTTATCTGTGTTCTAAAGTTTCGTCCTCGTGGTACCATGGTTTTTTATAGAATGTGATCTGAGCATGATGCATTTCTGGTAATTGTTATAAATCATCTGTCATTTTATGCGTTCCCTTTGACGTTTACCTACATTAATTTTCCGCCTCGTCCGAGTCACTCCTAAAGTTGGAAATTAAAATGAAGCCGAAGGTATTTTCATATTTCATATCATACCGCTAAAGCTCATTTGACTTTGCTGAAAGGTGTCAAGAGCTGACCAAACCCTTTAACTATTATATCAAGTGTTATAGTATATATGCATGCGTAAAAGAGACTTATCATGGCTGGCAATTTCAGAGTTTCATTTTCTGATATAAAATATATTATCAGAAGTAGTAGTTGTTGTTGTTGTTGTTGTTGTTGTTGTTGTTGTTGTTGTTGTTGTTGTTGTTGTTGTTGTTGTTGTTGTTGTTGTTGTTGTTGTTGTTGTTGTTGTTGTTGTTGTTGTTGTTGTTGTTGTTGTTGTTGTTGTTGTTGTTGTTGCTAAATATCCTAATCACTTATTCTTTTTAGTACTGGTTCAACCTAGGAAATTGTCCCGAAATGACTGAACAAAGTGTTGACTAGATGTAAAGCATCCGCTGAGACCTTAACTTAATCAAGTTTTACACTGGTCTTGTCACAGTTAGTTTTTGTCTTTACCAATGTTTCATCTAGCGTCAAGAAAAATACTAATGCATTGATATTATATTTCACATCCTAGTATGAAAATATTACCTTTGCAAATCATGAGGCGGTATAGAAATTGTATCCGGTTGATTTGTAGAATTGGAGACAAGAAATATTATATCCAAGACGATTAACGAAGTTTATGAAAGATGTCAAAATAATCATAAAGACACACATCCGCCTTTTTACATAAGAAACGAACAAGAAGATTTTAATCACTGCAGCTATTGTAAGACATTGAGAGCCAAATTTAGTCTGGTACCCTGCCTCTCCGACGTCTACTTTTCGTACACAAAGAGACGCCGGGTACCAGACTAAGCCAAATTCATCAAGGAATGGTGGTAACTACTGTCGTGCCAGCCAAGAGTGACAGTGACATCATACTTGTTTACAAAGTTATCCAGGACTTATAATCGATAGAGCACTTGTGTATTAATCCTATCCGCAGGATAGGATTAATACACACGTGATCTCTCGATTCGCGGTAGCTCAAGTGAATTGTAAAAGTTAATGTTTTACTTAACAATTGTAAACAAAACACGACGTCACTGTCACTCTCGGCTGGCAGAATAGTAGCATCCCATCTCTTGTTGTTTCGGTTTGATCGAGATGAAAATATCAAATCTGACAAAATTAAAAATGCTATCCCACATACTCACTTGCTAATCATGAATTTCAGTGCGTTACTGTAGTTGATATGTGCTACTCTTTTAAACTGTCTTTATCTTGGTTGAATTTAAGTGTTCTACGTATTTTAAAATACGCATGATAATCCATGAGAAAGGTCTTTTCTTATTTAGGTCGAAATCCAATTTGAGGTCAGAGCACAGAATCAACTCTGACCCGAACGTTTCACTCAATGAATTCGACGATGCTGCATAAACCAAGCTTACAAGTTGTTATTCACTTTTAAACAATGGAAAACTGTCGACGGTTAAGATTGTTTTAGATCATGTTAACATGGATGAAAGTTTCCAGGATTATTCCCGAATTCAGGATTTTGAGGCTGACTTTCCATAGAAAGGCAGACTTTCCATCACAACCACAAGCCATTAATAAACAGACGCGCACAAAAGCATAACAAAATAAAGACATAAATAACGTATTAAATGATCCAGAAAAGAAGCACCGCATCGTAATAAGACCTTGAATAAGACGGAAGCGATGGGAGCTCTTGGTCTCACTGCTTGCATGACGGCATCGCCAACAGTGCATGTTTTAATTGTGTGTTCATCAGTTGTATTGTTAAAGACTCAGGCGAATAAGCTAATCATTTTTCAGAAAACGATATATCCTCAGCGGAGGGATATATATATATATATATATATATATATATATATATATATATATATATATATATATATATATATATATATATATATATATATATATATATATATATATATATATATATATATATATATATATATATATATATATATATACTCAAAAAAAGTTAAGGAAATCGTGTTTGAAAGGCTATAACAAAAAATCTGAAACATTTGAAGACATTTGAATTTCACAGTATTATAATGTATTCATTTTTCTTTAGATTGGTGCTTTATCTGGGGTTGCAGCACCTACAACGGCTAAAAATCAATGTCAAAGTTGACTGGTCTTCACTCCATTTTTCGCAAAATTTCAATATTAGGATCAAACATGGTGTTGCATGCATTACTGTTTGCCATGTCCCTCAAGACATGTTAAACACTGAGGGCGACAGATCTGGTGGTTATAGAGGGAAACTTGATCAGCCAATCTGTTGAGGTCTGTTTTCCTGCCTTTCCTGTGCCAGAACCAGTGCAAGTACCAGGCCTAGGACGAAAATGCCATAACACATCTCGCTAGAATCAGCAAAATTCTTTCATCAGAATAATATTGTGCGCATTGACAGGCCAGTACGCTCATCATACATGTCTACAATTTGAAGATTTGAAGGACAATAAATTTTTGACAGAGGGTCCAACGCATAATACTGGCACCTAGAAACCTCAAGGCTCTCAATGTTGCGGTACAGGAGAAATCGAGGTGGACAAATAGGTACCAACTCACCAGCATCAAGGTCAAATTTGGTTTTTAATACATTTAAATGGGACATTTTTGAAAAGTAAATATTTTCAATGGTTGAAGCCTAAGTCTTTATACGTATAGATATGTTTAACCTTATGAGACGGTGACTATAAATAAGTCCTAAAGGTCAAGGTTTTACCTTTGGCCTTTCAACTGAAGTCACTCGTATTGGATTTCTATCAATATATAAAAACGTATTTTCTCAGACGCCATTATCCTAATTGAACTATAATTCCATATAAAGACTCCTAAGGGCTTGGGAGCAAATATTTATGCAAAGGGTTTATGTCACATGACCAAGATGGCAAGCAGTTTCATATATGGTAAAAATCCTTGAAAATTCTTCTTCTCCAGACCCACAAGGCTAACGGGATATACGGCCTACTAAATCTGTTCAAATAATAATCCTAGGTTGACCTTGACCTACTTAACATCCAGGTCAAATTAGCTTCCTAGTGCATTTTAGTGGCAATAAGTTTAAAAAGTTGATTATCCAATTAGCATTGATGCAAATTCATTGTACTTACTAAGTATGGTTGATCTAATAAGACAATTGCTAAGTACCTGAGGTCAAGGTTAACCATTGATCTTTCAACCGATGTAGCTCATGTTGTACTGTCATCAGTATATTCGAAGATACTTTTTCTTAGTAGTCATAAGGCCAATTGAACTTAAATTTAGTATGTAGCATCCATTATATGAAAAATTGTAAAATGACTATGTGGTATACATCACATTGCAACAATGTCTGTCATGCCCATATTAGGTCAAAAAAGAGTCTTCTTCTCCCGAACCGAGGGTTAAACGATCTTCATTTTTGGTATGTAGAATTATGTATGTGGGCTCTTTTTTTCGATAACTGTTAAACCAACAGTCATTATACTTTCTTGTTATTTTAAAACTAACGAGACAATAATTACAACTGTCATAAAATTCATTGAGATCCGTTAATCTGATTGGTCAAGAATGGTCATCTGATCTGACTGACGGCAGAACTTTTTTATGATACTGTACAATGCTTCTATGGGGAGAAATAGACAGTCGACAACTACTTACACTTTACACTTACACAGATATTTTCAGGTGGAAAAGCAAAGCTTATCTTACATAAGACCCTTAAATTAACAGTATTCATGCCGATCAGCTGTCTAATGGGATCTCGCCACCATCTTGTTTTCTTTGAACGTACGTACGCCATTGTCTAAAAGCGCGAAACGCTATTAACTGGAAACGTATTTTTAAGGAAAACATAATTGAAAAAACTTAGAAGAAAGAAAAACGAAAAAAGTTGTGATTATAGGACTTAAAAGGTTTTTTCTGCGTTTCACTGAGGTATGAACTATCAGAAAAAATACATATAATTTGCATGAAAACAGAAGCTTTGAATTCTTAAATAACTTTTGGTACCCACAAAAGATCATGATTGACCATTGACCTTTCAGTAAAGGTAGCTCTCATTGGATTGCGGGCACATTTTTTCAGAAATCAGAAGGCCAATTGAAGTTGAATTTCATATTGAGCTTGCTCTGGATTGGACAACCAAAGTATTACTATATTATCAATGTCACATGAAGAAAATGACTTCCATGCCATGTTTGGTATGAGCTATTCAAACATCTTCCTCTCTGAAACGCTTTGGTCTTGGTATGTCTCATTAGTAAAATGGGCCTTACCAAGTTCGTTCAAATGATGATCCCAGGTCTGATATTGCAAACCTTTATGTTAAGGCCATTAACATTCTTGTGACAAGGTGTCAGGTGAGCGCTTCAGGGTCTAAGGTCTTCTAGTTAGAAAAGTATGTATTGCTTATATTAAAGTACGTAGTTTTCTTTATTTATTGAACATTGTGATTAGTGGATGAACTCCTTTTGAATATTGACCAGGATCTCTCACTGCTGGCTTTTTGGCGAATTGCTGAAAATAGAGCCTAAAAGGCCAACATTGAGATAATTTCGTTTATTTTGCTGAGCACATCAAAATGGAACCACAGCGACGAGACAATTTTTATAAGTTTATGAGCGCAAAACGTTCTTGAGTTCGAAGACCAAAGGTATCGAGTAATCGTCATTTATACTGGGCAATCAAACTGGCATTGTCTGCGAGCTGTCCTACCTACGAAACTACCCGAAGATAAATTCGGTTATGTTTTTAAAGCTAAAATCAGACCTAACCGGCTGTAATTATTTTAAGCAAAAACATTTCAAATGGAGAGACAAAAAAATTACACGGTCTGGTCTTACTCTGCAGTGTTCGACAGTTTTCTCATGGTTACGTGGATCAGTAGGCCTACATGATATATTGGCACTTAAAACATTGGCGGCTCAGACGAGTCTGCACATATGTACAGTAACAGTAGAGTCATAGCTGCCTTTATACACTAAGTATTGAAGCAGATGAATGTTCAGTTCAAATTCAGACCTCTAGCCCCACTAGGTACATGTATATGTGCTGCACAAGCTGGTTTAAAGCACGACTTAACGCATACGCGATATAGAGAAACTAAAAATCACTATTAAATTCCGCAATTGAATAGACACAGCGAAAATAATATCTCAGTCTGTCTACCTGCGTAGTCTGATTTGTTTTATGTTGTTTTTGAGAATTCGCGCACTTGCAACTTTATGTTTTACAATATCCGACTGCTACCGATGTGATAATCAATAATGAAGCGGTATTAAATCAATGTACGAACCAAGTAGGCAAAAATAAATTTAATGACTATAAACGTTCGCAGCAAGTGTGTGCTTGCCAATAAACGAGCTTCACCATTAAGATTTAATGACGTCGATAAACTCACACGTTAAAGCTGCATAGTCTGTAACTTTTGATCTTCTAATTTTAAAAATAATGTTTTTATTTTTCAAGAACGCAGTAAAAATACTCAAATTCAGGTAAACATTTTACCATTTTCGTAAATCTTAACAAGCTATCACTATCAAAACAACTGCATTTATGTTAAAATTCAACGGTCTATAATTATTGGAGGGACGCAAATAATTAACAACAAGAGAAAAATACACCTATTTGATAAGATAATTCACTTTTCCATGCAGTTTTCAGCTGTACTGAACAGTTTTATTGTGAAAACATAGCTTTATTCTACTTTTACAAATGATTTAAAAAGAAAATAAAAAATTTCGAAAAATGTTCATAATTACAGAGTTTGCAGCTTTAAAAGACCCAAAGTCACAGATAATGTAATCTATAACAGCTTACCTTGGTCCCCCTTTAGTCTACGGATTTCTTGTTGCAACAGCCATATTGTTTCATTCATTCGTGCATTTTCTCTCCTTAAGTTCTCGTCTTCGCGGCTTCCGCAGTTTACTTGGCAGATACAGCCCCTCTGATTGTGATCGTTTAATAACGAATGCAATTTGCTGTCACTCTGTGAAGCCGCATAAGACCAGATCACAGCACATAAGAAAACAAATATGAAAAGTAATGTCGATTTCATCTTAAAAGCAATTTATCTTGTATACAGGTATTTGCCTTTCTTGCAAATGTGCTAAAAAGAGTATTATGTTCCAACAACCGGATATAATCTTATATCTCGAGAAAGAAAAGGGACCTTGTGATATTGTGCATGTGCGGATCCAGAGAGGGACCCCCTGAAAAATAACAAAGAAATAGGGTTTCTTAGCAGTACCGGTCCTGATTCCCTGAAAATCACAAGGCTGCCAAGCCAGCATTCAATGTTGGACCATCATCGGCACGTCAACGAAACGCCGTTCAAATGGCGTTTCGCTGGCGGGCCGATGATGGCCCACTTTAGTGGTATTCGGATCATCTCTTCTCTCAAAAAATAAAATAAAAAAAAAACGTTGTCAAAATTGGACCCCCTCTGACAAAACTTGCTGGATAGGCCCTCACGACCTGAGATAAAAGTGCGTAATTACATATTCAATTTTCTTATTTCTCATTCAAAGCGTATGTTGTGGGTATTCAAAAGAACTATCGGGGACAATGCGTTAGGATTGTAAATGTTTAATGTGGCGTAAAGCATCCATACAAACAAAGAAAACATAAATATGATTGAGTATTCGCACAAAGAGGTGGATTTGCACATACGCACCGCATAAAGCAAAGTTTCTATTTTACTCTCTAAAATCTAGCTTTTATACTGTTTTTAAGCTATCAAAGGATCTAGATTTGTGTTAGACAAACAAGCGGGCGGACAGTTGGAAAGACAGACAGCATAGTGGAAAAATGGATAATAAATGAGAAATATCACTGTTTTTTATCCAAGAATAATTTTCATGAAAGAGCTATAGAATTATACTGTCGAACTTCGTACAGTAAATCTCTATTGTGAAATTAGACCTTATAGTGTTTAAATAAGGACATGCAGCAAAGACGCAAATGGTTTATTCTAATGCACTTGCGTTTGTAACGCGACGTCTGATTGGATAACGTCAAAAATTTGCGACAGTATATCCTGCGATATACTGTCGGAAACCCGACGTCATTACGTAACGTCACTTTTCATTGGTTTACAAGTGAATATATGCAGCTGTCAAGTGGTTTTATGCAGCTGGCTTCGTTGGACGTATAGGCGCAACAAAGTACATTTTCACTGTCTTTTTGAATGCAAAATGGTAATAGTGCATTAGAATGGGGATAACCATATTAAAAATTTTCATTTGGGGAGGTATATCGTCGGATATACGTTCGGAAATCACGTTTTACGGCTCAGCTTACGCTTCGCCGTAAAACTAAATTTCCGACCGTATATCCGACGATATACCTCCCCAAATGAAAATCTTGAATACAGTTATCCCCTAATTCTATCAAATGAATCCAATTTCAATCTGGAACAGCCAATTACTATTTGCGCCTCGCCACTCGAAAACCGACATTTGTAGGTTGCAATACGTTATGACTGTACAAATGCTGCAGTCTAGGGGAGACTGGGTCTAGTTCGGCCCCATTTTAGAAAACGTACAATTTTCGAAAGACTCTAAAATCTAGGTCTGCGAAACCTATATATTTAAGTAAGGCACAATAGGGCGGTACCAGTCCCGGTAACCCCCATTATGTGTCTCTGTGCGATAAAGGGTAATCTTCATTCAAGGAGAACAGGTCATGATGGCCGAACTTGCCCCAGTATGGGGTAAGTTTGGCCACCTCTCGAGGCAAGTTCGGCAAAGGAACTTTCCTGGCCTATTATTATACAGTCAAACGTCTGTAGTTGGAAATGCAAAGGGCCAAGAAAATGTAACGGCATGAACCTAACATATGGACTATCCGAGTTGGTTCTTCGGAATACAAATTAAAATGAGCCTGAAAATGTTGTATTTAATTGTCCGAGTTCAATGTAAAATGGCGATCTGAAACTTTCGATGAAATAAACGTAATCAATGTGCAGTCGGTCGTTGTGCTGAATATGAACACAGAGGTATTAAGGATCCATGATATGAACACTCTTTACATAATAGGTGACCTAAAATACAATGTAAATATTTTATGTAAGTGTGGGGCAAGTTTGGCCATGGGCCGAACTTGCCCCGCCGACTTAAGTGGCCGAACATGCCCCTGACAGACTATTTCCAAATATCACTTGACAGCTCCTTTTAAGATGAAAAGAAGAAGAAATTAACAATGTTTAATATCGAAGCACATAATCCTTTCGTAATAAGAATATAAAATGTAAATCAGAATCTTTACACATCTTTAGATAAATAAAAACTGAAATTACTATGAAAAAATTACTAATCATACAAGAAAACGAGTTTTCTGGTGCAATATCAATGTACCCTTCAACAATGCAACCATTGTGTACTCATGTAAACAAACTCGTCACAAGTAATTTCCAAATATGTATCCCAGCTCCATATCTTAGTCTACATACCGAAAATAGCCACGTGCCGAACGTGCCCGAGGCCGAACTAGCCCCGGTCTCCCTGGTCTCCCATAATCAGCGGCTTTGTTATTCTGTATCTAAAAGTTGAAATAACTTAATGTAGCAGTAGTATAGGCAGCGGTTTGGCACCACGTTCTGCGCATGCGCGGCGCTCATTTTGAAAGTAAGCCACCATATATGTTAAGAAATCTATTTTAAGAATGAGATCATTGGTTTATTTTTAGATCATCGGTTTATTATAAGGAAAGAGATCATCGGTTTATATTTAGGGATAAGCTTATTTTTGAATGGGATCCTCATGTATTTTCAGAATTCGATAATTAGTTTATTTTTAGAGTGAGATCATCAGTTTGTTTTTTAGATTGATAATTTGTTGTTCCCTAAAGTATACAGAGCTGACTTGTATACTCAATCTACTGGTTGTTAGCGTCTATTGAGGGTCAGGGACTCAGCTCTAGATAGAGAAAATGGTGACATAACATATGAAATTGCGCAATAAGCTTCAATACCAACAGAAATGATTAAATGATGAACCTCTGCTTACCATTTTTCCTCCTCAATGTCCAAGTCACAAATGACATTTCTTATAGTCATAAACATTGTCAGTCACTATTTTAGATACCAACCCATGTTTGCACATGATGCCTATCAGAGTAAGCATGGGCAACTGATTAAATCTCGCTCATACTTAAAAACGCTATTGCTGGTATATCAAAGAAGAAAGGAAAACTCATTAACTTCTCCTAGCTTGAAACTCCAGCATGACAATGCACTTGATGCCTATCAGAGTAAAGCTGGAAAACCAATTCACCTTCCCAAACTTTGTCTATCATTTTTCTTCAATGAGCTTGGAAAATTATTTAACTCTTGAAATTGCGATGAAATGTGAAATGCCCTTTAGGGTACAACAAATAAGGAAGGAAAACTCATTAACTTCTCCTAGCTTGGAACTTAAGCGAGATAGAATAGTTATCTTAGCCAATTGTGTCACCCTCTATTAAAAATTGTATAAATAAATAAATAAATATGGCACTAACGCCTATCAGAGTTAGGCTGGAAAATTCATTTACGTTTCTTTACTTGGCAGGCATGCCTTGTTATCATTCCCCAAGCTTGCCAATCATTTTTCTTTGATGAACTGCAAAAACTAATTAACTCTCGAAAGCTGGGAGAAGCTTGAAAATGCACTTGAGGTTACTAGTTGAAACCAGTATTGTTTTTCAGGTATGATTTGCATGCTCTTATCAACAACACGCACATGAAAATATCCATACACACATACAATTATGAATGCAAACACCCATGTAACTCCACTCATGTACACAAACAGCCACACACACACACACACACACACACACACACACACACACACACACACATAAATTGATAAAATACATGTAAATACTCTCATAAGAACACACACATGGATTCAAACAAACATGCATATTCAACCACATGCACACACACACGCGCACAAACACACACATTTAATCAAAAGTACACACGCGTAAATACACTTACAAATTCACATGCACATATGAATTCAAATACATGTTTGTAAATACACACATATACACACACAAACGCATTTCAATTGAAATAAATACTTGTTAATACACTCACGAGTACATGTGCACATATGAATTGACAAAAAAAAAACATGTAAATGCACTCACAAGGACACGCAGCATAAATTCAACCTAACACTGATGTAAATGTATACAAGCAGCCACACACACACACACATGACTAACAAAATCAGGAGTAAATACACTCACAAGTACAGATATGCTTTCAAACAAACACGTGTGTATACGTATGTAAATACACTCATGTACACAAACACACAGACACGCACACACACACACACACACACACACACACACAGTCATTTTTCACAGACTTAAAACCATATACCAGGGTTGTCCCAAGTAGTCGTAGACTTTTTTATAACACGAGTCTGTGTATCAGGAATTCTATGAAAT
This sequence comes from Loripinus fragilis, assembly GCA_964019695.1. NCBI lineage: Eukaryota > Metazoa > Mollusca > Bivalvia > Lucinida > Lucinidae > Loripinus > Loripinus fragilis. Next base: position 34,294,977 of record OZ026523.1, read on the forward strand.
TTGTATGATATTTTTATATACATCACATAAACATTTTGCACAAATATGGGTGGATTCACAGTTTAGACAACAATATTATGAACTTTTGCTTGACTGTGTGTCGTCGTGAGCGGAGCACGTCAAAATTTTTGTAATAAAATTCATCTAGTCCAAATATAAGTGTACATTCAATTAGATTTCGCAGTTGTATTTCACACAATGTATTACTTCCTCAACAAGGGACTACTCAATGTATAGTGTTGAAAATTTAAAACATTTCCCACTGTCAGCATTGATTTTATAGAAGATTTATCATGCTTACTACATTTTTATTTTTCAGAAAATAATATTGTTATAAGAACAGTGCGGCATATAAAATAGACTTTCAATATAATTTTGCTAATTAAACTCACCAGATCACCTTCTTTTAATGTTTACTAATTGGCTGAGTAGTCACTAGTATCGTAAAATGGATTTCGTGCAAAACCTTTTTAGTAATATCGAAAAAACACGCTCATTTTCGTCATTTTAACTGAACACATGTTATTTTGCTGTCATTTATATTAATAGTAAATATGTTTTCTCATATCAACTCTAAAAGATCGCGCTTGTTTGTTTGCTAAACATACCTAAGCTAAATATTAAGTCTTTACGTAAACTAGGAAGACTTACTAAACAAACATATTGCAATTTTGATACAGTTAGAGCTTATATAAAAGTAGTATAGACAAAACATTTGACCACCCCTCTCTGAAAATAAAGCAAAATAATTTATGGCATGCTCCGCACACACTGACAAACAGTCAAGCAAACGTTCATAACTTTGTTTTCTAAACTGTGATTTCACCCATATTTGCACAAAATATTTATAGAATGTATATACAAATATCATACACATTTCAAAGAATTCCTGATACACAGTCTTGTGTTATGACAAAATTTTACGACTTTCTGGGACAACCCTCGTATTCCACGTTTTTCCACATATTCCATATTTATTTGGAAATATTTGTAGCGAGCTCACTAAAATGAACAACTCAATAAATTGCTTGAACCTTGCATTCATGTGTGAAAATGCACTTGATAATAAGGGTGATAATTATTAAAAATCTTACTTGGAACTCTAGCAAGACAATTCACTCGTTTCCTATTCAATAGAAAACTCGTTGAATTTTGTTCATGCTTGAAAATGTACTTTATAATGCAACAAGCAAGAAAGGACAAACCAATCATGTTTTCTTTGATTAACACTGATAATAACATTTTATTTAATAATTGTATTATAATTTTTCAATTCAATAATATTCATCCTGCATCTTCCAAATTCTCACTCTACAAGCCTTTGTTAAAATTGGCGCTAAAACTTCAGATAGTTTATTTAAGAAATGAATTCAATTTTTGGAATGTTCATGGAATCATGAATACTTTTGGTCTCTAGCAAAGTAAGTTAACTTTGAAACAGACCCAAAGTATTCATGATTCCATGAACATTCCAAAATTGATTATTTTGCTTATATTTACATTTTATTATGAATATCTAAAGTGTAAAAATATTTTTAATTTAGAAATTAAAACAGTTATGTATTTAAAATATAACTGTATTATCGGTTTAGTCGCAGTGTAAAATGGAAAATCAGAACAGCCAGCTTTAACATAGACAGCCAATGGAGCAAACAAGAGGCATGTTTTGCATGAGTGATTCAGGTGTGGTTTACTGTCACTCACAACACCAGCATCATTTCTGGCGAATGAGTTCAATGTTTAGTGCGTATTGCATGGGCAAGCGAGCTTGGCAGCTGTCAATCAAATTTGTGTAATTCATATGGCTATGAATGGTTGCAAAAATGTAAAGATTAATTAAAGGATGGCTTCGAAAATGTAAATATATACAAATAAAGATTGATAAACAGAAGTGTTTTACGCATGATAGACATTAGTCAGCAAAAGTCATAAGATGGAGATATTACGATTGATTACGCCATTTTTACACATGTCAATTTTGTCTTCCTATTTTGGTTTTAAAAATGATGTAATCAAACGTAATATGGGCATGTTTATATATTTGGGACTCCTTTTGCCATCCTAGATTCATTTCTGAGTTCAAAATTGACATTTTGTGACATTTTTACATGAGTTTATTTTTGACTTATTTTAATGTCTTCTTCGATTTATAATTTCTTTTGCACATGTCAATTTGTTCTTCTCATTTGGTTTAAAATGATGTAACAAAACTAAATATGGGTGTGTTTACTTTTTGACTCCTTTTACCATCCAAAATTCATATCTGAGGTCAAAATTGACATTTTGTGACATTTTTACATGATTTAATATTGACTTATTTTAATTTCAGATCAAGTTGGGTTAGTTCAATTCTGTTTCATATCTTCATCTGATGAGTTTTGCTGACCAATGCCTATCATGTGTAAATACACTTATATGGTTATTAGCGTCTGTGAAAATTGGCTCTGTGTGTGTGTGTGTGTGTGTGTGTGTGTGTGTGTGTGTGTGTGTGTGTGTGTGTGTGTGTGTGTGTGTGTGTGTGTGTGTGTGTGTGTTTAAAATTTTAAAAAAGTGCAACATATCTTAAGTGCTTCTATAATAGCTGACTCTCAGGGTTGTCATTTAAGATTTAGGTGAATATCTTCTCACTCTCTTTATTTTACTCTTATTATCTGTTAATCACAAATAGAGCCAAAGATGTCTGCTTTCGATGATATTGCCTTCTTATTTTGTTTTTGGATATCACACTATTCATCTTCTGTAAAAAGAAAAAAAGACAACATAAATAGATAATTAATCATATTGGCAAGCATTTATCAGTTACCTCTCATATTAACTGCATTGTTGCATGTAACTCAATAAAAGTTGCCTATCTCACGGCATGTATTTTTATCAGATCAATATGGAACCTGGGAATGGACGTATACGGTCATGGCCCCATATCATAGCACTATAGGGCCAAGACAATGTCATCGCATATCACAACCTCATATCCTGCGTAATATTGTTGAAGCAACATAATATCATAACAATTAACAGAACATAACAGAACAGAACAAAACTTTTATTTGCAGTTAAACTCAGGCCACACGCAGGTGGCATATGAGATTAAACAGTACATATGTCAAAAGTAAAAACAAGAAGACCAAGCATTACCTTTACATTCCAACTAAACTAGAGTAACCACTGATGCCGTGACCATGATAAAGTGTAACAGAGACTGGTCAGTGGTATCACAGAACAGTGTTCTACATGAACAAGTGAGGTCTGGAAACGAAGTTGTATATCTAGAATACGCAGCCAGATAAAGCATAAATTATGCTCTTTGGTGAATATCTGCATCCGTCTTACAGAACTGAATGAATATATGATTTAAGCATTGTAATAGTAATATCTTTGTAACCAAGAGTTTCTGTGAACAAAATTGTTAATTTTAATCAAAAGTTTTGGTAGGGGGTAACTTTTTAACTGGGGTTTTAATGAAAGTAAGGAAAGGTGCAAAGATCAGGAATTGATACAATCAAGTACCACACCTGGCCCAGGATACCAATGGGAAAGTGACAAACTCACAGAAGACACCCCAAACAGAGCCAAGAGGTCAGCCCAGTTCTGTAAGACGGATGCAGATATTCATCAAAGAAGCCTCGGACCCAGTTATAAAATCATAGATATAAGGTTCTTCTCCTGTATGAACTGATTCATCATAAAGTTTTTCTCTGTATGAATTTACATTCTTAATATTTTTACATATTAAGTGTAACATTGGTTAGATGTAACTTTAATGGTAGAAACTAGATGTGGTAAGTAGAGTTGTCACCATATTGTGTCTTTTTGGGTAATACTTAACTGTGTTAGCACTTCATTAAACAAGAATCGTTGAATTTACTATCAAAGTTTAGTGTTATTTATTTGCCAATCCATAACAGGATAAAGAACTGAACACATCAACTTCTACTAATAAACATACTAGCATGGTTATTCAAACTTAGTCAGTATTCAAGTATGTTTGAAACTAAAATATAATTATTGTACATTTTATATTTCTATGAATATTTCCTACCATATGTTAACAACAAGTTAAAAAAAATTTGTTACCAGTCCTTGATTTTCATGAAATTTGGTCAACAAATTCTAAACATATATGGGCAGTTTAATGTTGAAATGGTATCTTTACAAAAATCGCAACGTATTGAAATTTGAATTATACAAAAAATACAGTTGAAACTTGGGGTACCATGGCATGCACATTAATGCCCATCCACTATCCTAATACAAACAAAGCCATTTATAGTATCAACAAACTTATCAATGATATCGTGATTTCATAAAACATTTTTGCGTCCGTTACATGATATGCTAATAACTGTAGAAATGTTTATAACAGGGTAATACCCTAAGGTGTGGTAGTGATATCATACATGACGTCATAAATCAACAATAGAATTGCATAAAAACTCAAATGCACCATAACTATAAAAGCGTAATATCATCACATTCCAAGCGTGGGCAGACTCCTATGTAAATTTCTCTTACCTTGTAAGGGCCCCTTTGTGCTTTACATGTTAATCCATTATATAATTAATTTATTTTTATGCTATAATTTTATGTATGGCACTTAGATATCAATGTACATGTACATTTTTAAAACTTAATGTTAACGGAGAAGTATTTAATCAAGGACTGCCATCATGGTTTCCAGCATAAGAAGTCTTGTGAGAGTAAGTAAAGGTGCAAAGATCAGGAATCGATACAATCAAGTACCACACCTGACCCAGGATACCAATGGGAAAGTGACAAACTCACAGAAGACACCACAAACGAGAGCCAAGAGGTCAGCCCTTTCCCAGCAGGTGACCACAAAGCACATATAAACAGACGCGCACAGACATAGCAAACACAAGACAGAACAAAAACATAAAAGATCCACAAAAGAAGTACCGCCTTGGAACGGTCAGTAAAATATTTTACTGGAGGGCTTAAACCAGTTTTACGGCGCCAACCTCACCCTTAATTCTAATGTGGACCAGGACACATTGGGGAAAGTGACAAAACACAACGATTACAACAGCAAAAAGGTCAGCCCTTTCCCAGCAGGTGACCACAAGGCTACAAAAAACAGACATGACAGCAAAACACACACCAACATGAAGCACGACTAACAAAAACTATCCACAAAAGAACCACCGCCTTGGAACGGTCAACCCAGTTGGTTCATTTTGTGCTCAATATACTAAGCAGCCTGCATGGGACTGTCAATTGTGGCCACAAACAAACAGCTTGTATCATCATGCATTTGGGACCACATATGTGTCATAATGAAGGCATTTGTTACACGCATAATTCATCATATATTAGGTTTCATAACAGTTAAATCAGGATTTAAATCATGCACAGCCAACTTTGTGTATGCTAGCGTTCCATTTCAACAGGTTTAACAGATATGCATAAGCTCTGTTCAATTGGCCAGCTTGTCTAGTTATCAGATAGCATTTTTTGGGAAAGGCTGCGGTTTTCCTTTGACTTCAGAGCAGTTACTGGAATTTGCTATGAAAGGCAGAAAGCTTAACCAAGCCACGCCCCAACGCCATCACCTTTCTATCGTTTATCGATTATTCATTACTATAATTGTTTGACTTTTCCAAACATTTCATCAAATAGATCAGAAAGTATTTCTGTGAGGTACATTCAGTATTGAGTACACTTGGGTTTTCAGTCAAACTACACCTTTGTCACAAGTGCTTGTTGAATGCGCAGGCGAGAACGATTAAGGAATGGGCAATATTTATTCGTATGAATCTTTCAAATCATTTAATTGTCCTTAAGAAAATTGGTATAGCATTGAAAAAAGTGGCTTAGGCTGCTGTCCGTTCTAAGGCGGTGGTTCTTTTGTTGTTGACTTTTTGTTTATTGTTACGCCCATTGTGGAAGTCTGTAATTGAGCTATGTTTTGTTGTATGTTACTTTCTGTCCATTCTAGTATTGCAATCATCTTGATGGGGAAGAGAGAGCTGGTTGCTTTGCTTAATTTGTCTTCCTGGTGTCTCGTGATGGTTGAGCGGCTCTTCCTCGCGGTGCCACGGGGTTGTCTGCGGTTTGTGATTGTGGTATTTCCTGATCATACTCACTTAGTATCTTTTTATATTCTGTGGACTGCAGCATATCAAAATTGCTCACTGGGTGTTGAATTGCCACCCACCTCGCAATGTAGGTATTCCACAGCTTTTTTAGCTCTTGCAGCTGAATGGCAAGTATTTTGCATGGGGTGATCATACATTGGTATTCATTTATGTCAAGTTCTCTTTTGTATACATTTGATCAGATCAAATATTGCATTGTGTACCCTCTCTTTTCGCACTGCTCTGTAACGGTTTAAGTCATTCTTTAGTTCGTACACAAGAGACTATGATATCGTTCCATTAGTGGAAGAAGGTGCCAAGTGACATTTTTCAACTTTTGAGAAAAACGAGTTTTAATGTTTGCAGTCATCTAGCATTTTTGTTATTTCATCCACAACTACTAAATAACTTATAAAGTTGATATCAGGTTGTAGAATAGTAGTTATGCTGTTTTCATGCATCTAACATCTGCACTGTGATTTTGATTAATTAATTAGTACATGTTACCTTTTCACAATAGTGATCATGTATGACAGTTGTGTGGAATAAGGTTCCATATGTAACTTGGCACCTTTCTATACAAGCATATTGATGATAAATTTGTAATATAAGATACCAAGTTACACTTGGCTCTTGTCTCAAATATACCTTCTGAGTAAAATGAAACGAAAACAGTGGACCAAGTGTCAAATGGTACTTTTTCAAAGAGCAAATCTAAAAAAATATATGTTTTATTGTCCCATGTGGCATTTGGAACATTGTGTTATTGTCTAACCCGTAGTCACTAGATAAATTTAAAGTGACCATGGTTTTACATGGTACCTGGTACAAAGCCATTCTTACTAATTAAAAACGCGGAAAATAGTTTTCCTTGATATACATCCATACAGATTCAACAAAACATTATTTCCATTGCACAAAAATACACAGTGAATGTTAAGCATTTCAATTTACCATTTGTACAGAGACACCACTTCATTACATAACGAGGAAACCATTCTTCTAACTACACAATTATACATGAAATGCACAACTATCATGAATGAGACTAGTAAGTTGTTTTGATTTGATTCTAACTGACAAAATTGTGTTCTTGCTGCAAAGAAGTAACGGGAATACATTTCAGTCATGAAAGCAATTTCAAAAACTAAACTCTTATGATTTTCATTACATTTTCATGCATGGTTAAATCTCAAAAAACTTTATGGATTTTGTTTCCTGAAGCATGGAAGTGTAAGTGGGACTTGGTCTTGTGCCGCTTAATTCTTACTGGACTAATATTACAAAACAAGTCAGAAAATATTCATTCTGTCTTCCTCATCAGAACTAAGGATTAGGTTGGTACCATGAAACTAGTTAAATTCTCCAGTAATTTTATTACTGACTGTTCCAAGGCGGTGATTCTTTTGGAGATCTTTTTGTTGTTGTTTTGTGTGTATTTCTTTGCCTTCTGTAATGTCTATTTATTGTAGCCTTGTGGTCACCTGTTGGGAAAGGGCTGACTCATTTGCAATCTTGTGTGTGACATTTTTCTTGTGCTTTGTCACTTTCCAGTACGGTGTTCTGGGTCAGGTGTGGTACTTGATTGTATCGATTCCTGATCTTTGCCTCCTCTCTTACTTCCATAGGAATCTAGGCTTTTATATATTAAAACATGTTGTCTCTCTTCCTTTGATGTCTTTGCTGCATGTGAACCTGCATTTTATGCAGGAACCTGCATTTTTGCAGATACATTTCTGAACAACTTTCAAAGGACCACTTTTCTAGTGCTTCACAAATAATGGTGCCCATGACAGCTTTTTCATTCATTACATTGCATTTCCAATAAATTGTGCTCTTTCTGCTTCATCCTAAATCAATGTTTCTTTTGAGGGCTTCTGTAGAAATGTAACTGGCGTTGCTGTACAATTATTAAGTCATTTTATTTTAGTACCTTTCTGCGGATCTTGGACAAATGTATTTGATACTGTGATATTGCTAGTCTGGTGCATGTGGCTTTCTTCCTGGCGTCTGAATCATCAGTTTAGTCCATCACTGCTTTATATAAATGTTCTCCACCTATAATATCAAGGTACGCTTAACAAACAAAAACAGGCCAAAAAGTGTCATGTTTCTAGGCAAGGTGTAGTAACTGCAATAGAATAGCTCCTAAGTTCTCATTTAACATTTCAGCAACGACAAGTCTGTTGAACTTAAGCGTCATTTACTTATCTCTTCTAAGTGTTTCCCTTAATTTAGAAACTGTTCAATTTTGATTAGCTTAATGAACCTGGTCAACAAAACAAAATGACATGTACAGGTAGCTTTCAACATTCATCACACAATCACAAAGTCAGATCTAAGTTACGTTTGAGATTGTTTTTCAAGATGTGTCCCTTGCACTATTATAGTGAAAAGCAACCATAAGAAAAAAGGGAAACAATTCTCATCAGCAACAACAGATATATGCTTATGCTAATTACTTTAAATTAACTGATCGAGACGACGAGTGCCTCACATATTTATGAAGTTCTTTTTATGACACAATCCCGGGAACACAATTAATAGAATGACACTGCCAGCTTTTTCATAAGCTTTTGTAAGTCATTGACATGCGTCCTTTGTTGCTTTGTGTGGATTCTCTTCTCAAACTCTTCTCTTTTGCACTTATCTTTTGTATTAACTTTTCCTGGCTTCTTTTCCAGTTTTTGGGTTTTGGTGGCCATGTTTCAGAACACTTCCAGTAAACTGGTTCCCAGACACTGGTAGTAAAATGAAAACTCCTTTATTGGGGCTACTGTCCCAACACCCCATTGAACTACTTAGATGTTGTTGAATAAGATTTTCTCTTTAAGCAATTTAAGGGTTTTTTATGTCGCACATATAACTGCCAAACATGTGCATGCGGTATATAACGATACGGTTCTGAGTCTGAAAAACTAGCAACTATCTCATGTTTCTATTGGATTGAACTGTATCTTGCATTTTCTTTCTTTTTCTCAGATTTTATACTCTTATTAAGTTTCATTCTAGAACCCATATGTTACTTGGAACCATCTAGTATAGATGTCAGACACATAAATCATGAAACAGTTGTCCATATGAAGGGGCCATGTGACACTTGGTAATTTTTCAAACACCATATTGCCCATTTTCATGGAAGAAAGGGGGGACCATGTGGCACATAAGACCTTTTATCAAATGAAATATATCACCTGACACCTTATTCCACAACTGAGTTTGACAGTAATAACTTGGCACCATACTGCATGGTCTTATAACTTTTTGATTACTTTGAATACAGTTACGATTTTTTGATACAAGTTAGATATCAGTTTATATAATATGTTAATAGCAAGAAAAAAATCCTAAAATGGTTCTTGGTACCTTTCTCCACTAATGGGACGATATTTAGTCTTACAGCTAAACCAATAGAATACAGTTCCAAAGTCCCTTGTCATTTATGCAAATCATGAGGCAAATTCGTTATATAACATATAACTAAAGGTTAGATCACTTACCTGTTCAAAGGAGAGATCGCTTTCCTATTGTCTGTATCTAGTGGGATCATCTGTTAAACTAGGTGAGATCACTCGCTCACCTTTCATCATTGAGAATTTATATAGGGGCGTGATCACTCACTTTCTGCCATTAATATTATATTAAGGGGTTGGGGTCATCGTACCCTAAGCTAAAGGTATGATCACTTTCATGTTCCATTGTGAGATTACCTTTCTATTGGTTATATCTGGTGCAATCACCTGCCAATTGGATGAGCTCATTCCTTGGGGAAGTGAGAGAAGACCAGGCCACACAAAAGTAATATTAATAAACTGTTTCTATGTATACATGTGTCGCCTGTGTTCAAGATTATTACATTAGCAATAACCTTTATTGTTATCTTTTGATGTTATGTACATCTTACTGAATCAGAGTGCATATTCCAGTCACGAAAAGTTCAATCATTTGTAGCCTCTGTTCAGTGATATGCTACGAATCTGCCTTCCCTGCCTGTACTCAGGAATTAAGGCATTTCCATTAGACTATCTCCTTTTGTGTCACCTATTATTAGGAAGTATACTAAACCATTAAATGCGTTCATGAAACGTGGAATGTTTCCTAATGTTTCTAATTGCAATGCCAAAAGGTGTGTCTGTTGCACACATTTATGTTCTAAAACTACCATTACCTCATCTGTAAGTGGAAGACAGTTCTCCATAATCAATAACAATGATTTGAACATAACATCATCTGATCTGGTTTATTTTATACTTATTGTGAAATGCAACATATTGGTCAGACTGGTCGATCCTATAAGACAAGATTTCATTTCTATATCGCTTTTTAAAATAAACAGGCCATTCACCTAGCAAAGTTTTAATTTAACCTGTTAGAAAAATTATATATGTTCCAGGTTCTTTATCTATATTAAAAATATATCAAAAGACACCAAACTGTATTAAAATGGATACAATTTTTACAATCACCGTTTACTTTAGGTTTTATTGATAAGATATGCCAAGAAGGTAATATTTCTAAAATGTCTAAAATGTCCGATTTTGATGTTTTTTCTCTTTTAAATGTGAGAAATGTTAAGTTAGATCTCATGGTTAACGAAAAAACCAGCAAAGTTTAGCGGGAAATATGTGCAGAAAAAAACGCATCAAAACTTCTCTATGGACCCCCCCCCCCCCCCAAAAAAAAAAAAAGCATGCAATTCTATACAAAAGATTTTGCATTTTTGTAAAGCAGTGGTATTGTACATTACAAATACTGAGTGAGTATTGTACTCCATGTGATGGAATGGGGGTCACTGCTACTGGTGTGACCTTTTCACTGCTTTAAAATCTGCGTTCTGTTTGATTTTTCTGGTCCAGAGATAACTACAATAATGCCAGGTGGAATTGTCTAACATGATTCTATCCTTGCTTTGCTTTATTATTAGGTTATGTTTGGAATATTGTTTGAACAAACATTTATAAATATTGTATCATGGAAAACTTATACATTTCCACCAATTTCATTGATCCATCATTGGTTAATTTCCAAGACGGATACGTAGATCTAATTGCCATTCAGCCTTGATTAGTTTACCCATAGAGAGCCTTCAAAAATGCATCTGACAATGTTGACTGCTGCATATATCTACATGTACTAACATTACTGACTAATGCAAGTTGTAGACGCAGTCTGATTATTTCAGCAGACAACAAGAGCAGACGATTTTTGTCGTAATTAGCGCTCAATGGGTTGATTTATTTTTTGACCCAAAACACACAAATCTTTGAATCTCAAATCCTGGCAATTCATCACCTGAAATCATTAAAAATGAGGACAACTCAACTCATGAGAATTTGGTACTCAGCGTATATCTGTGAGCAGCAAAGGCTCAGATGTGTCAGCTCAAAAAGTGCAGGCAAGCCACAGCCAATAGATCATCTGACTTTTTTGGCAGGGGATCAAATATAGGAAAAAAACTACAATGCAAAAATTAGTGTAACTTTACTTGCAATGTGGTGGCAGCTGAACTGTCACTGCTACAGGTGTAGCGAACATGTTACAGAGAAGTAAATGAAAGTACAGACTAATATTTTGTCAGAAGGGAGGGTGGGGCCAGCAGTATTCCCTGAAGTGGCTCATCTATTGAATTTTGTATGGGATTTTACGTGAGGTATAATAATATGGGGATCAAATATGATTTTCTATGCATTAACATATGTTGGGCCCCAAAAGTGGTGCTGAAACCTGAAGAGTGTAAAGCAAGGGTTTAGAGAACCTCCAGGGGCTTATAAGATGTTAATGTAGCAGTAAAGCATGTTTCATTGCTATTATCAGATTATTGCATAAAGTAATTTTTGCTGGAAAATTTTGGACAAAATGCATTTTGAAAATTTCAGTTTTTGTATCGCCTGTCTTAGCGAATAAAAATATAGCAAATGTACAAAAGAACGAGAAATGGGTAGTTTTTAAAACGCCTAAGCCAGAGCAAAATTTTACGCCATTCTGACGTTACTTTGTTATGTTCACCTCCATGCAGGTTACTTTTGATGACATCATTTTTGTGATGCCCCAGAAACTGTACATGAATTAATTTTGTGTTGCCTTTTCAGTTAGAAACGATACACAGCTAAGAAATTCAAAGTGGGAAATACATCTGACAGTTTTCAAATAAAGCAAATATTATAACCGATAAAATGTTAAATAAGATTACTGTCTCCTTCTGTTATCTGAATTGTTTCATGATGACCTGCAGGTGAAACTTTGTAAATCATCGTGACGGAGTTGGGAACCAGTGGTTATATTGTAATAGGTCCTGTCAGTCACCGATGCTCATACCGTGAACTCCTCATTCATTTTTAACAGGGGATGTTCATATTTGGAACAATAATTGCCTATGGATGTAGATGGCAATATGTTATTTAGGTCAAATATATGACCTTGGGGTCAAAGGACAAGGTCACATATAGTTAAATCCTTTCATTTTAAGATCCAGGGTATTTTAAATATTAAAATATTAGGCACAAAGAATGCTATTCAGATTACCAATATTACCTTGGGGTCAAAGGTCAATGTCATATATGCTTAAAATTTGTCAAAAACTGTCTTATAGCTCGTAATATGATCTCATTCCTTTTTATGCTCATTTATGTTCATATTTCTCACAATAATTGCCTATGGGGTGTAGATGACAATAGGCTTTTTATCACATGTATGACCATAGAGGGTGACATAATGAAATCTGCCATATGGTCTATTAAGTTATATTTAACTCCCAGACAGCCCAGGCTCCGAAAGGTGCAGACGGAAAGACACACTTTGCCAACTGGTCGGATAGATTCCTACATGGGTTCAAACAGTTTGTGTGGATATATTTGTTTGTAAAGTACTAGGTGTATGCTTTAAAAGAACATATACGCCAGAAGATAATTTAGAAGATGACAATTTCTCGAATGGCGGGGAAAAGATAAAGGATCTCGGACAGTCTCAATGAAGGATTGCCCATAAAAATGGTCAGAGAAAAGTTTCAAAGAAAATGATATTTTTTCCATGAAAAAGATAGTAATTTTAATACTCGAATTATACGCACAAGTGTTTTTCGCATTGGACAAGTACCCATCAAAAAATATGGGTCGAAAAAACTGTTTTTGCTATTCAACATATAGGAAATAGAAAAAAGTTTTACTGAAGTGCTTCCCCCCCCCGTGACCAAACTATTCCTTTTGCATACGGTTGTGGTTTTACATTTAAAACATCATATAAAAATGGCATGATTGGTCACGGGGGGGAACGATGTCGAAATGCTCAAAAACAATTTATTATAAAAACTTATTAGGAACTTATTTTGTACAAACCTGTAGGTAAATATCAACTTACAATGGCATGTATCAGGGCTTTAGTTATGATTGTGTACCAATTAACTAATTGTCTTATTTCTCAACCAAAACATATGTTGTTGGTACTGATAAGAACCGTCGCAATGAGACGGTTCTTTTGAACACCAAATTATAGGTTAAATCTGATGAGTAAGAAAATCTTAGCAATTTTACACTAGAAACTGTGCTTGTCTAGAATATGGTGTATACAGTATGTAGGTATGATACACCTCAGTGAACAAGTGAACTGAGTGCACTTGAAATATAACAGGTAATAGTCAAAAGTTATGGACAGTATACTTATTTAGAAGAAATTATGAAATCTTCACAACCTCAATTTTATGCAAACTTATCACTTTTGTCTCAAGTTTTATGCTGCAAACACTATATTTCCATTTATTAAGGTGAATACCTGGCGAAACTTTGACTTTCTGTGAAATAAAATTTGGTCACAAAAAATACCACCATCCCCTACACCATGAAGTACTGGCATTAATATGCAATATTTTCCAAATACTTTTATTTTGCAAGGTGCACTAAATGTAAGGCTTTGGTTTAAGCACAAAGTTGTAAATAATGCATTATCCTAGCCACAGGCTTTCAAAATTTGGGCAGATTGAATAGGAGACTGTCCGAGGTCCTTGCTTTCCTTGAACATTATTGTGCAGTATACAGTTCCTTTCTATTTTATATCATCACGCTGTGGAAGAGATAGTGTGCTGCTTTACTTCAATTGTCTTCATGACGTCACGTCGATGTAAGTGTTCTGTGTCTTTTCCTTGCGTTGCCCTAGTTTGGTATACAGTGTGTGATTGTGGCATTTCCAAGTCATACTCCATGTTTGCCTCTATAAATTAGAGTTTATAACTTAAGCGTAGGTCAAAAACGGCCACAGATTCTGAATCTATTTTCAGAACTTTCTGTCATAGAAAATATCTTCTTTTTTAATGCTTCGTGACATTGACATTGTCACGAACCCCAAAGACAGCTTTTCTTGTGCCAATGGCCTATATGATGCTTGCTTACTGTGTTTTTATCTCATATATCAATAAAGTATAAGAAGCATTTTTATGCGTGAGCAAAATCATAAATTGAAGCAAAAATATGTTTTTGCATAAATAGAATTTTCAGATACGCTTAGACATTTACACAGTCTAATCAGAAGAGCATGTAGAAAGAAAGCTGAGAATTTTAGCTATGAGAATCGGCTTATACCAAATACTCTGGTCAGATCGTGATACACTGGTTGATCTGAAACTTAACTTAATGCTTAGTATAATGCATTAAAATCTGAACGCATGCATAGCTAGACTAGATATGACATACTCTTCAATGACCATTCTGAGCTCTTGGACCCATTCCATGGAATTGGACCTAGGATGTACATAAAGGGTTATTTTTAATCACGTGTTTATAGCATCATAGAAACCATGTCAACACAATAACAAGTTAGATTTTTGGGAAACTGAGTAACAATATACATCTTAGAATATTTATTTTATTTGAGCTTACAAATGCTATCAAACTATTTTTTTCTCATATCAATAACAGTCTACCAAAACCCTTCTTTCCGAAAGTTCAATAACATGTAATATATATATATATATATGCATATTTCAAAATCTGAATCCAGTGTGTCACAATCATATACGAGGATGGGATCAAAAGTAATGCCACCGGCTAATTTTTACTGCAAATGCTAGCAGGAAGACAAAATATATGCCTTATATGTGTTCTCCATTCTCACACCTTTCAATCGACGTATCACCTACACATTTAGACGCAATATCTCGCGTGAAATTTACTTTTGCACAAACCCTACTCGTAGGCGGTTAAGCAAAATGGTTGGGAGAAGCGTTGGAAATGTCAACGAAATCAGGCCAGACATTAAGACTAGCGCATTACTCAGCAGAGGTTCAACGGACATTTATGTTGACATATGTACTGTTTATGATAGTAATTTAATGCCATTTTTTCACAGTTTGCAGACGGATTTGGAAATTTAATGCAGGCGTAGGGTCTGTCACACAAGTGCTCACAAACCTTGTAGATCTAAACCTGCAAGTAGTTCAAAGATTAATAAAAAATAAATAAAATTTAGCCAAACAGACGCAAGATATACTTCTCAGCAGATTGCGGACATGGTTGGAATTTCACAAGCATTTGCATTGCGCTTTTGACGAAATATTTTGAAAATGAAGAAGGATAGCACTTGGTGGGCCCCTCATTTGCTCAATGAGGAGCAAACATGCACACATGTTAAGACGGCGCGCAAACTGCTAAAATGTTTTCCAAGATATGATCAGAAAATATTTATGAATGTATTAGCAGATGATGAGTCTTGGATACATTATTTCGAACTGCATCGAAAAATAAGAAATCGAGTATTGCTCACCAAAATGCAAAAAGGCCTTGTCTTGCCAAAAGGATAACCAGTGTAAAAAGGCTATGCGTGCCATATTTTTCATTCCTAAGGGGCTAGCAAAACAAGTCTCTATACCCAAAGGCACGTCAATGAATACAAGGGTTTACAGGAAAAAAAATCTTAGAAAAATTGTCAGATTCTACCAGAAATGTTGACCAAAGACAGGCATCTGTTCTATTTATTTGTTACATAGCAATGCCTCAAGTCACAAGGCAGGAAGTGTGACGTCGTTTTTGGTAAGAACAGGGGGTCTATGTTCTAGAACATTCACCCTATACCCCTGAAAAAATATTGCTGGCAAAAATATACATATACCTCCCGCGAAAAGTTAGGTGCCCCCATGTGTATCCTCCTTATAGGTATACCCCGAAAAGACTATAAGAAAACCTGCAGGGATTGGATTGAAAGTTTGAAACCTTGTGTATCTATGAAGGGAGGGTACATTAACAGTTTGAAACAAACGAAAATGAAATTCCACCTTTAGTTATCATTTAACATCATTGGTTGCATTACTTTTGATCCTGCCCTCGTATATTATAATCTATACAAAATATGACATGCACTTGTATCATAGAAACGCAAAATAGATGAAGAAGCCACATAAATGAAATATGCGCCTGCTGAATCTATAAGATCTATAAGATACTGGCATGTTTCCTAAAACTGTGCGATTAATGCCTTAAAAAGTAATTTATCATCCTCTGACGACTGAAGAAGTAGAACCATCTCTGATACTTCTGCTACCCGCCCTCATCACAGTCATTGTATGGCACAGCACCGCAATACTGATCAGCAAGCATATCCTTGACTCATACCATTGATTCATTGTACATGTACATGATTGTATAAAGAAGTAGTCACTAAGTAGCCAGCCACGTCCAATGGATTGATGATCTATAACATCTTGTGTTTCAGACTGCACGTCACTGCTGTTCTTGGCCCTGATTCTTTGACAGTTCCAGTAACCACAGTGATCTTTACAACATTGAGAAACAGAACCGTATACATTGTAGATGGTCGTAGCTAGCACTATATAATGTGTTCTCATTAACTAGATCTTTCTACCCTCCAATATAAATTACATTACGCATTACACAGATCCACAATGCTTCTTTTCGCTGATTTGCAGAAGAATACATATAGATAAGCTTCTTGATCCCGCAACTTCATCATCATATTGATAGCTTATCAGAATTCGAATGTCTTTCACAAGCGAGTTTTCTGTGCCTGCCTCTCCTCTTATCATCCTTGGGATTTTCCGGATTTGCTTTATGTCATCGTAATACAGTCTTGCCACATACCCGGGATGTTTGGGTGTTGACAGCAGGCTCAGGCATCTCTCTGGAGGACCCATTATAGTACCATGAATGGGAAAGCCATATGGTAGGAGATTGTCATTACTATCCATATGTACCAAGAAATTGGGGCCACGATGGAAATATAATTACGCCTTCTTAGTTTGTGAATAGTACAAAGTCGCCAACCATCAGGATCCATTGTCTTTAAATAAGTCTTAATGTTTTCTGTGTTACGCTCACACCACATCTTGTATCCATAAAGATCTTTGACCATGACAAACGTAAACAAGCCTGTGAAATTTCATATTTTTTGATACAACAGCTCTGGTGGAACTTTGACATTGTCAGCAACGCAACTTGTGTCCTGTTATTATATATTGTTATAATGTTCTGACACCGACTGATATATGTTGCACAAAAACCAAGGATGTCTGTATTGACGTAGCCTTGTGCGAAATAGTACCAAACAAATATTTTATACTTGTAGTTTTACCAGGCCCTGGGAACACTGAATCCACACTGCCAAAAGTAAACACAGAGACAATCACCTACAAAATAAGGCAACTAGTTAGTAGTATCAAATAAGTCGCTGTTGTACCAATTTAAGAGTTATTTTAGTTATTTTTTTCAGAAACATCATAATTATAACATGTGCAAGCACAAGTCATATTACGAGGGCCATTCAATAAGTAACCGGCCTACCCTACTTCTGATCGAGATAGGTCACTTTTTCTTTTATAAAATCAATTTCTAGCAAGTTATTCTTCGACCCTATGTTTGAAAAAAATATTATCTTATAATTTAACAAAACTATAGCCACCATTGAAAGTGTGCTAAAATGACTTCAAGTTGGAAATATGCAACACTACTATGTTCAAGAGTTATTTTCAAAAGACAAATTGCAAGTTGTTTTACTTGTAACTAAGCTATAATTGAAGCCAATAGAATAGAATTTCATTTTCTTAAACATGAGAATAAGTTTCAGTACTTTTGAAAAAAATCACAGTGTTTTAAATTAACAGTTAGAAAAAATGGAAATTTCATTTGTGAAATTTTAAGAATTCAAACATTTTACCCCTTTCTATTTTGACCAAAAGGTATTTGGGCCAGGATATGACAAAAGGTACCTTATGGTTATGTTAATCAAAATCTAATTAATGTTGCATCTGCAAAGTACTATCGCTTAAGAGCATTCCCTGAAACTTTGAAGCAGTTATCTTTCATATTGACGAATATATGGAGTTTTGAAGTAATATATGTAATCCGGTTTGGAATGTGACGTTAAGAAGAACGTTAAACCTAATATGACGTCAGAGTGCTGGTCTCCAGTTGCTTGTTGGTTATTGTTGACTCATTATTCACATACGTTACGCATTTAAAGTGACCCACCTTTTATTATGAGCCCTTGTAGGTGTTATGGCCCAAGTGTTGCCATGGCAACAAACAACATACAAAACATTAAATATGATCAGAAACGCTTGCTACTTTGATGACATCAAGCTATAGAAACATTTTTGCTATACTATAAAATCATGTGAAATTTTGTCATTTTGGGGCGTTTTTCAAATGTCTATTTTGTAATAAATGTTGGAATGCCTTAAGGACCCTTTTCTCAGATCGGCACACATTTATAATTATATTTGGATATTAATTGATATATTACATAAAAAGTTGTTAAAAGAGTCCAGTGTCCTTTACCATGGGTCATTTAAGTTGGTATTGTGATTTATCAAATTACTCATTCTTGTTGTTTATATGCCACCATGTAGGTGACAAATTTTCCGTTTGATTGATATATAACACATGCTCACATCATGTTTCATACTAAAGATAATTACCAAATAGTAAAATTTATGTCCGAGGAAAACAAATTATTTGACTCACTGGCCATGCTTGAAGACGCGATAAATTACCAACAATTGAAACAATTTTGTTTAAATTTTGTACATATATGTATAAATATGGTGACCAAACACACTGTGAAAATCTTGACTATGTCAGTCAGTTAGAAATATATCATGCCGGTTACTTATTGAATCACCCTCATAGCATACACAATTATAAGGTAGCTGTATAGTACAATGTGAATATTAAGGTATCACAACATGGGTAAAACATGAGAAAATGTATTCTTAATATCGATGCCTCCTTTCAGTCCGAGACCCAAGCACTGACAGACACTGAAGTACACAGTGTATCAGCGTTTAGTGGGAATCCTGACCACATTCGAGAATTGTAAAAATCCCCTCAGCGTGAGTGCATCTTTTTGGTAACGCTTTAACTTATGAACCGTTTGATGGATTTCAACCAAGCGTGCATAGATACATATGTAAGCCAGTCGAAAGGAATGATCAGAAATTCATGACATTGACCTAATATTTGAGGTCACAAGGGTCATATACAAACGTAGCTATGTGAATAAGCCTTTTAGGTACTCCCTCTTCTGAACCAATGTATATACTCAGACCAAACTGGTAACGATATACCATTGGGAGGGTATAATGGGCGCTTACATTTTGGTGACTTTGACATAGTTTTAAAGGTCGCCAGACTCATATAACACCACAGAATAGCATTGTCTGTCCGGTCTTCTGAACCAATAACAATGTTTTGACCGAACCAGCACAGACACATTTTTGGAAGGAGTTTAATATAAGATTAGAATTTAATGATAACAGGGCTTCACAAAATAACTATCATGGTGGTCATCTTGAAAAACAATCAATTTTCAACTTTTATTCCCCACCTTCCAT
This sequence comes from Loripinus fragilis, assembly GCA_964019695.1. NCBI lineage: Eukaryota > Metazoa > Mollusca > Bivalvia > Lucinida > Lucinidae > Loripinus > Loripinus fragilis. The sequence continues at coordinate 34,314,900 of OZ026523.1, forward strand.
GGTGGTCATCTTTATATTGTTTCATATTGACACATCAAGCTGATATTTCTGGGCATCATATAAAACGTTTTTGTCATTAATGCGGTTCTTTTACGATTACGATTTGGTGACAGCATACGAATTGGTGGGAAATAAGATAAAATTTTGAGTTTTATGTTTTAGGAGATAATTCATGGATAAGTTAGGGATCTTTCATGCAAACCAAGCATAAATGTGTCTTTTTCCACATTTGAACTAAAGGCGATGATGGTAACGTGAAACTAGTTTAAGCCTTCCAGTAAAACTAGTTTTACTGAAAATCCCAAGGCAATGCTTATTTTGCGGATCATTTTTGTTATTTATGTTTCGTGTTTGTCATGCTTTCTTGACTGTTCATTGCAGCCTTGTGGTCACCTGTTCGGAAAGGCCTAACCTCTTGGCTTGCATGTATGTGAAGTTTTCTTGAATTTTGTCACTTTCCCTTGTGGTGCCCTGGGTCAGGTGTGATACTTGATTGTATCAATTCCTGATCTTTTCCTTCTTACTTTCATCCTGCTACCCGGAGAGTACAAAGTGACCTGCCGATAATGCTCGCGAGGGCGTCTGGCAGTATATAGAGAAGGGGAAAAAAGAAAGTTTATTGCTTTGGGGAATGCTGTAACCAAGGCAACATCGTCCCACAGAATATCTGCTATGAGGTTAGATTAGAGTTAATCAATAATTTTAAGCAAAGATAGCAGTATTCGGTTGTAGCTCTATTCAAAGAAAGACCTGTTGAACCGTAAATTTATCATTTTTGTATGGTCAATTTTGATAAATTTTGGGGTCTAAAATTTTTGCTAACTTTTCTCATGTTGATAATTTCTGACATGTGAATAAAAATTGGTAAGTATTCGTCACACCTTAGATTATTTGGTGTGACTTATTCTCGGGTGTGAAAAATCGGTAGCAAATCCTCACACAAATGGAAAAATGATACAAAATCTTCACACATGTGAAGAATTTATTGATAATTTCTGACATAGAAAGAATAGCTAAGTATTCGTCACATCTGTGACCGGTTTTGTGTCGCCTGCGAAGCATGGTCGACACATAGGGATCATGTCTCCGTCGGCGTCGTCACACTTTTGGTTTCCGATCGATGAAGGGATTCATCAATTTATCAAACTTTACAGAAGGGTCATGCATCATAAAATACAGGTCAAGTTTGAACAATGGGGTAATCCTCAAAATTTTGACTGAGTTATGGCCTTTTTTGACTTGGATTTTGGGTAAATTGTGATCTCTGATCAATAACTTTAGAAGGGATGCAACAATTTCATTCAAAATTTACAGAATGGTAAAGCATCATAAAATACAGGTCAGCTTCGAACTTGGAGGTAATTTGCAAACTTTTGACTGAGTTATGGCCCTTTTTGGACTTAGGTTTAGGCTTATGCAAAAGCTATATAAATTTCACATTTCTCATAAACTATAATATCTGCCAAATTCTCACTATAGGCCATGATTACCAGGTGCCTGTAGATAAACATCAACAGTGATTAAAATTTTATTCCCCCCCCCCCCCGACCCCTTAGGTGAGGTTTAAGGTCAGTTGTCAATACTTTTACTGAAATTTCACATGCAGACAGAGGTTCAATAAATTTGACACATATCAAACGTAATTTTGGATCGAAGGCCTGTGTCTGATCCCCTGGTTGGACTTAGGGGGTGGAGTCAAAATGTCAAAATTCAACTTTTTCAGAACATGGTCATGCTGCATAACGGATTAAAGGGCATCACAAAGTAGCAACATGGTAGCAGTAAGGGAATCACAAAAGCAGCAACATAGTAGAACATATTTTGCCTGCAGACCCCATCCCTCCGACCCTGGGTGGGGTCAAAAGGTCAAAAATAATTCATTTTTTTCAGAATATGGTCATGCGGCATATCAAATTCAAGGGAATCCCAAGTGCAGAAACATGGTAGTAGATATTTAACCCGCAGATCACACCAACCCCACTTCCAGTCCCTACCATATGGGGTGGGGTCAAAAGGTCATAATTCAACTTATTCAGAGCATGGTCATGTTGCATATCAAATTTAAGGGAATCACAAATGCAGCAACCTGGGGTTGGGTTCAAAAGGTCAAAATTCAAGTTTCTTTGGAACATGGTCATGTTGCATATCAAATTTAAGGGAATCACAAAAGCATCAACATGGTAACAATTTTTGCTGGAAGACACCCACCACAATTTCCCCATCCCCACGACCCTGGTGGTGGGGTCAACAGGTCAAATTTCAACATTTTCAGTACATGGTCATGTTGCATATCAAATTTAAGCAAATCACAAATGCAACAACATACTAGCAAATATTTTGCCAACAGACCTCTCTTCCCCCCCCCCCCCCCGCCCCTCGACCCTGTGGGTGGTGTCAAAATTCAACTTTTTCAGAACATGCTCACGTTGAATATCAAATCAAAGGGAATCAGGAATACAGCAACATGGTAGCAACTATTTTTCCTGCAGAACCCCCTCGACCCTAAGGGTCAAAACATCAAAATTCAACTTTTTCAGAACATGGTCATGTTGTATCTCAAATTAAAGGGAATCACGAATGCAGCAACATGGTAGCAAATATTTTGCCAGCCGACCCCCCCCCCCCGCTGACCCTAGGGATGGGTGTAAAAGGTCAAAATTATTTTTTTTACGAACATGGTCATGTTGCATATCAAATTAAAGGGAATCTTGAATGCAGCAAAATGGTAGCACATATTTTGCTCGCAGACCCCAACCCCCTCCGACCCTGAGGGAGGGATCAAAAGGTCAAATTTCAATATTTTCAGAGCATGGTCATGTTGCATATCAAATTAATAGGAATCGCAAATGCAGCAACATGGTAGCAAATATTTTGCCCACAAACCCCCCTCACGACCCTGTGGGTGGGTTCAAAAGGTCAAAATTCAACTTTCTTCAGAACATGGTCATATTGCATATCAAATTTAAGGGAATCACAAAAGCAGCAACATAGTAGAACATATTTTTCCCGCAGACCCCATCCCTTCGACCCTGTGTTTGGGTCAAAGAGTCAAAGTTCAACTTTTTCAAATTTAAGGGAACCACAAATGCAGCAACGTGATGGTAATATATTAAATCCACAGATCCCCCCAATCCCAGCCCAGCCCCCGACCATATGGGGTGGGGTCAAAAGGTCATAATTCAACTTTTTCAGAACATTGTCATGTCGCATATCAAATTATACGGAATCACAAATGCACGAACATGGTAGCAAATATTTTTCCCGCAGACCCCCTCCCCCCCCCCCCCCACTGAGCCTGGGGATGGGGTCAAAATTCAACATTTGTAGAGCATGTTCATGTTGCATATCAAATTTAAGGGAATCACAAATGCAGCAACATGGTAGCAAATATTTGACCCACAGACCCCAGCCCCCCCCCCCCCTACCCTGAAACTTGGGGTATGTCCAAAAGGTCAAAATTCAAGTTCCTCCACAACATGGTCATCTTGCATATCAAATTTAAAGGAATTATAAAAGCAGCAACATGGTAGCATATTTTTTTGCCGACAGACACCCCTCCAACTTCCCCCCACGACCCTGGGGGTGGGGTCAAAAGATCAAATTTCAGCATTTTCAGAACATGATCATGTTGCATATCAAATTTAAGCGAATCACAAATGCAGCAACATACTAGCAAATATTTTGCCGACAGACCTCTCACTCCCCCCGGGACCCTGTGGTAGGGGTCTAAATTCAACTTTTTCAGAACATGGTAATGTTTCATATCAAATAAAAGGGAATCACCAACGCAGCAAAATGGTAGCAAATATTTTGCCTGCAGACCCCCCCCCCCCCCCGACCCTAGGGATGGGTTCAAAAGGTCAAAATTAAACTTTTTCAGAACATGGTCATGTTGCATATCAATTAAAGGGGAATTACGAATGCAGCAAAATGGTAGCAAATATTTTGCTCGCAGACCCCTCCCCCCTCCGACCCTGTGGGTGGGATCAAAATGTCAAAATTCAACTTTTTCAGAAAATGGCCATGTTGCATATCAAATTTAACGGAATCACAAATGAAGCAACATGGTAGCAAATATTTTGCCAGCAGATCCCCTACCCCCAGCCCCTACCCACCCACCCCTGACCCTAATGGGTGGGGTCAAAGGTCAAAAATTTTTTCAGAACAAGGTCATGTTGCATATCAAATTATATAGAATCACGAAGGCTGCAACATGGTAGCAAAGATTTTGCCAGTAGACACTCCCCCCACCGACCCTGGGGTGAGGTCAAAAGATCAAAATTCAACTTTTTCAGAACATGGTCATGCTGCATATCAAATTAAAGAGAAAAATGAATGCGAGGAGCTTTAATGAAATGACCTTTTGAACCCACTCCCAGGGTCGGAGGGGGGGCTGCGGGTAAAATAATTGCTACCATGTTGCTGCATTCATGATTCCATATGAATCCTCGTAGGGTCGGTTATGGGGGTGCGGGGGTGGGGGCTACTGTGGGTAAAATATTTGCTACCATGTTGCTGCATTTGTGATTCCCTTAAATTTGATATGCAACATGACCATGTTCTGAAAAAAATGAATTTGCATATCAAATTAAAGGGAATCACAAATGCAGCAACATGGTAGCAAATATTTTACCAGCAGATCCTCCACCCTTCCCCCCCCCCCCCCCCCCCCCCTAGGTGTCGGGGTCAAAAGGTAAAAATTCAACTTTTTAAGAACATGGTCATGTTGCATATCAAATTATATGGAATCACGAATGCAGCAACATGGTAGCAAATATTTTGCACGCAGACCCCCCCCCCCAACTGACCCTTGGGGTGGGGTCAAAAGATCAAAATTCAACTTTTTCAGAACATGGTCATGTTGCATATCAAATTAAAGAGAACCATGAATGCAACAACATGGTAGCAAATATTTTGCCAACAGAACCTGCACGTGAGAAATATTGGTATGAAATCCACGACGTATTGGTACCAATTTTCTTCATGCGATGTGAGGAATTGGTACCAACTCTTCAAAGCGTGAAATTTACGAAGTGTAAAGTTTACGTTTAAAAAAGCCCTACAACAACGCATAATGTGCTAGTCAAGGTGAATTTTAGTCATAATTATAAAGACACTCACTTGTACACACCGTTGAAACTTTCCTCAACCAACCCAATTCAAACCACCACCCAACGTGGCATGTGGAGGCAAAACAGTTATCCAAAATCTGAGATTTACATAACTAGTATATATATAATACTGTTCAGTAATTCACCTTATCTTTATTATGAGAGATCTACTACTATAAAATACTTTAAAATAATTAAATAATTACCATAACTTCCAGAAAAATCCTTTTTTCGACCATCGTCAGACCTCCCGTCTTCAACAGCCTCAGAGAACTAAAGGTGCCACGTGGCGTAGGCAGCTAAAACTCTTCTCGGAAAGAGCTTTAATTAACTGTTTAATAGCGATTTCTTTTCGAATTGCATGAACATTTTATCGAAGGATTATTAATTATGTAACAATAAACGAAAATATCAAGACATTGCGACATAATAATAGCACATCGCAATAATTTTATGCATCTTGCCGTGTTGTTTATTAGCTTTTTCAAGTAAAACATATCGAAAAGGTAGATATTAACGCTTGAAAAAATAAAATATTTAGCGCGAAAAACAGTCTTTTTCTGTCGGATTTAAGTAGCAAGTAGTGGCGTATATACGCTTCCGTAGACGTATTATTTTTTCTATAGACACCAGCCGCCGAAGGCGGCTTCGACAACCCCCGAAGGGGGTGGTCGAGGTGTCTATAGATTGTAAACACTTTCTGTTTCCGTAATGCCTTCGGTAGTTTCCGCCCGATGTCGAAGATAGACGACATAAAGCAAAAGTCACAGGCAACTGTAACTTAACACCGAGGGTGTTTTGAACAATTAATTACAAGAATATGTACACAGAAAAGACATTATATTCGAATATATCTTTGTACATTAGAAATAGTTGGCATTTGAAAAGTTTAGCGAAACCACCCGAGATCACGGAAATTAATTATTCTACAGGTTCCATCATATTTTTTTTTCGCCAGCTTATAGATCTTTGAGGACAGACAAATGCGGGTACCAGCCCTTAGCAACTCTCAAAAGCTTCGAAGTGATCCGCCATTGTGAAAAATGCTCGACAATCGACAGTGATCGATATTCATTGATATTCGCATTAATAACAGAAAGTGAGCGTTCCCTGTGTATTAGACAGTGTTTATATCGTGTGCCGAAAGCTGAAATTGATATTTGTCCAGGTAAAATGATGTGATGATGCATAAGCGCGGGATGCGCTCACAGACACTTGGGGTCAGTAGAGAAAAACAAGCCCCTCCCCCCCCCCCCTCCCCCAACCTTCATCCCCCATTAACTTTTGCATTCTTGCATTTTTTCATTTAAAATATGATATTTTGTATGCTTGAAGTTATACAGGTGTTAGAAAAAATGACCTAGAACATATGGAAAACATTTGAAAAAAATGCATATTGCTCACAATGATAGAAAAAACACAAGATAAACAACTTCGGCTTTGCAATTTCGAACCCCCATCGCCGTCAAAAGTGCAATGCGCTCGTAATACAAAACAAACACACAAAACTCTTTCACCGATCAATTCTATATACATTTATCTACTTCCCGATATAGGTAGCTTTCTCTAAGTCTATCGCTTACCTGCTAAATATGACGAACAAAATCAAAACAAACAATTTCAACCATTAATCACAACTTCTTGGCACGCTAAAAGTACTGGTTTCCTGCTTTAAATTGCGTCTCGTTGAGGCCGGTAAAAAAATAATAACGCTAAGTAGGTTAAAGTAATTCCCCTTTGAAGATCTTTGAAGACTGGTTCTCGTTTTCAAACAAAGCAAACTACCGAAACGAGAACCAGTCTTCAAAGATCTTCAAAGGGGAAGTACTTTAACCTACTATTTTTTTACCGGCCTCAACGAGACGCAATTTAAAGCAGGAAACCAGTACTTTTAGCGTGCCAAGAAGTTGTGATTAATGGTTGAAATTGTTTGTTTTGATTTTGTTCGTCATATTTAGCAGGTAAGCGATAGACTTAGAGAAAGCTACCTATATCGGGAAGTAGATAAATGTATATAGAATTGATCGGTGAAAGAGTTTTGTGTGTTTGTTTAGTATTACGAGCGCATTGCACTTTTGACGGCGATGGGGGTTCGAAATTGCAAAGCCGAAGTTGTTTATCTTGTGTTTTTTCTATCATTGTGAGCAATATGCATTTTTTTCAAATGTTTTCCATATGTTCTAGGTCATTTTTTCTAACACCTGTATAACTTCAAGCATACGAAATATCATATTTTAAATGAAAAAATGCAAGAATGCAAAAGTTAATGGGGGATGAAGGTTGGGGGAGGGGGGGGGGGAGGGGCTTGTTTTTCTCTACTGACCCCAAGTGTCTGTGGATGCGCTTACCAGAGTTCGGGATCTGAAGTGAAAGTAGCCGCGTTATATATTTTCGCGGCTTTCTCAATAACAATTCCCTACTTGTAACTTGTGCAACAAATAATTCAGTCATTTCTCACTGCATCAGCTTTCTAACTGTTTTACTGTCGAAGAATAGGATTCCACTATAGGCATTTCTGTACCAACTTGGAAGGATGGTTACAGTACCTCACATTGTACAGTGTAAACATGACCTATAACCTCAAAAAATCAATAATCCAATGGGAGTCTGTATGTATCTGTATTTGTTTACGTCCACGGCATGGAAGTTTATCTGCACAGATTGTAGTACTGGTTACAAGGTGTTTCACCCCATGACCAGTTCGCCCAGAGTGGTTATGCTCCAAATCTGATGCCTTGATGTTTCACCCCTACACCCAAGTCATTTTGCCACACAAATCATGGTCATTTCACCCCACTTATGTAATCCCTTCAAAATCAAAGCCTCATTCGAAATAAATTAAATATAGAGAGCCATTATTTCATTTGTGTTTTTAGGATGAACATGAGTCAGTTTCGATCAGATCAATCGGCGTCAATTTGATTTAAAGTCTTTGAGTAATTATTGTACATCATGATAGTCAGTGCATTTCGGAGGACATGTGGCAATATGCGATATATGTCAGGCCTTTAGTTAAGAGTGTGTACCAAATTATTTAACTTTCTTATTTTTCAACCAAAGTGTATGTTGTGGGTACTCAAAAGAACAGTCTCATTGAGATGGTTCTTTTGAGCACCCAGTATGTTGTGGGTACTCGAAAGAACCCTCTCATTGAGATGGTTCTTTTGAGCACCCAAAACATATGTTAAAACTGATGGGGAAGAAAATATTTACAATTTTAAGTCCAAAAAATTTGTTTGTCTAAACCTATGTATGTCATCCTTATCTACATTGTTTAACATGATTCATATCCATTAGATTAAAGATAATTTAGTAAGTTTATGTATATCATAACAGGCACTGAGTCTGTAGATACTGATGAATGTGGCAATATGCGATTACACTAACACAATTACGACCAATAATGGTTAGAATAGCGTAAATTTAAAAAGATTTCAAATAGTTTAGTATTTTCAAGTATATCATTAAAACCAGTGTAGATACTCATCAACTGACTCAATATGCAATAGTCATCAGTAGTTAACGACCGATAATGGTTAGAATAGCGTCAATTAGATTTAAGATCATTTACGGTAGTTATTCCATGTATATCATGACAGGCAATGATAGTGTAATGGTACCATGAGTACAGGCGAGCCCCCTAACATAGCACAACCTGGAACATTGCACAGTAGCCAAAATGCGGTCTCACTGAATTATTAATTATCACTTTTCAGGTAGATTAATCCTCATGTCTACCTCATTGAAGTAAATAATTGTTATTAAACTGTGTAATTATACCCTGCCACTAGTGATGGGAATCAGTTGGCTTTTCATAATCGATCATCGGTTTAAAACAAATGAATGATTATCGATTATAATCGGTTGACAGTATTAAATGTATTTTATTGCCAGTCAGTAACCATAGAGGCCTTATTATTTGCTTCTGTGATTACAAACAGACCTGTGTATTTCAGTATAGGGCTGTGTTTCAATATAGACAGATGACAACATGATCTGGTGTCTTCCACAACTGTAATTCTCTTTCAGTCCAACAGCATCATAGACAGAGACTTGAATTTACCATTTAAGTACAAGCATCTCAGTCTGTAGTTATATTGTTGCTGGTGTATATGCAAATGTTAGTCATGTTATTTTATAACTAAAGTTGAATAAAATTTTGCATTTGGGGTTAAATAAAAATGAAATTCTTTTGCCTGAAGATTTTTTCCGATTATAATCGATTCCCATAATTCCATTCGATCATCAATTGGTTGCAAGTAGATGAACGATTTGTGATTATAATCGATCATCGGATCAACACTACCCGCCACTTTAAAAAGTATGGGGTATCATGATATACCACCGTTCAAAGATTTACGTTTGAGTGTCCGTCCGCACAAATGTCCGTCTGTCTTTCACCGCTTTGTTTCCGCTCTCTACATGCCTCGAAATATCTTAAAATATGCACTTGGCCTCCATCACAAAAAATATTGGCATATATGGAGAACAATAATTTGCACTAGAAATATCAAAATTTTCACTTGCCCTGCCCTGCAGCCTGAGGCACTCGTAAATACAAGTGGACGAGTGTATTTTCGAGCCATTTCTCTATCTTGAGCATTTTCTGACCAATTTTCTTCAAAAAATTGTTTTATAGTTGATAATTTGGGAAAGAGTGCTTTAGGATTATAGAGGGGTAAATTTTGTTGACTATACACAGTGTCATTGCCATTGATTTGTGTTGAAAATTTGTTTCCATGCACTATATTGAACAATTTATGTCCTATTTCTTCAAACTTTGTATATGAGTTGATATTGGGGAGGAGTGGTTTGGGATCTTAAATGGGTAATTTCTTCAAATAAGCACAGAGTGTTTGCCCTTTATTTACAAAATGTATGTTGAACATTGGTTTTGGTGATCTATCCTGAGCATTATTTGATCAGTTTTCTTCAAACTTTGCATGACAGTTGATTTTGGGAAGGATTTATTTAAATAACTACAGAATTATGGTCCTTGATTTGAAAATATGATGAAATTTTGTATAAAAATAAGAACTAGGTAGAGACAAGTGCATTTAAATTTTCATGCATCTTCAACTGAGTTATGGTCCTTGATTTGTGGATTAATTTGTCTTTGTTATGAAAATATTTGAGGCAGGGTATGATGCATGCCTACAGCACTTACTTTTTCCTAACTTTGTATAATTGCAAATCTCAGGGTCTGCATGGTAATGTTCCCAAGATGCTGAGATGAAAAACCTGACCCTCCCCCCCCCCAACACACACACACACACACACACACACACACACACACACACACACACACACACACACACACACACACACACACACAACAAATAATATAAAAATATTAAAGTCATGTGTATAATTTCAATTGAGAAAGGATATTGTGTGAGTACATAAGGATGATTATTTCAATGAGGATGGCTACTGTGTGATATATGGAATTAGATGATTTCATGGTGGCTTATTTCAAGGAAGATGGACATTGTTGATTACTCAGAAAATATGCACATTAAGATTATTTCATCTTCATTGCAGTATAATTAGAGGAATAATATGTTGTGAGTACATACATGTAGGAGATAGTTTCAATGGGGGATTATTTCAAGGAGGATGGATATTATTTGATTACATAGAAAATATACATTTGGAATATTTCAGTAGAGATTTATTTCAAGGAAGTGATGTTGGATGGAACAATAATTTTTCATGGAGGAAGGATATTGTGTGAGTACATATGAGAATATTACAACGAATGATTATTTCAAGGAGGATGGACATTTATTGATTTCGTAGAAATTATACTCATTTAGGGTATTTCAATGGAGTATTATTTCAAGGAGTAATGGGGAATGGATCATTGTGTGATGGATATTATTTGGTTACAATGGAGAATTATTTCAAGGAGTAATGGTGGATGGATCAATTGAGTATTATTTCAATGGAGGAAAGACATTGCATGAGCAAATGTACATAGGAGATTATTTCAATGGGTGATTATTTCAAGGAGTATGGACATTATTGATTGCATAGAAATTATACTCATTTGGAATATTTCAATGGATACTCATTTGGAATATTTCAATTGAGTATTATTTCAAAGGATCCATTGAAGATTATTTCAACAAAGGTAGGATATTGTGTTAGTACATAATGAGTATTTTTTCAAGGAGTAATAGAGTATAATTCGATGGAGTATTATTTCAATGGAGAAAGGATATTGTGTGAGTACATAGGAGATTATTTTATTTTATTGATTATTCAATATATGTGATTATAGTACTCATTTGAAATAATTTAAGTTAAGAATTATTTCAATAGATATGCTAATTTAGGGTTATAAAAGATGAAATGGAAAATATTTCATTTAAGCTTATTTTAATGGAGTGTTATTTCAATGGAGGATGGATATTTTGTGATTACATAGGAGGATTATTTCAAAGAGTAATGGAGGATGAATCAATAGAGTATATCAATGGAGGAGGAATATTGTCTTAGTTAAGCACATAGATTATTTTGATGGAGGATTATTTCAATTACCGGTAATATAGGAAATATGCATTTTGAATATTATTAATGATTTCAAAAGTATAGCTTACAGTAAAGCATGAGTAAAGTAGGGATTTGTATCAGAAATGAGATTATAAGCTGAATATCTGAAAATAGTGTCATAGGTCTATTTTGTGCCAATTATGAGAAGAGGAGATCTAGCAAGTTATCATTTCAGACTTATATGTTGGGACGAGTTATAATTGATATTCAGTTCTTTCGTATGAGCTGCTGAGATAACTGCAATATCGCCAGTTTTTTTTTTCATCAATTGAAGCAATTAGAAATTGACAATAAACTTTGATCAATGAGATTATGATAATCTGACATATTATAGTGTCATGGGACTATTCTAGAAAGTTAAAGAACTTCAGGCTTATACGTTGGGACGAGTAATTATTGATATGGAGTTCTTCCGTATAGGCTGCTAAGATAATGCAATATCATATCTTTTTTTAGCAATTAGAAATTAACATTACTAGAATGTGCAGCCGATAGGGCGCCATTGCAAATCCTCACACTCAAGTTTTTTACCACCAGCACCCCCAAATCAGACCACTGAGGCATTATCCAGGCAACAGAATGAAAATTCCTTTAGACATGTTTTATGTCTTTAATTTGTGAGAACAAAAACAAAGTTTGCGATAAAAAATTTTGAAATTGACTCTGTAAGTGAAATTAAGTGATATTTGATCTTATGACCTCCCCCAAGGTTACCAGTTTGTCCCTAGGGTGAAAAATTTACTGCCATTCTGTTCTACTCATTGTCCCCTTCAATTTGATATGCCACATGACCATGTTCATAAAAGAAAATTTTGACCCCTGGGCACACCCGGCACACCCAAGTCCCACCCCTGGGGCATGACCAAGGCGTCAGAGCAAAAATCCCTTTCAATATATTCATATCTTATTTGTAAGAATACAAAAAAGTTTGGTATAAAAATCTTTGAAATCGACTTTGTTATTTAATTTAATGATATTTGACCCATTGACCCCTCCACTGGGCCCTAGGGGGCGGGGCCAAATTTATTTTGCTGTTGCCACCCCATTAATGTGAGTAACTCACACATCAAATTTGGTATTGGTTTAGCAGGAGATAGCATAATGGTAAGAGACGGAATTTAATTTTTGCCCCCTAAGCACCCCCTAGTCACACCCCTAGGGCATGACCCAGGTGACAGAAAGAAAATCCGTCTGATATGTTTTGTATCTTTCATTTGTGAGAACACACACCAAAATTTGGTATAAAAACTATGAAATTGACCTTGTGATTGAAATTAAATGATATTAGACCTGTTAACCCCTCCCCAGGGAGCGGGGTCATTTTTTGCTGTTGCACGCCCAATGCATGTTAGTAACTCACACCCCAAATTTGGTTGAATTTTTTTCCAATGGTTTATGACGAGATAGCATAACGGTGAGAGATGGAATTTAATTTTTGATTCTTAAGCACCCCATAGTACCACCCCTAGGGAATGACCAAGGTGACAAAGAAAATCACATCTGATATGTTTTGTATCTTTCATTTGTGAGAACACACACAAAATATGGTATAAAAATCTTTGAAATTGACTGTTATTGAAGTTATTTGACCTTTTGACCCCTCCACAGGGCCCCAGTGGGCAGCGCCAAATTTACTTTTGCTGTTGCACGCCCCATGCATGTGAGTAACTCACACACTTCATTTGGTTGAATTTGGTCTAATGGTTTAGGAGGAGATATCATAACGGACAGACGGCGGGACAGAATTTGATTCTTGAACTCTAAGCACCCCCAAGTCCCACCCCTAGGGCATGACCCAGGCAACAGAATAAAAATCCTGTCTGATATGTTTTGTTTCTTTCATTTGTGAGAACACACACAAAATTTAGTATAAAAATCTTTGAAATTGTTTTTGTAATTGAAATTAAATGAAAAATGACCTGTTGACCCCTTCCCAGGGGGCGGGCCAAAACAATTGCCGTTGCACGCCCCATTCATATGAGTAACTCAGTACTACTACTACTACAACTAAATAACTCACTTACGAGTGCAACTACTACTCTGTCGGCGGCGATGACCACCACCACTACCACCACCACGACGACCACTACCACTACTGCCAACTGCAATATAAGCTGACAGGGCTGTGCAACGTTTCAAAATAAGATAATAGGACCGTTTCACATATCCAAGGTGGAAGTATAAGCACAGGAGCTTGAAGTTCTATCCTTATATCCGTTATAAGCCTTAAAACCGAAATTCTCATAATGTCATTACGTAATGACATTGTGAGATTTTGGTTTTGAGGCTATAGGGGTGATTTAAGGATCAAATTCAAGCTCTTTAGGTATAAGTTGAAAGAACACGCTGTCCTTACCATGTGAAATTTCAGCTACTACATGGAGAACTGTAGGTGTACAATGAGAAAATACTTTAAATTCCCCGCAGCTTTGCTGCTTTTCTTGTTTATCTTGTTTATACCAGATAATATTTTGTTTATACCAGATAATATCTTGAGCGGACAAGATACGTTTTGTCTACAACAGAAAAAATCTTGTATAAACATAAATATATCTTATACAAACCAGATAATATCTTGCATAAACCAGATAATTTAAAAGTTGTACAGACAAGATATTATCTTGAACGTAAAATAAACAATATATTATCTTGTCCATTCAAGATAATATCTTGACCGTACAAATTAAAAAAAAACAAATAAAATAAAATGACCCTTCCTGTGCCTGTACATGTATAGGTGTGTATGTGTGTGCATACATGCGTGTGTACAGGCGTATATATGAACGTCAGTGACTTTTCTTACTTCTAACTTTTAACTTAGATATTTTTATGTTGGCAAACATGTGTCAGTGCATGTTTGCATATGCTACTGCACCCGTGCATCTACGAACCAACTTGTAAAAGGATAACTAGGATACAAGGTTAGTGTTTTGTTGATATCAAGTTTACCAGACTCAGCCTTCAGAACAAAGTAAGTAAGGGTGCAAAGATCAGGAATCGATACAATCAAGTACCACACCTGACACAGGATACCAATGGGAAAGTGACAAACTCACGTTAGACACCACAAACGAGAGCCAATAGGTCAGTCCTTTCCCAGCAGGTGACCACAAAGCACATATAAACAGACGCGCACAAAGACATAGCAAGCACAAGAAAGAACGAAAACATATAAGATCCACAAAATAAGTACCGCCTTGGAACAAGTTCTGAGTCACTTTGCAAGCATTGCCTGGTAAACTTGATATCAAAAGACTCGAACTTTGTATTCTATATGTATTGCATATGCCTCTGTCTTTTAACATGCCTTTCTTGATGTATCCTGAGGGTCTAGATGTCTATTTTTTGCACAGATTCTTTATTTGCATTCACACCTTAGCAGAATGATAAATGACGAGGAAACTCTTATGGTTTACTTGTGTTTGGTCACACCTTTGGTATATTGAATGAAGGTTAACAGTATTGCAGAATGCTCCTCTTGGAGCATTCTGTAATATTTTTGACCTGCATAAAGCAAACTTGGTCTTTTTGAGAGTGGCCATTTTACACAGGTTTTACTGTATTAATATAGTCAAGCAGAGAGACGACTGACACTTTGACAAGAAACCCAGAAAAATATACTCGTCAAATTCAATAAGGAAAAAATAATACAATTTCACATGTTCATTGATTGTAGACAAATATCTTGAAAGTTTTGCTGTACATAGTAAATTCATACATGTAAATGAAATGTTTAGCTCTAAGATAGTGAAAATAAATAGCCACGTGCATTAAGGGGTTAATTTGGCCCCTCTAAGGTCAAAAACTTAATGTTGCTTTTAACCACTTTCTTCCAATTGATTTGCTAAAATATTAGCTCAAGTTAAAAAGTATGGTTTTATTTCACTTCTACCGTTGCTATGGTAACACAATTGGCCACCAAAATAGAGAAATTGCCTATTTGGACCAAATTTGAGGCTCTTGTAGACCGTTTTTTTAAAAGAACTAGATATCAGCACAGCTGAATACAAAAATAAAACATTTTAATTTGTTGTGTGCCTTGATAATTCGTATCATCTGTTAAAATATCCTTTTGGTATTTGCTTGTGCTCTATGTTTATTTCTCTGTCAAACATCTCAACGTTGTTCCAAAATGGTCACTTTCCGTTTTTCAGCCTTTTTTGTGGCCATTTTCGTTACTATAGCAAAGGTAAAAATTCAAGTTAAAAGCAGCAGACTGAATGTTTTGTGGTCAACCCAATCACGATTGGCAACTTTACTTTCCTCTTTAATTGCATGCCGGTGGGTCAGACTTCAGACTCTATGACGGTTCCAACTTAAACACTTATCTATTGATGAGGTGGTAGGGCCTGATACTTTGGTTGTTGTCAGGCCCACCAGGGTTTACCTGATGGATTTCTTCTGCTCCCGTATTCAGTTTTATTTATTGTTGAGTCCTTATCTTTGCTTTATCTCCTACTTATATCTTGATTTATTTGTTCTAGGAGATGATGCATTGATAAGTTAGGGGTCTTTCATGCAAACCAAATACCTTTGTGTCTTGATCCATATCTGAACTAATGGTGAGGTTAGCGAGCCGTGAAACGGGTTTAAGCCCTCCAGTGAAATAATTTTACTGACCATTCCAAGGCATGTGGATCATTTATGTTGTTTCAGTCTTACTTTTGTCATGCGTTGGTGCACGTCTGTTTATTGATGCCTTGTGGTTACCTGCTGGGAAAGGACTGACCTCTTGGCTCTAGTTTGTGATGTCTAATTGTGAAGTTGTCACTTTCCCATTGGTATCCTGGGTCAGGTGTGGTGCTTGATTGTATTGATTCCTGATCTTCGCCTTCTTTCTTACTTTTACACTTGGGATATTGTTCTAATAAACCAATAAAAAGAAATTGGTGAAAAACAACTTTTATGTTTTGGCCTTATAGGGAGTCAAAATTACCTCTTAATGCAAATAGCTCTTGAAGATGATTAACACTATCCTAAACCATACCTTGTTTAAATAGCATACAGGATAAATCTAGACCCTTATCAAATTTTGAGTAGTATATAGGATATACACTGAACCGAAGTCATAAGTAGCCACCATACAATTTGTGCTCCCGTTCAGAAAGTAAAAATCGCTCTCACAAAATTTAAATTCTATAAAAAAAAGTCCAGGACTTTGTTGAGAATCTGCAAATTATGTCATTTCAAAATGACTGGTAGACCTTGCACAGACGAGGTCCGAGTAAAGGTACCCTCATTTCAAAAAGTCACACTTTTTAGTGAGCTATAAACCATTTATCAGAAACGTTATCCATTTATATTTTAATTAGTTAAAAGATGTTTATAGCAGCTGTGATATAAGATGAAAAGAATCAAAAGCTTTTTTTCTCTTCTACGTTAACATGAAGACAGCCACGGTCAACAACTTAATCAATGGATTTTTAGCTTAACCATGCAGTTTACATACTCATTTTTTATTGCTCTGGACGCTTTATTATCTGACGCACAGCAGTGCAATTTTCAGGGGTTCTTTATTATGAATTGGCGTCACTGTTTTGCTTTATAATTAAAGGAAATCTTCACTAAAAGCCATTTAAATGACCTTAAAAGTTTCACGTTAAATCGGAAGTGGATACCAAATTAGTAAAAGATATCGTTAGAAAATGGGCTTATCAAGTTTCATGGTATTTTGTCAAACATATTAACATAAAATAAAACATATACAATGAGTTTAGCATATGCAGCTGATGATTTCCAAAAAATTCCGAAAATTTCAGATAATTCAGAAAATTATCAATTTTTAAAAATTCATAAAAAATCTGTCATAAGCAAAATGTCAAGTGTTTGGTGTTTTTCAAGTCGACAAGACAGGTTTGCAATCACCTGTACTTAATTTCGATAAAAAAGGCACTCAAAATGCTTTTTTTTTCAAAAAGGTGATTTTGCATTTTTGAACCCAAAAATCATAAGTGATAGAAAACTGTTCCAAAACATCGCTTAACTTTAGTCCATTACAATGCACATACTTGAGCAAAAATTCATTTCAATATCACTAGGGCTTAGTCAGAAAAAAAAGAAATTGAAAAGTGGCTACGTAGAGCTTCGTTTCAGTGTAGATGCCAGCTCAAGAGATTTAGGCTCTATGGGTTCAGAGCGATTGTAATTCTGGACCCAGGTAATAATTATCGCAGATTCTTTTAACCCATGCATCAACTATTTTTTGAAAATATACCTCTGAAATACAGCGTTAATCCATTGTTCGGTGATGGTGTCTGGCAGGCTGGGTCATATAAAAGGTCAACTCCAAAGATGTTGGCTTTCCCATATGATGTACTGAAGTCTGCACTGCACATTCCATGTCCTAAACTGAGACTGCTTCTGCAGTCACAATTATCATCGTCCAGTATAAGGGAGACTACTCCATTCTGTCTTCGATACATGAAGGAATCCTGTCTTTCTGTTGGGCCACTGCCTGTATATGCAATGTACGTCACCATTAAAGAAAGATTTCACATGATTCATCCACACTTCTCTTTAGCTTACACGTCGATACACAATGCTCTACTGCATGTATTTCGTTGAAGAAGTAAATTACTGATACTTTGATCATGTCACATGTTCATGTGAATGAAACTTGCCCAAACCATTAATGAAGTTTTATCAGAATCAGAAAATATTAAAGTAAATAAAGCCATTTATCAGTTGCCGCTCATATTATTGCATTGTTACACGTTGGTTCGATAAACATTGTTTATCTCACAGCATGTGCCCTTTATCATGTCATCATAATGTGGTACATTTAACGTTGAATGACGTCGTCAATGACATTTAATCGACGCGCAAATCGATAGACCTACGCCATAATCGCTAGTTTGAACAGTGTATCAGCTTGTAAATTGATAAATAAAATATCAGGTTCGCGTCTTTTGATATCAAGTTTACCAGGCTCGGCTTTGAGAATGCATGTTAAATGGCTCGACAAGACTCGCGATGTCAACAATCGTTCTCAAAGCCGAGCCTGGTAAACATGATATCAAAAGACGCAAACCTGGTATTCTAAATTATCTACTCAAATCTTGATAGTTTTATCATTAAAATAATTAAAGGCAGAATCTTAGAAAATATAATCTTCCATTTTTGGTGATGTACGTTATATTTTACCTGCAACAACTTCTGGATCCCAAACTTGACTGTTTCTGACTGCGCTATATTGTGTTTCAATGTGGTCATGGAATGCTCTCCAAGCTGCATGAGCCGTTGGGTTGGCGGCATCAAATTTCCACCTAAAGGAACATAGAACTGTAAAAGGTTCCTGACCATTTGATTGACAAGAGCCACTATGCTTAAACTAGAAATATCAAGTTACAAATGAGAAGGCTCGACTGAGAAGTTGGCAATATCAGTAGAACGAATTGTGACATTCGCTCACGTGTAGTAGGACATTTTTGGGGGTCTCAATGGGGTACCTCTGAAATCGCTAATAAGTAAAATTTAGGCCCAGACATCGCTAATCAGTTTAATTAAGACCCAAAAATCGCGAATCAGTAAATTTAGCGCCGCAGCAGTAGAAAAAAATGTAAAGTTGGCAGTTGAGCACTAGTGTAGGCCGCTGTGTCGAAATTTGGGCTCCCGTGGGAATTTTTGGGTAAAAGTGATTAATGTTGATTTTCAACTAGAAAAATATATGCAGTTTAAGGAAAACGATGTTTCCAATTTTTTCTTGCAGTATTAACGTCACAGTGACGTCACAAAATGACGTACCGTATTTTCACATAAATCAAACAGTTTATAGCTGCTAGTGCTGTATACACCTAAATTAATCGCATTGTAATGCTGGTAATTGCGTTAAAGTGGTTGAAAACGTCAATAGGAGGACCAAAATGAAAATCGATTCAACGTGGACTTCAGTTTTACGTCAAATTGACGTCGATTTGATGTCTCACAGTATGCAGCAAAAAATATTGTGTACAGAAATATAATTCTGGAAAGATTGTGTGTGCCTTGCAATTAAAATCAAATGTTAGCATAAATTTATGTTTCTAGCTAAACTTTTTGAAACATGTTAGCTCTCTGACGGTTGGGGCGTTTTGCTGTTACAGCATGTTAACTACGTTACCCCTCAATTGTTTAAAACACAAATAATGTAAATAAGGTTGTTCAGGTAGTACCGGTATAATCAAATTGGCAAAACATTCATTTATTGTACAAGAACATTTCATTTTCTACAAATATTTATGTTTAAGTTATTATGGCCAATTGTAATGTCATTTATGTTACATTTAAACTACCCCCCCCCCCCCCCCCCCCCCCGTAAAACCATTGGAATGTTGTTAAATGGTTTCATTTAAAAAGCTTCTCATTTAACATTCGTGTTTTAACTATATGTTCCAAAGACAATTAATGGGCCATTTTATAACTGCAAGCAGCTTGTATTTATAAAAAAAAACTTAAAGAGTTATATGCTGTTTAGTATGATACCACCCAAAAGCACGTTAGATAAGGTAAGAATATTTACATTCTAAAATTGAATGTAATGCTATATGAAAACCTTTAAACACCATTTAAGAGCATTATATTGAAATTCAATAGTAAAATGCTGTAGCCTACATCGTTTCTGGTGTTAATTATCTTTTTGTTATTTGTGTGGCAATACGTAACGCATATTACAGCTTTCAAGACTGTATATGACTTGCTTAATTCGTTATGTTATACGTTATATGGTATTGGATTTCATTTTAAAAAAAAACAAGTAAGTATGAATAGGAAATACCACAATCACACACTGCAGACCAACACATGGTACCGTGAGGAAGTGCGACAGAACACTAACAGCCACAAGACATCAGAAACACAATTAAAGTAAAGCAACCAACTCTCTTTTCCTCATAAAGGTGATTGCAACACTAGAAGGACACAAAGTACTGAATAACAAAACAAGGACCAAACACAAATCCCTACAAACAATGGGAGCAACAATAAGCAATGGATCAACAACAACAAAACCACCAGCCTAGAACGGACAGCTGCCTAAGCCACTGCAGTGGGAGGAGGGGCTTAAATACATTTTACTGGTACCAAATCTTAGTCCTAGATCATGTCGTTGTTAAAGCACAACAATTGTTTGGTTCGCATGGAAATGAATTGTTTTGCTATAGATATCCAGGTTCCTGTTTGTCTGAAAAAAGTATCAATTCACCAATGCAACATTTGCAAAATATTATATCTTTTAACTTTTTATAGCTTCAAAAAAGATTTGCCCAAAATTATAGATTTTAAAACTCATAAGCAAATAAAATGATAGCTCTCAAGACCAGTACTTAGAAGGATACATTCCCATTTTCTGTCGAATTTGTTAAAATAACATATAAAGCTGTAAAAGTATAACATAACGCCCTGTGTTTATCAAAAATGTTGTCAAAGACGATATATAATTGAGCCTGAAGAGCTAATATATCATGGCGAGCTTAGAGATTTGTTTTGTAATATTTATCTGGAGAAATCCAAGTTAAATTGAAACAATTATAATCAGTAAAATAAATCACTCTATGTAACTGTTTACAGTTGTTCAAATTATGGATACACATATTAAGTTACGTTGCATGATACAGGCTAGATTCCATGTATCCATGTTTATTTAGGTTCAATTACCATAAAATAGTAACCCTTCTAATTAGTAGTTATATTACTAAATGTTTTGATGGAGATATGCATTATAACTGCCGTTATCAGTTATTGTTTAAAGTGACTGTCACCAAATCAATTTGTATCCTGGCATCTAGTTGCGTTTGCAGATGGTGAGGCATTACTGAAGCTTTTAAATTAATTCAAGTTTAAATTCAACATAGCTTTCGTAGTTTAATTAACGAAACTGTCAATCACATCAACTTAGTACTTCTGGTCACTTGCTCAACCAATAATGGGAAAATAGCGGTGAGTTTTACTCTAAGGCAATGATCACATTAGGTATGACCATATTCAAGGAAACTAGTTAAAGGTCAATGACTCAATTGTTACTTCCATACCAACTATAAATACAAATTTTATCAGCCCAAATTATGTCCGGCCAATTTGATCAGGTGACATTAAAGTTATTGTAAAATAGATTTTACAATGTTCTTTTAGAATGCTGGATAGAAAAGTGAAATATTTCATAAGAAAGTGCAAGAATAAGCCTTCACTTAGTTTTAGCAATACATGCTTACATACCTGAGCTGACTGTGACTTTGACAAACTATTACAGGAACATTGTAAACATGGTAAACATTTGAATAAGTTGTAAACTCACCAGGATATAGATTCAAAAGAAGCACGCAAAATGTTAACTGTTCTAGCTAATATAAGCATTAAGAGGACACTCTACTCAGTCGCCAATGATAGACTCACTTGCAAAGTACCAAATTCAAATGTGCTAAATCCTTTTAATACTTCTTTCCATTACTACTGTTAATCTATTTTATTTGATTTGAAATATGCAAAGAAGTAATTGGATGTATTTCTATATATATCGTAATGTTCACATTTGATTGGCTAAATATCAAAATGATATTATCTGAAACAAAATTCAACTTCAAAACTAAATCTAATTGATAGAATTATGCAAAACAAATTAACCAATACTTTATTTGGGTCCATTAATATAGCAATGGCTACATTATATATGCTATACTAACAATGCCAGGGAGCTTTTCTAGGTGATAAACCATTTTCTTTCAAATGTATGACTATCATGAACCATTAGAACAAATGCTGTCTGTTCAATGCTTCACAAAATTTTAAAACCAGACAGAATGGATGATGAGTGTAATATGCTCCTTAAACTTCTCTTGTTATGCATTTTACCAACATAAATGGTATTCTTACTTCACCAAACTAGACATCCTTCTTCAGATATAAATCGATTATAACCATAGGAATAGACTTGGTGTGTGTCATACTCGTTTGGTGGTAAATAGTCGTTAAATTTCCAAAACACTTCAATTTATTGTTTCAAAAGACAAGGATAAAGGTCACTATTTAGACCTAAGTCTGAAATAACTTACCTCTTTAACGAATTCTGAGTAAGTTTTTGTCTTTATCAATACAGTTGGTTTAATCAATAGTAGGGTTACACAATGTGTGATAGATCTTACTAAAAGCTACTTCATGCTTAATATTATTGTATCATCTAAAATTAGGTGTAGTCAGTGAAGAAAAGCGTCTTTTTATATCATTTTCTGTGTAAAATGAAGCAAATACACGAGTGTCAGTGAGATAAAAGATATCATTTTTGCATTAAAGAAACATTAATGGATCATAAGCAGCATCTAAAATGCTGTTTATAAGTTTGATAAAATACACGGACTTTAAATGACGTTTTATGTGATTTAGGCTAACATTTCTTCCCTTATTATCAATGCTTTGTTGATATTTCAGTTAATAACAATTACAGGCATTTAAATGACAGAAAATAAACCACTAGCAGTGTAAACTCATAAATTACTGTTTTTGCTTTAACATAATGCATTTAAAGAAAGTAAAGTACATAACAGTAATAACAGGTATTTTTATTTGATAGAATCATATTGCTAGTCATTTGAATACAATCAAAATTCTAAGCTTATATTGTCACGTCGGAATAAGGAACAATTTGATAGGAATGACTATTATTTCAGGGTAACGAAGTAACTCTGTAACCGCTATAGAGTTTATATACATTATTCTGTGGCTGATATATTTTGGTTTTAGAAAGATGTAGTGTACAAAACTCTCCCTCAGGGGTATTTGGCAGCTTATCGTCTAGTGATAGTACCACATTAAGTAGTAATACATTTGAAGTAAGTAACATATATAACTGTCATTTCATAGAGGTGTATTGTTTAAACGCATACTTGCTGTTTGCTGCTATTTGATAAGTGCTTTTAAGGCAATCAGCATGTCGATAAATAAGAATTAGATATAACTTGGTATTTGCACAATAGGATTTGAAATTACAATAGAGAAACGTAGTTAACATGGCTGTTACAGGTCAGAGAGCTAACATGTGTCATTTTGTATCCTATATCATGTAGTTTCAGTAAAGCATAGTGTATAATATTCAAGCATTGGGAGAGGAGGGTCTATTAGCATATTGTGATCTGATGTCATTTGAGCTTTCACTATAACATACTTTTCATTTTGATACTGACGTCATTTTTTTCCTCTCTTGACATCATTTTGAAGTTAAAGTAACCCCTTTAAAATTCTGAGTCAGAGTCTATGCTCCAAATACAATATATCGCCAGTAATATTACTATAGCTGATCAAAAAGTACATGTTTGCACCAGCTGGAATTCATAGTGCTCAATTTGCAAGCCCTAAACAAGCAAAAAATTGGTACATCACTTTGTGACGTCACCATGACGTTTAAACGGCAAGAAAAAATTGGAAACATCTTTTTTCTTAAACAGAATACATCTTTCTACAAGAAAATGTATGTTTGACACTTTTACCCAAAAATTCCCACGGGATTACACAGCGGCCTACACTATTAGTTTTAGCAATACATGCTTACATACCTGAGCTGACTGTGACTTTGACAAACTATTACAGGAACATTGTAAACATGGTAAACATTTGAATAAGTTGTAAACTCACCAGGATATAGATTCAAAAGAAGCACGCAAAATGTTAACTGTTCTAGCTAATATAAGCATTAAGAGGACACTCTACTCAGTCGCCAATGATAGACTCACTTGCAAAGTACCAAATTCAAATGTGCTAAATCCTTTTAATACTTCTTTCCATTACTACTGTTAATCTATTTTATTTGATTTGAAATATGCAAAGAAGTAATTGGATGTATTTCTATATATATCGTAATGTTCACATTTGATTGGCTAAATATCAAAATGATATTATCTGAAACAAAATTCAACTTCAAAACTAAATCTAATTGATAGAATTATGCAAAACAAATTAACCAATACTTTATTTGGGTCCATTAATATAGCAATGGCTACATTATATATGCTATACTAACAATGCCAGGGAGCTTTTCTAGGTGATAAACCATTTTCTTTCAAATGTATGACTATCATGAACCATTAGAACAAATGCTGTCTGTTCAATGCTTCACAAAATTTTAAAACCAGACAGAATGGATGATGAGTGTAATATGCTCCTTAAACTTCTCTTGTTATGCATTTTACCAACATAAATGGTATTCTTACTTCACCAAACTAGACATCCTTCTTCAGATATAAATCGATTATAACCATAGGAATAGACTTGGTGTGTGTCATACTCGTTTGGTGGTAAATAGTCGTTAAATTTCCAAAACACTTCAATTTATTGTTTCAAAAGACAAGGATAAAGGTCACTATTTAGACCTAAGTCTGAAATAACTTACCTCTTTAACGAATTCTGAGTAAGTTTTTGTCTTTATCAATACAGTTGGTTTAATCAATAGTAGGGTTACACAATGTGTGATAGATCTTACTAAAAGCTACTTCATGCTTAATATTATTGTATCATCTAAAATTAGGTGTAGTCAGTGAAGAAAAGCGTCTTTTTATATCATTTTCTGTGTAAAATGAAGCAAATACACGAGTGTCAGTGAGATAAAAGATATCATTTTTGCATTAAAGAAACATTAATGGATCATAAGCAGCATCTAAAATGCTGTTTATAAGTTTGATAAAATACACGGACTTTAAATGACGTTTTATGTGATTTAGGCTAACATTTCTTCCCTTATTATCAATGCTTTGTTGATATTTCAGTTAATAACAATTACAGGCATTTAAATGACAGAAAATAAACCACTAGCAGTGTAAACTCATAAATTACTGTTTTTGCTTTAACATAATGCATTTAAAGAAAGTAAAGTACATAACAGTAATAACAGGTATTTTTATTTGATAGAATCATATTGCTAGTCATTTGAATACAATCAAAATTCTAAGCTTATATTGTCACGTCGGAATAAGGAACAATTTGATAGGAATTACTATTATTTCAGGGTAACGAAGTAACTCTGTAACCGCTATAGAGTTTATATACATTATTCTGTGGCTGATATATTTTGGTTTTAGAAAGATGTAGTGTACAAAACTCTCCCTCAGGGGTATTTGGCAGCTTATCGTCTAGTGATAGTACCACATTAAGTAGTAATACATTTGAAGTAAGTAACATATATAACTGTCATTTCATAGAGGTGTATTGTTTAAACGCATACTTGCTGTTTGCTGCTATTTGATAAGTGCTTTTAAGGCAATCAGCATGTCGATAAATAAGAATTAGATATAACTTGGTATTTGCACAATAGGATTTGAAATTACAATAGAGAAACGTAGTTAACATGGCTGTTACAGGTCAGAGAGCTAACATGTGTCATTTTGTATCCTATATCATGTAGTTTCAGTAAAGCATAGTGTATAATATTCAAGCATTGGGAGAGGAGGGTCTATTAGCATATTGTGATCTGATGTCATTTGAGCTTTCACTATAACATACTTTTCATTTTGATACTGACGTCATTTTTTTCCTCTCTTGACATCATTTTGAAGTTAAAGTAACCCCTTTAAAATTCTGAGTCAGAGTCTATGCTCCAAATACAATATATCGCCAGTAATATTACTATAGCTGATCAAAAAGTACATGTTTGCACCAGCTGGAATTCATGGTGCTCAATTTGCAAGCCCTAAACAAGCAAAAAATGGGTACATCACTTTGTGACGTCACCATGACGTTTAAACGGCAAGAAAAAATTGGAAACATCTTTTTTCTTAAACAGAATACATCTTTCTACAAGAAAATGTATGTTTGACACTTTTACCCAAAAATTCCCACGGGATTACACAGCGGCCTACACTACACTAACAGAAGAAAAATATAAAGTTACTTGTAGTATCGACGCAGTAGCTTATTGTAATTTTGGCAAATGCACAGAAGCTTGTACCGTAGTAGCAGTAGATCACAATGCAAAGTTATCCTGGGCCAGGTGTGGTGCTTGATTGTATCTATTCCTAATCTTTGCCCTCTTTCTTACTTTGACAGTGTCATAGTAACAGTGGAGCTCAGTGTGCAATACGTAGTTGTGCATTGACTGGAACAATTGTATAGTTTGCGGTATGCTACTGTACTAGATGATAGTAGCTGGATATCAAACTAAATTATAATATTTGAAAATTGTGCAGCATTACATAGTGAAGTAGGCTATAGCAGCTTTAGCTTAGTTACAAACCCAATCACGGCTTATAGCTTTAACATAACGACGGTTGATCAGGCCTCAGACTCAATGACGGCCTTGACCTAAAACGTTCATCAGTGGGTCAGTGCATGCGCGGATCCAGAGTGGGTAACAGGAGGTCTAGACCCCCCTCCCTGAAAAATCACAAAACTATAGGATTCTCTAGCAATACTGGTCCGAATCCCCTGAAAAGTTACAAAGCTACTAAGCCAGGATTCAATTATGGGTCATCATCGGCACGCCAGCGAAACGTCATTTAAATGGCGTTTCGCTGGCGGGCCGATGATGGCCCCGCGCATCCCCTCATCAATTAAAAAACGTTGTAAAATTGGACCCCATCTGACAAAACTTTCTGGATCCGCGCATACAGTGCCTGTCTTTGGCTGCACACACCATTGCTAGACTTAAGTTACAGTCTGTGAGTTAAGAGCTTTTTTATGTTTCATCACAGTATGCTAATTGGATTGGATTGTTTCCCTGTGATGATACGTTGCGTAATATAGGAATCCTTTACCCAAGCTGAACATTTTTGTGTTTTTCAGCAGTAAGATTTGTGGCCAAAATTAGGCCAGTAATATATATTTAAGCCCCTGGTGACTTAAGCTACTTCGTCCTCAAGCGGTGGTGCTGTTGTTGTTGATTAATTGTTTATTGTTACTCTCGTTGACATTCCAGGGGGGGGGGGGTCTTTTTGTATTACAGTACCTGGTATCCTCTCTAGTTTAATCATTTTGCTGAATAAACGAGAGCTAGTACATAGTAAAGTAGAACCTGTCTTAAGCGGCCACGCAAAAAGAAGACCAAAAGCCGAGTATCGCTTAATGCTGGTCAAAAATATTGCAGAATGCTCAAAGAGAGCATTCTGCAATACTTTCGACCTTCATTAAGCTACCGTTTGTGTTTTAGACCTTTGTTTTGTCTAGTTTTGAGTAGCCGTTTACGACATGTTTTACTTTTATAGTGGCCTTACTTATAGTGTGTACTTATTGTCGTGTTAATGTATGTTCTGTGTCTCTTCTTCGCAGTGCCGATGGTGGTATTTGATCCATTTGCGTAGCTACCATTACGCAGTTACGCACGTGCGTAATAAAAATTGTAACATTCAAGAGAGGTCAACTAATGTGATAATAGTGAGTTTCCATACTAAAGGAACTACTCATAAAGGAAAGAATTCGCTCCCACTAGGAGCAAATTCTTTCCTTTAAGAGAAGTTCTCATCTTGAAAAGGGACGCAATTGAAGAGAATCACTGCTTGATCCGGCAGTCTCCCTTTGATGTACGTAACTTTTTCAGCGTTTTCAGCGTTTTGGCTACGCCATTGTGATCTGTGATTGTAGCAATTTTGCTGGTTATGAGCAATCGCTTCTACAAATTGTGAAGTTGGGCGTACGCAGTCGATAGAACAAATTGTGACTTGAGCATTACCGCATAAGATGCTGACATAATTGTGAGGCTAGCTGTAAAAGAATCTGGAAATCTGGAAATATCACATTAGCAGTGCTGACACACGTGCAATATCAGCTGAACAAATTGTGTAGTAAATGTCCCCCTTAAGCACAGTAGTAGTAGAAAGAACTGAAAATTAGACAGTTGTGTAGCAAATGTAGAATACACTGTGATATTGATACCATCATGTACTTTCTTGAGTTGGTAAATAAAACTTAGAAAAAAAAAGTGTTGGCCTAATTACCCCTTAACTTGTTATGAAATAACCTTATCGCTAGCTTCTATTTTAGAGCAACTTGTATGAAATAACCTTATCGCTAGCTTCTATTTTAGAGCAAGTGTGTGTGTGTGTGTGTGTGTGTGTGTGTGTGTGTGTGTGTGTGTGTGTGTGTGTGTGTGTGTGTGCGTGTTCTTTATTGTTTATAAATTATTCAACACCAAAAACAAATATTGTCCAATTTTATTTATGTACCAAACGTTTCACCATATGGGCTTCTTTAGTTTTTTATAATAATTCATAGGAACAAATAGGTTCAGAATGATGAGTTAATAACATTAAAACGTTCGACAGGTTTAGATAAACAAATATTTTCAGCGTAAAAATGTAAATATTTTCTTACCCATCAGTTTTAACGTATGTTTTTGGTGCTAAAAAGAACCGTCTCATTGAGACGGTTCTTTTTAGTACCCACAACATATGTTTTGGCTGAGAAAAAAGAAAATTAAACTTTCGTTACGCACTCTTAAAGCTGCATAATCTGTAACTTTTGATATTTTTCGAAATTTTTTATTTTCTTTTTAAATCATTTGTAAAAGTAGAATTAAGTTATGCTTTCACAATAAATCTGTTTACTATAGCTGAAAACTGCACGGAAAAGTGAATTATCTCATAAAACAGGTGTGTTTTCTCTTGTTGGTAATTATTTGCGTCCCTCCAATAATTATAGACAGTTAAGATCAAAAGTTACAGACTATGCAGCTTTTACGAAAGTCCTAGTGATTTTTGGTGTTAATATGTGTGATAATGTTATTTTGATTTCAACCACAAGCAAATTGCAAAACAATTGCAAAATATGAAACCTGTGTAAAAAGGCTTCACATTTTGTTCATTTCGTGAGGATGATATTTATCATTAATGGATTGTCCCTACCTATAAATATTTTTAGCGGAATCTATTGCAAGCAGCTCAGCCCCTGTCTCTGACAACTGTTGAGGTAATCGACCGAAGCAGTATGTAGCTTTAGGATCACAGCTACCATATTCGTCTGAAATAAGACCATACTTGTATTTGAGCCACAGCAGGTGATCTCCAACAATGTGACATTTTGACAAGTGTAGACTCAGACGAGCCTGTGCAGCATCCTGTTAAGCTTAGAAACTCCAAATGATGTTCAGTCAGTAGCTTAACAGTCAAATAATAGTCAAGCGACTGGCAAAGGCTCTGATCAGACTGTGTGTATGCGCAGACTGGTCTGAGCCTTTGCTGGTCGCACATACCACATTGTTGGAAATCTCATGTAGTGGCTCATTTCATATCAACTCGCAGTAAATGTAACATACACATGAGATCGTTCACCTGTTTTACCTCAATGAACTTTACATTGAAGCATTGTGAGAAGTTGTGGACCACATGTATGTCTGAAATATATTTTCCAGGAGACGACAATTACAATGCATACGGAGACAAGAACGTTTAGAAAACTTAAATTCAATAAGGTCCAGGAGGCCCATCCACAATTGTTTAACAAGCAGACCAGCCATTTTGGGAAATATATACAATATAAACATGCGCGGATCCAAAGGGGGGAGACAGGGGGTCCGGACCCCCTGAAAAAGCATAACAATATAGGGTTTCTAAGAAATACTGGCCCGGATACCCTGGAAAGTCACAAAGCTACAAAGCCAGCATTCAATGTTCGGACATCATTTAAATGGCGTTTCGCTGACGGACCAATGGTGACCCGCTTATAGTGGTATTTTGATCTTTTCTCCCCTCATCAACTAAAAAAACAAAAGAAAAAAACGACAGAGTTAGACACTCTCTGACAAAACTTTCTTGATCCGCGCATGATATATTTTACAGTTATTTCATGCCATTCTGTAGTATAGTCAAAACTAGCACCCCGAGGTGCCGTGGACGACCTGATGCACTATTGCAAGAGGCAGAAGGACGAGTGCAATAGTGCACCAGGTCGTCCATGGTACAGGGGGGTAATAGTTTGACTATACTACAAACGGTCATGAAATAACTGTTTTATTACCCAACCCATAGCTGCGTTCCTTGAATGGAGTTGCTGTAGACGATACGGTTTTGCTGTCAAACAAGACAAAAGCATGACCTTAAATCCACATACACGTTCAGCTCAATTTTACAAATAATTTTCTAAATATTTCTAAACTATATTTTACATTTTTAGTGTAGACAATGTACATGGACGACATAATTTGAAATAATCTGAAAATACATTATATAACTGTCCTACACAAAGTAGGAGATATTGGGACCAACATAGAATCAAGAAATTAAACACCTTATTCGTCGCTTTTTTTTCTTTTCACAGAACAATATGTAAGCCAGTTTTCCTGCATGATATGCGGGCTGAAAAGTGAGTAAAGTGACCTTAACCACATGCCAAGCAAACTAGAGGGCACGACCCAAATTTCACCAAAACATGATATGCATGCTTATGATGCATTTTTGGAATCTTTGCTTTTCAAGATTTTTCCAGGTACCATAACTGCTATTTCTTGGAGATAGGGCGGTAACAAAATCTTTAAAACGTGCCGAGATCCTCTGAAAATTGATAGATTTAGCCATGTATTTCTGAAATTGAGGACAAAGAGATCAAAACAAATTCTATAGATAAAAAAAATAAAGAAAAGTGGATATTTTCTTTTCATTTGTAAAATTTGACTGTCTATACTTCTACCACGACCTCTTAGTAATGACCCTCAATGCATTCAATACATTTACCGTTACAGTCAGTCACGAATCAAAGCTTTTTATGGATGTATACCATTGGTCTCAATATGGTTGTCTTAGAAACCGCGTGATCTGCGCCTTTGTTGGACAGCTTTTCTCGTGTCTGGGTCCATGTCACGATATGCACACGTCTGAACCCTACGCAAAGGCATTATGGTCTATAATTATTTTAGCTGAATCCGCCAAATAGTCTCCTTAACAACTATATTTTAAAGATGACCACCACTGTGGGCAAATGGGGTTGTGGTACTAGATTTGAGTCATTATACCTAGATGGGCCACAGCATCTTCAGTTCATTTGGAGAAGCACTTCTGGAGATGCCACACATCTATTAAAGAGTTTCATCATTGTGTGACAATATTGAATGGCTGCAATCAAGCCTTCAGCCTCGAGCAACTCGAGGTTGATAGTTTTGACCGCTGCACCGAAAGGTATAAAAAAAATTGCTTACTCAGACTGTATATTATTAAATTTAACTGATTACTTCAAACAGTTAGAAAAAACAGACACGCACGCAGACAGACCGATTGACAGACACGTATAGAGAGTAGCAGAGCGAACGATAGACATAAACAGAGATATACAAGTTAGATAAAAGCTGCGATAAACACACTGACAAGCATGGTGCAGGCAAGGAGGATACAAAATGTAGATCTTAGTAGCAGTAGTACCTTCAAGCACATCATCCTTACACTTTGGCCATTCAGAATTTTTCTTGAACCACCAGAAGGCACGCCATCGAGCGCCATCAATCATGAGGACTGGATAGTCATTTACTGCTTCTGAAAACATATTCTGAAATAATAATTGAGCCGTCACACGTGATTTCCAGCAATGTGGCATTTTGACAAGTGTAGACTCATACGAGCCTGTGCAGCCTTCTATTATGCTTAGAAACTCCAAATACTGTTCGGTCAGTAATTTAACAGTCATTGAATATTCAAGCGACTAGCAAAGGCTCTGATCAGACTGTGCGTATGCGCAGGCTGGTCTGAGCCCTTGCTGGTCGCACATACCAGATTGTTGGAAATCTCATGCACTGGCTCGTCTTGAGAAACTTAGTAAAGGACTTTCAAACATGTTAAACATGGGATGTGAACTGGAGATAGAATTTAAAAAATCTGATCTTGACTTTATCCTTTTTCTATCCTTATAAACAAATGGATTAGAGGGGATGTCAAATGGTCAGAAGAATTTATTTTCAGTTTAACGAGCATCATGTGCGGATCCAGAGGGGGGACAGGGGGTCCGGACCCTCCCTGAAAAATCACAAAAATATAGGGTTTCTTAGCAATACTGGTCCAGATCCCCTGAAAAATCACAAAGCTACCAAGCCAGCATTCAATGTTGGGCCATCATCGGCCCGCCAGCAAAACGCCATTTAAATGTGACGTTTAGCGGACGGGCCGATGATGGAAATGGCGTTTCGCTGGCGGGCCGATGATGGCCCGCTTTAGGTGCTATTTTGGATCCTCTTTCCCCTCATCAAAAAAAACTTTGTCAAAGTTGGACCCCTCTGCCAAAACTTTCTGGAACCGTGCATGGAGAATATGTTGAAAAACAAATATAGGTACATGTACACAAAACAAACTTACTGTGGCCCCCTTTTAGTCTACGAATCTCCTGTTGTAGTAGCCATATTGTTTCATTCATCCTTGTATTTTCTCTCCTTAAGTCTTCGTCTTCGCGGCTCCCGCAACCCGGGTTGACATTCACCTGACAGACACATCCTCTCTGATTGTGCTCGTTTAATAACGAATCTAAGTTGCTGTCACTCGGCGAAGCTGCATCAGACCATACCACAGCGCACACAAAGGGTAAAATAAAAATTAACGTTTGTTCCATCTTTTCAGTGATTTTATACGTGTATACCGCGGTATTCGCCTTTCTTCCAATTACATTAATAAGAGTATGCTCAAACAACCGGATATATCCTTCAATATCGAGAAAGAAAAGGGACCTTGTTGTATCGTGGCAATTAGGACCTGGTATAAGAGTTCTTAATTACAGACTGATTTTCTTATTTCTCAACCAAAACATATTTTATGGGTACTCAAAAGAACCGTCTCGATGAGATCAAACCATAACTGAGCCGCAACAATGAGGTAAGTGCCACCAGCAAAGCCTCAAATCAGCACCTCCTTTATTGCATGTAGACACTATAAAAAGTATAAAATAAAAAGAAAATTTACTTTTTTGTAAATATCAAATATATTTCATCTCGTGAGTTGAAAACATCAGACTTTTCACTCATGCTGCGCACTCGTGAAAATTCTGATGTTCTCAACACACTGTATGAAATATATTTGGTATTCACCTCAAAAACTAAATATTGTTGTGCAGTATTGTGCGCATTTTATCTCTTTTCCCCAACTCCTCGTTTAATAAATTCAATAAAACATGAGCACTCATGTAAGATCCTCTATATGTAAAAAGACCAATAGACTTCCTAATTACGCGTAAGGTCCAGCTTTCAATGTTACTAACCACATATAGAAGCAATACGTACAGTACTTTAATTCTTCAAGTGATGAATTCCTGAAACGGAATCTTCCACTTGATTATATGGCATAATCTATCCTAGTATACACAGTTAATTATTTGCCGAAGAAAGCTTGCAAATTGTTCCGTAAACAAACTGTTCCCCTAAATTCAGTCATATCTGGGGCTAGTCTGCATGCACATGTCATTTGTTTAAGTTATTTGGTGCGTATGTACAAGAACGCACGTGTATGCAAAATAGTCCCATTTCACGCAATCAATACAGCAGAATAACGTAGAAAAAAATGCGTACGGCAAGGAAATGCCACAATCACACACTGCAGACCAAATCCTGGCACCACGAGGAAGAGACACAGAACACT